>JANIWJ010000007.1:0-518146 GCA_030705055.1 Kodamaea plutei | reverse complement strand
GTACTAAAAAGTTTTATATGCTAATTCTCTTACCTTTACCCATAATGAGATTTTGCCTGTTTTTATCACTTAGCCATGAACCTCTTCCTGTGTTCGTTTACTGTTGATGGGATTCGAACTTGGTTAAATCGGAATACTTGTTTCCTCGAAAGGGAACATGGGCATCTTTTCCCTGTTAGCCCTTAGATGTCCACTAAGGGCACACTGGCTAATGATGATTGTGCGTTATCTTCCCCTGTGATACTTTTCTGACCTCAATCGGGACTTTTACTTTAACCGTATAAGATATTCCCTAGGATTCACGTTAGTATTCTTGTATGTAAAAGCCAGTCCTTGTGTAGGATTTTGTTTAAAAGCCTTCGGTTGGGGTACTGCTTCTCAGTTTGCCCAGTTTTGTTGATTTCTGGCAGTCTGCCCCAAGAATTCACATCGCCAGTGAATTGAAGTGTTTCAAGATATTGACACGTTGTGTGGGTTAATTTTGCTTATTTTCATAAGAACAAGGCATTGCATTATTTGGTCCTGGGTGATTGCAGGTTCAGTCCAGTCTTATTGATGATTACCATAATTAGAACACAATGCTATTTATTTTAGATCGAGAAGCAATTTCTCAGAATACACTTATCCACTTCTGATTTCGTTATGGATAATAGGTAATATAACCAAAAAATCTTATAAACATCATATCTGGTATTAATAAAAATCATTTCTGGTATTAATAAACATCAATTTCTGGTATTAATAAACATAATATCTGGTATTAATAGACATAGTATCTGGTATTAATAAACATAATATCTGGTATTAATAGACATAGTATCTGGTATTAATAAACATAATATCTGGTATTAATAGACATAGTATCTGGTATTAATAAACATAATATCTGGTATTAATAGACATAGTATCTGGTATTAATAAACATAATATCTGGTATTAATAGACATAGTATCTGGTATTCATAAAGTTCAATGTGTGGTCTCCAATAGCAACTCCAGTTCTTGATACGATTCCAGTTTCAATGATAATACCAGGACTCGGCTGATAAGCGCTAATCAATTCATGATAAATAAAAGTGTCAATGTGCCAATACAATTCTTGAAATAGTCTTACATCTTGATGTCTTGATGGTAGGCGTCCACATGCACATATATACCAGGCATTTTAACAAGCATATTTTGATATTACACATGTAAAAATTTCACTCACAATGTAACTGGTGAAAACTATAGAGACCTCATAGACTAACGACTAGCGCAGTTTACTTAACATTAGTTTGGTCATCAGAAATGTGCCGCCTGCACACAAGTGCAGTATTTTTTTGTTAGGGAAAAAGTCAAGTAAAATTTTCTATAGATATTAGACACCACTTTTCGTAAACAGCAACAAGAGTGACATCAGGAACAGAGTGCTATTAGCGGGAAGAACATGTCATCGTCGGGTTCCCGTGGGCCACGCAACAGGTATAATGATCGAAGTGAATACACTGATTATGGAAAGTCACGAAGAAAGAATTTTTACTCCCTCAACAATAACGGGACGCTGGGCTCTGTGTCTAATGCTGGCGGAGCCAGTGCAAACACCACTGGTTCTACCAGTGGTACTTCTACACAAGGAAATCTTACAAGAAGGGATTATAAGTCAAGTGGGCCTGGTTCGAGCTCGCTCACACACTCAACGAAGCCGCAGAAGAAGGAGCTTGGTTCAAGCTCTTTAAGTCGAAGTGGATACACAGGTGCTGTCAACGGCAACACATACGGCTCCCGCTCTTACTCTTCCTCAAAGTCATACGGCTCATACTATGCAAACTATAATAATAATTCTAATAACTTCAAAGGTCAAGACTTTTATGGATGGCGCAAGTCTAGCCAGAATGCTGGGGATTCAAGGCTATCAACATCGTCCTCTCAGCAAGCATCGAAATACCAACCTTCCTCTTCTTCGGCGGGTACGGCCTCAGCAGGCTCCTCAGGTTCCTCAGGCTCCTCAGGCTCCTCAGGTTCCTCGGGCTCCTTAGGCTCAACAGGCTCTACAGGCCCAGTGACAACCAACGGGTTCAGAACAAATACAACTCCAGTAACAGCAGCAGCAACAACAACAACATCAACAACTACATCTATATCATCTACAGCTCCATCGGTATCAAACCCAGACACAAATGCTTACAATGCAAATAAAATTCCCATAGGCTCGAATAGAGGAGCTCTTTCGGGTCTGCGGTACTCGTCGAAAGATAGAGGCCGTTCGTCTTATCCAGGGTCCCTGGCTTTGATGAACAGTAATACACCTAAACGAATATCACAACAGGGAGGCTCCGACTCATACTACCGCGATAGATACCAAAAACTCAGATACGACTATAAACAGAGAAACTATAATTCAGGGGGTTACCATGGAAGAGATAGATTTGAAAAGTTTGACAAACCAAGGGACGGAAACCATGATAATAATGATGAAACAGAACTCAACAATGTCGAGAATGACTTGGAAAATGATGATAGAGAAAACGAACTGGAGGAAATCGATGAAGACCTTGATGACGAAAATGACATTGAAAATGACCTGAATGGAAATATCCTTGGAACAAATGATGTGAAACCACCAGAGGAAATTGAAGATGACAACGATGTGGATCCCGAAGATGCAAACACTTCGGACATTGAAGAAGAGGTGGATGCCGACATTCCTGAAATCAAACCAGAGGTTATTGCTAAGGATGAGGAACTCACAAATGAAATATGTTATGCTGAGGGCTGTAATTTCCCTCTCCCAAAGATCGATACTCGTTTCCTACAATTACAACAAGAGTTCTTGGCTAAGACAAAACAAGATACTGGTAATTACCTCAAATATTCGTTAGCACATCCAGTCAAAGACTTGCATGAATACCCATTTTATGATAGAAACATTGCAGAGTATAGTGAAGTTCACGATGCTTTATTATCCAAGTTACAAAACGATAACAAACAGTTACTACGCAAAAAGGTTCGTTTATTGGACGAATACAGGAAGGGACTCAAGATCTGGGAGGAAGAAGGTGTCAAAATGTCACAACAATTGCGTATTTTGCATCCGGCGGATGATGAAATGAGGCGTGAAATTGACCTGACTGATTTGAAAAGACACCAGCAGCAACTGCCTACTTCTCATCCAGGCCAGATGTCCGCCAACTCCGTTGGAAATAACTCGGCCGATAATTCTTTTGATTACTTTTATTCCGATGGGCAGGGATCATCCGGTAGAAGAGGTAGAAGACACGGGGATTTAGTAACAACCGAAGCCGAATTCCAAGAGATTTTGGAGTCTTTAGGAAAGGAACAAGATGAAGACCCTATGGTTAAGGCTGAAAGATTATCTGCTACAATCCCCGATTTGATGTTAGACCCTATTGATAGGATCCAATATAAGTTTATGGACCTGAACAATATTGTTGTCGATAAGGAAAACTGGGCAAAGCGTGTCAAGACCGACTTTGTCAACAACTTCCTGCAACGTGAACATGAGTTATTTTGTGAGGGTTTCTGTATCACTCCTAAACGTTTTGGTGCAATCTCGAGACACATGGGCGGTCTTCGTACTGCTCAGGAATGTGTGATTCACTATTATATCACCAAAAAGGATGTCAACTACAAGCAGTTATTGATTCAACACAAGAAGAAGTCAAATAGAAAAGTTGGAAGACGCAAGAATGCTAATGGAACCAGCAAATCACGCAATGTTCTGTCGACAATAACTCAAGCAGATGAATCGGAGTCGTTAAAGGGTATCCCAAATGAATCAACCAATGAAACTGAAGTAGCGGTAGAACCAAAGCCTCAACCTGATCTAAAAGATGAGAGAATGAAAGAGTCATCCGAAGAGAGTGCTGTTGATGTTTCCGAAAATACGGAGTCGAACAAAAGGAAGCGGTCTGCAAATTCTGACGTGCCAAAGGAGAAGAAAGAACCCACCAGAAAGAAGGCCAAGAAGAAATCAGAAGAGGAAACTGAAGGTACAGAAAGGGTATCAGAACCACTGGAAGAGGTTGTTGTATCGGATCCACCTGTGAATATTGAGAGCAAGGTTGAATTTTCTCAAAACGGTGTACAGGAAAACATCATTGCGCCTCAAGTGGTTGCAGAGAAGGAAAGTCAAGAAGCAGAAATCCCAATCAAAAAGACTGAAGTTATTAATGAGGTCGAAAGCACTGCTAACAATCCAATAACTTTTGACTATGAGATCAAGGAACGTCGTAAGGCGATTTCTAGCTACTGGTCGATCACTGAGGTCAATATGTTTCCCGAGCTTTTGCATGAGCACGGCACCAAGTGGACGATTATAGCTGACAAGTTAACCACCAAGACAGCCACTATGGTTCGTAACTATTTTCTGCGTAACGCTGAAAAGAACGGTTGGATGCAAATTGCACAAGAAGCAGATGTACGTTTGGAGTCACAACTGCAGGGCAAGGATGTAAACAGTGAGGCGCCAGTTCCCTATGATATTCCTATTGGTACTTTTCAACACTCGTCGCTGCCTGTGACTACCCATTTTGTGCTGGCACCAAATACTGTTTCATCTACAAGTGTTGTGAAACCCTCGATCAGCCAGTTAATTTCTGAACCTACAGTTCAAGTCAAGGTTGAGCCCAAGGCAAATCCGCTTCCAAGATCGTCCATCATGAGCTTACTTAACCTGGATTCATCTCCGGCCAAAAGCAAGGAAGCTCCAGTTGGTAGCTCAGTTCATCGTCTCCATGACCTACTTAATGCTCCTTCAGATCAACCATATGCTCCGAATTCTTCAAAAAGTAATAGGATAAAATCGATCCTCTCGTCAGCATCGTCTAATGATGAATAGTTTAGTTCTATAAATGTATTATATTCTACTTTTTGACTGTATATTTGATTTCGTTTAATGATCCTGCATTTAACGTTAATTGAGTTTTTTTTTTGGACATCATTACATAATCAGCCATACTAGAGAGAAATTTTCAACAAAAATTATAGTCAACCATGCACAGTATAAGAAGCTTCACAAGAAGCTTCTCGAGGAGCCAAGTTCGCCTTGAACAACAGCTTGAGAGGCCACAGATCCCATTAAGTGTGAAAAGTGAGGTTACTAGAGTACACTATGATATTCCATCTACAATCACACGTTCTAGAATTGGGAATCCTGAGATGGAACGTTTACGTATTGTGCCTACACTTAAGACTTTCTTTGGGGGCAATCCAGTACACGACGAGAACATCAACGAGTTAAATGCAGTTTTGAGAAAGCATGTGAGTTTGCCTACCAGAGTATTGAGTGCAGCCGAGTTGAAGACTACAAAGTTCATTTCTTTTGAAAAATACAAGGCTACCACTGGAGCTGGAGGGAGATTGAAAGGATTACACTTTAAGGAATTAACCTCCATTTTACATCGTTTAAGAACCATCGATCCTCAGTTGATGCCTGTGGAAGTGAGTGAAATTTTAAAGAGGTACACTCATCAAGTCAATGAAGCAACCATTGTCGATTCAAAGCCAAAGACTGTGGATGAATTTGGAAGAGCTCACGGTAAGGCAAAGAGAAAGGCTTCTCGTGCCGAGGTCTGGATCGTGAAAGGTGAAGGTAATTTCCTCATCAACGGTAGACTGATTGTTGACTACTTCCCAAGAGATACCGATCGTCGAAAACTCATCTACCCTTTCAAAGTAGTATCGCAAGAAGGTGCCTACAACGTGTTTGCAACTACCAACGGTGGTGGTATTTCTGGCCAGGTAGAAGCCGTGATGTATGCAATCTCAAAGGCTTTAGTCGTCATGAACCCATTGCTCAAACCAAGATTGAAAAAAGCTGGTTTGATGACGAGTGACGCAAGAATAGTAGAAAGAAAGAAGCCAGGTAAGGTTAAGGCTAGAAAGTCTCCAACCTGGGTTAAGCGTTAGCATGTATATAGAACAATTAACGACTATCAAGAATTTACTTTGTCCGGCTATGATTTTCTCCTAGGCTCGAAATCCAGTTCCCTACAATGTTAACTAAGGTAAACTATGTTTATAGTCTTTTTCTTGTAATTTACACACCGAATGGTGCGTGAACTTGTTTTCCCCCAATTGACGATACTGGTTTTGCCCAATTATGGGTACAATCACCGGTTTTCCCTATGGTTATATTCACTTCTACTTTTTAATAGCTTGTACTTTTTATTTTTCTATCATAACTTGTTTAAATACTCGAAAACCAGGTCCAATTCGCCCTTTTCATACTTGTCGATACGACCCTGGAAAGCATTGCCCTTTCCTCCACCCTTCAAGTTGGAGATTAAAGACTTCAAATTCTTTTGGATTTCTTCAGAATGTGGGCCAGCAACTTTCACGATACCTCCAGTGGGATATTCTCCATTCAAAATGACGACTGAATTCTTGTTGAAGTCGACGGGGTCGGTCTTCTTGTTGATCAAGGTCAAGATTTCTTTATTCAAGGAGTTGACAAATTCGGCATTATTGTCTGATCTGTAAGCAAAAGCCACTTGTTTACCATTTTTCCATTCGTTGAAGACACGTTGAGCCTCACCGGCGGCGATTTCCTTGATCAATGCGAGTTCACGGCTAGAGGTTTTTCTGTAGTTTATATTCAATTGTTCCACCTTATCGGTAACTTCGTCGATTTGGCACAGGAGCTGGGATCCGGCCAAGTCTTTTAAGAGGGTATGTGTGTAGCGGAGGTACTTTGGTACACGGGCACCACAGGTGAAGTATACTCTGGAGTGGCCACCGCGTACACCCACTTGGTGGAACACAGCAACCGATTGGATTTCACCTGTAGACAGCATGTGGGTACCGCAACAGGCATTATAATCAATATCTCCAATACAAACTACACGGAAAATACCCTCCAGAAAATCATAATCGTCAGGCAACTTGGACTTGTCGAACTCGTCCAGGTTGATGTCTGGGGTTTGGGTCACAATCTGCAAATTATCCACAATGTACTGGTTGACCTTGCTAGCAACTTCCTCCAAAAGAGCATCATCAACTTTACGAGGCAACTCTACATAGTTGAGCACCTCACCCATGGACCAACTGAGGGTGTCCAATCCATACTGGTCGAAAACAGCAGATAACAAGTGCTGACCTGAATGCTGCTGCATGTGGTCGTGTCTACGAGCCCAATCAACCTGGATGTTCACCTCGGTGCCTTCTGCAATTGGCTCCTCGGTAACGTGTACTGCAGTCAACCGATCACGCAACACCTGTAACACTTTGACCTCCTTGTCCTTGAAAATAAGACGACCCGTGTCGTACGGCTGTCCTCCACCTTCAGGGAACAAAACAGTATCGGAAAGCTCAACAGCCTGTACAACCTTGGGTTCTTCCTTCTTCTTCTTCTTCAGCTCTGCATTCTGTTTATCAGCGGCACTCAAAGGTAACGTGTACTCGTAACTCTTCACAACAGTAGCATTTAATGTCTTAAGGTATGAGTTCTTTTGACAGGCAAGTGCCCCAACGATAGTACTCATGATGGTGATGATGAGGGTTGTCTTTTTTTCCGTGGGGATCAACTCTTTATATATGTTTGCCACCAAGATGAGTCACGGCACTTGGTGGCAAACATCTCGCCGTTACTTGTCTCTACTACAAAATCCACTGGAATCGCCTCGCAAGGCTCAACAATAAGATAATTACTGCTGACACATTTTGGGCGCTTAAGTCTTTTTTCACTTCTCTTTCGATTACCCATTTAGGAAAGCGCAAACGTGATTTCCAAATTCCGTTCACATAACGTCAAAGGAACCGGTCACACAATGCAGTTCATATGCAAGCGGTCTACTCAAAGGAACCGTTCACTTAAAACCGAACAACTCATGTGCTGAAGATACTTCAGTTTTGAGTGTCGTTTTAGAGATCAAGATCATGTTAGGTTTACAGGGAATGGGCTCTTGCTTTGATCAAACGGTCTTACCATATCACTCAAAGTATACGAATTGTGTAACAAAACAGCCTACATATACGCCACAAAATAATCAGTAACACAAATCAAATGGGCAACTATCTTCTAAACACAAATGCCACTATAGCGACGGAGGCAATGACACCCAATACACCAGGAATGAGAATTTCGTTGGCTATTCCCGGGATTAACTCTGATGACACGGCATTTCTTCTTCGTTGGGAGTCGATTGGAGCCGCCTCGTGAGGGTTGTGGATAAACAAGTCTGTTTTGTCATTTTTCAACTTGATATTGATGCGGATGCATTCCACTAAATCGCTATCCGAGGTGATTGAAACGACATCACCTTCGTCATCAATATAACTGATAGCATATTCGTCTGTGAACGATTGTTCCTCCTTCTCCTCCTCCTCTTCAAAATCCTTTGGTGTGATTACCTTCAACGCAGCAAAGTCCTTTGCGTTTAATTTGTCGTTAATTAAATTTCTCAAATGAACCACACCTTCGCTTGGTCTTACTCCGATACGGTGCACACGGCCTTCGATCGCAGGTGACTTGAATTTGAAGGTGAATGGCGCATCTGTAAACGACCCCGTATTACTATACTCCTCCACAACCCCAGAGAAGGCCATCAGTTGTTTGCGGTTCAAAGACGTGGGGGCATCAACGTGTGAAATCGAATCAGATGGCTTGATGTCGATGTTAAACGACTGGAACTCGGAGGCGGTAATTTCGGGCGCTCCACTACCAGTGATTGAGTCTGAATGGATCGACTCGGTATCGTCATTGTCCAAAGAAGTCCAAAATTTGTTCCAAGCAGGACCCTCGTTCTGTGGATTCTGTGGTTGGTGTGATTGCTGTTGTTCCAATTGGTCCTGCGACTCTATCTGCTTAATTTGGTTTAAAGTGGCATATGTCAACTTCAACACGTCGACAATCCCGATTATCTCATTGTCGTCACCAATCACAGGCAAGTTCAAGTAACGTCCTTCAAACATCTGTCTCAAAGCTTGTTGGATTGGTAATGATATGGAGGCGACATCTGGCTGTGGAGTCATCACACGCACAATCGAGCAGTTCTTGGGGTCCAACCCAGTGGCGATGACACGGAGAACCACGTCCTTGGAGGTGAAAATACCAGTGACTTCATCATTGCTATCCTTCACTAACACAGCTGTTGTTCTATTTTCCTTCATCAACACGGTAGCATCGTAGACGGACGCCTTAACGTTTGTGTACACTGGCACAGTCAGAGCGTCCAAAACGTTCTCCAAAGTGGGGCCGTTCATCTTGTTCTTCAAGTTTTCAAAGTACTGGAACACCTGTTGAGGCTGTTGGTTCAGTCCACCCATTTCCAAATGGACTGAGTCGAGGGCTTCATACAACTTTTTGGATGAGGCGTGCATTCTCTCCAACTTCTCCATCTGCTGGGCATAACACTTTGTAATGTCCAAAACACCGACAATTTGGCTGTTGTCGTCCAAAACAGGCAAGTGTCTAAAGCCACGCTCCACCATCAAAGTCAACGCCTCCAGCGCCGGGGCCAGGGCGTTTGCACATAACGGGTTCGGGGTCATGATCTGGTCGATGGTGACCACAGTAGCCTTGAGACCCAGGCCAACGATCCGGAAGGCAAGATCTTTGGCAGTGAAAATACCCAAGAGATCACCATCGTCATTGGTCACAAGAATACAATTCTCTCTCTTTGCAGTCATCAATTGAGACACTTCATACACCGTAGCGCTAGTTTTGCAAATGATGGGCTCTGAAGGTTTGAGCGCAAGCACTGTACCAGGTGCAGCTTTCCGATGTCTTGTTGTACGAGTACCCTCCTTCTTCCTCTTATTCAAATCATTCTCAATCTTTCTCCTGATGGCATCGTCCCTCTTGGTTTGTCTTCTTCTCGAATCACTACTAGCACTAGCTGCTGGGCCGTTCACAGAACTCATGCTACTAGTATGTTCAAGTGTCGATGCCCCAATGTTGCTGGCAGCGCTGGACACATTGCTCCCGGGCTTTCTGTTCTTAATCGATGACATAAGTCGATGAAACCTTTCGTTAAAACTCGTAGGTTTGGGTTGGGGATTGTACTTTGTAATTTTGACGGGTTTGTAGAAAGAAAAAAGAAAAACAAACAATAACACGACCTGTGCTGATTCGATGGTTCTGTTGATCTTTTTCTTAAAATGCCTTTTGTAGTGTTGTAGGGGGGAATTCTTGAGGAGTGATCCGTTGTAACTTGATCCTAAAAGAGTTTTAAGACTAAAAGTCAGGTCAAGTCAACCAGGGATTGAAGCAAAAAAGTAAAAAAAAACACCCCCAATTACATTACACTGGGTATGTTTATAGTTACACCAAAGTTGGGTGCTATCATAAGCCAATCCGTTTTAGAGAGGGATTATTTGGATGATGTAAAGGCTGATTCAAAGACAACGAGGGATTCAAAGACAACGAGTGATTCAAAGACAACGAGTGATTCAAAGACAACGAGGGATTCAAAGACAACGAGTGATTCAAAGACAACGAGTGATTCAAAGACAACGAGTGATTCAAAGACAACGAGTGGTTCAAAGGCAACGAGTGATTCAAAGACAACGAGTGGTTCAAATAATTGGAACAATCTAAAGAACGACAAGGAGAAACTCATCTCGAGTACCGATTTGATCAAGGTGTACCAAACCGGAAACCACCCATGCACAACACTACTCGAGTTTATCAAGTATGTGGAAACAAACATACACATACCGCGAAAGCAATCGCCCACGGGCCCGCCCAAGACGAAGGAGTTCCTCGAGTCCATGGCCAAACTCAGACTCAAGGAAAAGGAAGAGGAGTTCCAGCGTCTAATCAACCCCGCCCAAGAATACACAACCTTGTATGAGCAGAAATTCACAGAACGCACCCTCACAGCTTCGCAGGAGCACAAACAGTTAAAGAATCATATCACCACTATATTCAATGTGTTGTTGAGTGTTGGAAGTGTGGTTTGGGCCATTTGGTACTGGACTCGCACTCTGTGGGCTTTACCCACCAGTTGGAGAGTCTTGTTGTGTCTCTTTTTCGGATTGTTGGTTTTGGTTGCTGAGGTGGTTGTATATATGAGCTATTTAAATAAGATCGAGGTGGCCAGGGAAGCTGAACAAAACAAAAAAGAGGTCAAGAAGGTTATAAGGTCTTTGAACTTAAAAGATGATTATTGATAATTCTATTCTATGTATTTATGTTTTCTCCATCTATCTCTATTAATTTCCTATGCTCTCTTACGTTTAGATACGATACAGGTGTTTTCCATTGGTTCATTTATTCTCAATCTCTTAGACTTTCATATCCATGAAGTTCTCAATGAGTTTCTCCAGAAGTTGACTTCTCAATGAGTTTCTGCAGAGGTTGACTTCTTTTCTCTGTTCTCTCTTTTTATTTGGTAATCATTTTTCTTTGCAGCCACTTTTTACAACAGTATAAAGAAACTACAATTAACAATGACTACAAGACACTTTGTAAGTTCCATTGCGAACCTCCCAGTTATTTGCTACTTGACTGACTTGATTAAAACCCTTGTTTTATGGGTCTTACGCACAGGCCCTGTCCCAAAGCATGTGGCTCTCATAATGGATGGAAATAGAACATATGCAAAAAGAAACCACATGAAACTAAAGGATGGCCACACCGCTGGGGCAGCCTCTTTACATGATGTAAGTTATGCTTTGTTTGTTCTTACCTACCTGGAACTCGTTACTAACGTCACTAGATTATGGAAGTCGCCTACAAAGTGGGAATCGAACATGTCACAATATATGCCTTCTCTATCGAGAACTTTAATCGATCCCAAGAAGAAGTCGATACTCTCTTTGCTTTGTTAAGAGATCACTTGCAGTTACTCTCGGAAAATGAATCCAGCTTTGCAACCACAAATTCAGTCAAAATTCGCATTATCGGTAACCGTGGAATGATCCCTAAAGATATTCTAAGAGACTTGGAAATCATCGAGCAAAGAACTTCAGGCTATGATTCTGTCAGAGTTCTCAATATTTGCTTTCCGTATACTGGTAGAGACGAAATCACCCACAGTATTCAAAATCTAGCACTCAAATCACTGCTCGGTGATATACAGCCAAATAAAGTTTCCCTAAAAATGCTCAGCCAGGATATGTACTTTGGCATAGACACTCCCGATTTGGATATTTTGATTAGAACTAGTGGTCACACTAGGCTTAGTGATTTCATGATGTGGCAATGCAATAGTGGTTGTTTGATCGAATTCGTCAACACATTGTGGCCAGATTACAAGTTTGTTGGCTTTGTCTCTGTTCTCTTCAAGTGGAGCTTCTACAAAACTTTGGAAATCCAAGAAATAGCCAGACTAGGATCAATTCCAGAACCTAAAAGAGTTCAAACTTTGCTTTCACTGTTACCTACACCTCCTGTGTTTGCTTCAGTCACGGAACGATAAAGTAGAAAAAAATACTACACTCGACTAAAGTATCTTCAAGGTAACTTTTGGATTATCTGCTATTTACATGTCTATTAAGCACTAGATTCAGTGGCTTTCTTCAAAATCTTGTTGAACAACTTCTTTTGTTCCTTTTCAGGTAATTCTTCATTCAAATGTATGTTAGATGACTTTGCAAAGTCTTCTGGTCTCAAAACGATACCATTAGGGTTTCTTTCGTTGACCCACCTGGTACCTGCTATCTTATTAACTTCTGCAAATAAATTGTACAATGTGTGTGACTTAGTCAATGTGTAGTCAGAAATATCAAATCCCAAGTTCTGTTGTAAGAGCTTGGCGAATTTGAATCTGAAAGCTAAATCGTGTAAGTCGATGTTTTCGTATTCTTTGATTTCGATGCTCTTCCCAGTCAAGGTTTCGTATGTAGAGTTAATGGTCTCAGCCAATTTGTCACTAGTGTAAGTAGCTTCAATTTCTTTAGCAGAAACAACTTTATTCTTCCATTGTAAGACTTTGAAGTCAGCCATGTCAACAGAAACGTCAAACTTTTCAAAGTCAGGACTGTTCAGCTTATTCAATATGACAATCTTGGTATCGCTTTGTTCTTCAAACTTGTCTTGGTTTTCGATGATTTCATTTCTCTTCTTGAAATCTTTCTTCCCAAACATATTGATAAAACCGTTTACACGGGTTGTACCAAAGCTCCTTATAGGCTGTACTCTCAACACCTTCAACATACTGTCTGAAAAATTTGAATTCATTGAAAGAAAAAAAAAATTGTAGTATTCCTCGAATGGTAGCGCTGTTAAAATATTCATTTGGTAGCGCATGGTATTGGGGCTCCAATTAGAGTCGGTATCTTGTTTCCTTAATACCTACAATTGTGTATATTAGTTGTTATTTCTATTACATTCAAATTATATTTATATCATCTATTAAAACTTTGTAGGACCAACTTTTTGTAACTTTTGGTGTCTTCTCCACAAGTAGGTCAAAACTGGTAATGTCAAAAGCATCAGGACACACAAGGCGAGGTTATAAGAGTAACCCTTCAAATAACGAGGAGCATCTTCTGTTTTCCAAACAAAGATTGGAACCCATACACCAAATGTATTCCCCAAAGTGTTCATTGCGGATAAAGTGAGGGCTCTCTGCATGGAGTTATCTGAACAGATTATGTTCGCCCAAGAGTAAAGAACAGCAGCGATACCGTCTGCAAAGCCGGAAAGACAGAATGCCGCAAGAATACCCTTATTTGGAACATTCCAGATAACCAAAATCAAGCACGAAATTGTGTTGATAACTGTTGTGAATGCGATACAGTAAGCATGGGTGTCATTCCAAGTATCCACTATAATACCATTGATAAGTGACGTAATGATAGTAATAGCAGGTATTATAGTGGTGATTGTGTTGATACGAGAGACAGAATATTTTTCTTTCTTGAGCCAGATTGGAAGACCACTGTTTGAAGACACACCATCTGCTTGAGAAAAGAAAATAGCAAAAAGAACAAGCATTGGGAATCTCCAGTCAAAGATCGTCTTCTTTATGGTATCCAAATCCAAAACACTGTCTGAAGTTCTACCTTCTTTGATCATTCTCAATTGGGATAATCTGATTTCTCTTTTAGTGAGAAGCTTTGACTTGGAGGTGTGTGGTAAGTTTGGAAGAACGAAAATACCGTACAAGCAAACTGGCACTGTAAGAATAAATGCGATTACATAGAGCCATCTCCAACCCTCCAAACCGTAACGGCCATCCAAGTGCTTGTAAGCTCCGGCTTGGATGTACCCACCACACATGGAACCAGCTTGGGAAGCAACAAAATAGAGGGCAGCTCTTTTTGTGAGTTCTGACTTTCTGTACCAGGACCCTAAATACCAATTTGCAACCGAAAAAAATGGAGAGCTCAACAAACCAATGCAAAATCTAATAGCGTACAATTGGTGGTAGTTTGTGATCTTGAACATTCCCAAGGTGAAAAGAGACCACGTTGTATCCAAAACAGGCAAGTAATAGTTCATTGGTAACTTTGTAGCCAACATGGTGAGGGGGATCATACCAAAAATATAACCTGCCATGTAACATGATCCCTGATAAGTTAATTGATTACCGTTCATCTTCAAGTCCTCCTTCATACCACTAACATAGGAATACAGCACTGCGGTCGAGTCCAAGGTTTTAACAAACGATGAAAGGAACAAGTAGAGCCAAACCATACCATCGAGCTTGGAAATAAGCTTTCTTTCTTCAACAGTGTCCGTTGGTGAAAACCATTGGTACCATTTCTGCGGCTTGTCAACTCGGTTTAAGAATTGCAACTCTTCGCTGGTGTACTCACCATCATCATCACTAAACTTGTGAATGCTTAACTCATCAGAGTGGTTAAGTTTTTCAGACATATTATTTTGTTTTAATATATACGTAAATCTGGAGATATTGAGTCAGATTTATATCTCATGAGCCCAGGTTACTCATCTATAAGCAATATACTAGAAACGGCTGGATGTGCGCTCGTGGTGAGCCACAGTTCGGATATTCCCAAAGAAAAAAAAATATAAAAAGAAAATAAAACAGTGAAAATATTATTAATCAAATAGTTTGACCACTTTCTATTGAACTACAAGGTTTTCACCACACTACTTTCTGATTACAGATTTTAAATTTGTTCAACCTGAAGAAATTTAAAGCCTTTAGAAGCTGTAAGAATGGATTAATGGTACCCAGTTTAGTGAAATGAGTCATCATCTCAACTCGCTAGCGCACAATTTCGGATCGTTACATGCAATGGCCCATGCCACATCGCGGGGCTGACTTCCTATAGTGATGATAAGACACCTTTGCACGTGATCTACGCTGATTTTTCTATAAGCAAATTATATTCTTAAAAAACAAATAGATAATCTATTGTGTATTCAAGTCACTTCAATCAATCCTGTGATGAAATTCCAAGAAAGCCTTAACCTTAGATTTTCAACGGTTTGTAAAAAAGAAAAAAACCGTTGGGATGTGTACAAAACCGGAAACCCAATACAATAGGTTTTATGCGTGATATAATTGTGTTACCGCCGGGACAAAAAAATTCTGCCGTTGGACAAACTGCTATCACAATATATGCTTCGAGCTATTCTCCAGTAAGCGGAAAGGGAATGCGTAACGAGGTTGACTCCAAAAAAAAAAAAAAATGTAGATGAAATACCTATATCCTTATAGTAAAATTTGGAGGGAACATGATATCCGGTTTTTTAAGTTTGTAGGATGATGTTAATGATTCTGCTGATTCCTTAGATTCTTTTGATTCTTTGGACAGTTTGGAGTCTACTTCACTGCGTCTGGATAAATTGGAGAACGAAGCGATCAGTTTCAAGCTGTGACTGCTGCTGCTTGCGTTTTGATCCGAAACTGTGTTTTGATCGGTATTTTTCCTCCTTCTAAAGAAACTTGTTTTAGAAGGTTTCTTTTGGAGTTTGGTCTTTGTCAACGAACAATTGAAACATAAGCAGATCAGGTACTCTTTGTTAAACTTCAGTTTGTACAATTTTGCGGTAGCTTCGAAACATTCTTCTGTGGATAAATATTCCAATCTTTTTGTGTGGTCAATTATAGCTCCACTCTTTGATGCATGACATGCCTTGATATAATAATGCATTGACATTCTGTGTGTGCGCCAAAACAAATCAATATCCAATGTGGGAACAAGTAGTTGTCTTTGGTCGAAAAGCATCAATAATGTGAAGAATCTTGAATAGCGTAAAGCACTATCAGTCATACTTTCAACAATCATTGGTGATTGTAACCAGTTATTACTATTAATTTCCAGAATAAAGCTTTCTTGTTTGGAGATGCATTGAACCAAGTCGATTGGCATTTCAACAATATCCATATCTGGAGAATGTATAGTGGAATGTACCAAGTTCATATCTTTGTAGTTTGATAAAATCAAAGCCACGCGCAGAGCATGAACCTGGTTTCTAGAGGCGATTTGGATAATGTTTTCAAGGGAGCCACCAAAATTAGGGAAAGCAGTTCTAGCCTCACGGGCAACGTAACCATTAATCTGGATAGGATTTCTAGTACGGTAGCACTTATCAGGTAAGACTTTTGAAAAGTTTTCAAATATTCCAGGCAATGGTATTGTTGTGTTTAAGTCGGCATATAATTGTCTTTTTTGCAACTCCTCGCGGGAGATATACGGGGATAATCCGCAATAGCAATTTTGTCTTGTGACATAAGAAAAGTTATTATCAGCAAAGCCGATATCCGAATCGTCTGTGAGGGGGATGTTCTCTAGCAATATCTGGTTACAGTTTTGGCACTTTATATCTACCGAGTATTCGCTTGGATAAAAGAAAGAGTTGTCAAACTTGGCCAAATCGGCAACCTGTGATGCCGAGTTGTTTGTAGTAAAGTTCAGGAGAATGCCATAGTATGCACCCCTTATTTTCTCCCCTGGTTTGTATTCGTAAGTTGTGTCATCGATGCTTTGGGAAATGCGGTAGAAGGGGAAGGGGTACATTGCGAATTCGAGAAAGTTCATCCTAAGAAAGGTATCATAACAAGCCTTTGGGCTCATTAACAAAGAGTGCCACACCAATAAAACATCCAATGGTGGTAGGAAGCTCTCCATCAATTCGATAAACGAATGATTCCTTGTGTTTGCTTCGTGGAACATTGATTCTTCATCCCACTTGACATTCTCTGGGCGTTTCTTTTGTTGAACAAATCTTAAGCAACTGACAAGCACAATAAACCGACGTACAGCATTGGTGACGTACACCTGCCACTTTTTATCGTTGGACTCTTGATCTGCTTCATCACATACACTCCTTTTCAATCCTTCAAAAGCTTTAAGAAGCTTTAAATGTGCAATTGCATCGGCAACATGTGGCGTTTCGATTCGCACATCTAAGGACAGATATGCGACGCTCGCAAAGTCCCTGGCATTGGTTTCCCTCAAAAAGTCGCTAAATACATATTGCACACTCTTCTCTTTTGATTTCAGGGCTGAGACCTCTCCATAAATTGGCAATTCTATCATCTTTGTACTTATTATACACCTTCTAATATATAAAAAATCGGTTGCTGGAGGGAACACATTTTATTTTATACTCTGATCACATCGCTATTTCTGTGCTCCTCGCTGTATTACAATAAAAAAATATAAACGCAAGTTAAAAAAAAAAAAAGAAAGATTGGCTTTTATTTTAGATGGAAGGCCTCTTTGTGCGGGGCTATGGAAGTCAATATCGAGGCATTCTAGCAAAAGAGTACGTATAGATAACTTTGTTACTGCACTACATGCAGAATTGCCAATTAAAATGCACAGTGTGTAAACACGAAAAATTCTTTTCCTACATGAATATACTGCTTAAGGAGAATGATCTTGTGCAATTACCCCAATAAACATACAACGGAGAAGTGAAACACCAAATGTAAAAATGAAAGTTCATGTTGGATAATCAAGACATCAATCCACAGGGGATATTCTCCCCCTCCTGTAGGACCCGTACATCTCTCGTACAGATCCTCCCGATGTTTATTTCCGTAATTAAACATTTGAAACATATGAAACTTCCACTGTAGTAGATCCCGAGAAAAAAAAAAAAAACTCATGCATTTAAGACGATTTGTGCCTCTTGTACTCTGGTTTCATGGATTGTGTAGCATATAGTTTCTTCATAGTAAAAGCCTGATCATATCCTTTTGGAGCTGAACGTTTTTGTTCTTTTGTTTTTTCGGCCTTTCAGGATTTTGAGATTTGGCCAATTGGATTTATGGATATTAGAGAAGTTTATTATTAGAAGCTTAAATTTACTTAATCAGTCGGTAGTTATTGGAGGGGCTCCTTGGGGGGTGGGGGGGACTTTCCGGTATAACCCCGTTGGTTACACCGTTGAGTTTATTCTCTGACATCGTTGAGGTTTAGTTGAAGACGTCTGTTTCTGGCATGGTTGGCTGCGGTTGGATCCATATAAAGGCTTCGGAGAAGCCCCTCTGAGGGTAAAAAATATACTCCTCTAACAATTGGCAACGTCAATTAAACTGTTTATGTGCTTCTCCGTTTATGTAACTTTTTTGTGGATCCCTTTTGCAAAGCTTATACGCTTAGCATCAACCTACCATTTAGTGAAAAAAACGTATGAGGGAGTGCATAACTTGTATCACTAAACTCTGTTTTTAGTAGTGTTATTAGCCTCTATTTATTTCCTATACTTCCTAACAAAACAATATGTCAAAATCCCTATAATCATGTAGAGCCCAACACCGTAATTCTGCGACCCAGCAAAACCCTCGCCAATCATGTCTAGCCTCTTGAACCCCGCGTTATTCTCCCCGGGATTTTCAATTGAGGAGGGAAGCTCTGGGCCGGTGCTGGTTGTGCTTGTGGTACTTGTTGAGCTTGGCGATGACGACGACGTGGGAGACGTCGAAGATGCAGAAGGATCAGACAAAGGTGAATTATTTGATTCGATTGAAACTTGCCCGATATCACACCAACCCCGTACAGGTATGCAGCTAATGTACTTGCACCACTTGCAGCTATTAGTAGAAGGTTTGCCAGTGAAAAAGTTCTTCAGCAAAAGTGCATAGTATACAATAATCAACACAAAAGAAACCACCCGTACTCCACACCAAATGTAAAATCTCCACAATATTTTGTCCCCATGGTTCGGCACTGGGTTCCAATGATTCACAAACTTTTCGGTCATACCCATATTTTTGGGAGGAGGGGTTATCAACCCGTCGACATATACGAAAAACGGATCGGGCAACAAAATGAGCGAAGTGAGCAACCCCATCGCAAAGCCCCCAATATGACTAAAATTGTCTAACCCAGGTAATAGCCCAAGGGCAAAGGAAACTAAAATCTCTGCAACCATGAGAAAAATAAACAAGCCGTAGTGCCGTGTTCCATACAAGTTTTTGTTCTTTTTTCCACTGTAAACAAATAACACAATGTTCGTAGCCATAACACCGAAAAGTGCTCCCGATGCACCTGTTGAGGCGATTCCGTCTGGAGTGAAATTCGCACCCAAAAGAAATCCCGAAATGCCACTTGCGATATAAATCAATGCATATTTTAAAATCCCTATGTGTTTTTCAATGGAAGCCCCCATCATTATCTGAAGCATCAAATTGAAAATTATATGTAAAAACCCAGCATGTAAAAACATTGGAATGAAGATACGGTACCATTGATTGGGTATCCATTTTCCATCAATCGCTGGTATGCCTGAAAGCCCACACAACTCGTTCAAACTACACACATTGGTGTCCAAGCTTGTGGAATTGGCACAAGGGAACTGAATGGATGTGTCCTCGGTCAAGTTGGTAACTTGGTGCATGCATGGAACATAACGCGCGCCCATATTAATCAAGACATACGTCAGCGGACCCAACATGGGGTTGAAATATGGTTTCGTCTGGAACCCAGAGCCAGTCAAGCTGGCCATCTTCCCAAGCTCTGCTATAAACACAGCAACTTGAATCACGGATACTACAACCGTGAAATATGCCAAATTGGAAAGACTAAATTTCGACTTTTTCCGTCTCGCCTTGGGCTCTTCTTCATCGGCAAAGGGGTTGCTGTACTGCTGTTCCCTCAAATTCATTGGCAGATACTTGTTTACATCGTCAAAGGCGGTTTCAAAGGGATCCGGTCGATTCGATGGTATCCTCACCTCCGTCATCTCGTATTCATCCCCTTTGGCATCTTTCGAAGATGGATCATGTACATAATTGCCTGGGGGTGGTAATGGTGCTGTCCCGTAGCTGCTGCTTCCTGGTGGTGGTAATGGTGCTGTCCCGTAGCTGCTACTTCCTGGTGGTGGTGGTGGCAATGGTGCATTGTTATATCTACTGCTGCCACCGTGAAAACTACCTATAGGTCTGTCTCCACCGTCTGGAAGTGCCGGTAAAGGCGAACTTTTGTAACCTGTATATATGTCCTCTTGAAATCCCTGTGAATACCCACCAGCCCTTTGGTTCCTTTGGTTCATCGTTTGATTTGGTTGACTATCAAGTTGCTGAAATGACATTCTCAAACTATGATGGGCATCCTTGGGAAGAGGAGCAGGCGCATCGGAATCTCGTGTTATAGCAGAATTTGAACGCTCCGTTGGTTGGAATTCAAACTCGTCAATCTCGTAGCGTGCTGTGCCTCCTAAAGGGTGGTACCCCTCTTCACCCAGGGTATTTGTTTTTCGGTAGTACCCACCTCCAAAGGCTGGTGTGACTCCACCTTCCTCTTCAGATAAGTACTCTCCCCTGTACTTGCTCGACGTGCCTGTGGGATACATAGCAATTTTAAGAGTAATTCCACCTAAAACTTGAAACTACAACTATATATATAATCAACAGGGAGAAAAAAAAATGGCTAAATAATCAACAAAAAAGAAAAGCACCATAGAAAAAAATGAACGCACACCGGTATTACGTAACTGGACACGAAACATCTGGGAGGGTGTAGAGTGCGGAGTAGCCTGGGGCTCCTGGCAGTCAGGTGGACTGTCTCCCATCCTCAACCGATAGAACGCGAAGGGTACACCAAGGGTACACCAGCAAAATACCAGCGAAACACCAGCGAAATACCAGCGAAACACCTCAGCCAATGTTACGGAGTTTACCTACACCGCTCTCTCTAAAACCTCCTTAAAAGGTACTGCGTATGTATCACGTAGGTCTCAGGGGAAAAATAAAATGTCGAAGCAACTCGGGTTATTATTTGTGAGGGTTATGAATGAGGCGTTGACCCTCATTCATTCTGTTTCAGTTTAGATGTTGATTTCGAATGGGGCTGATGGGACTCTCCAGAATGGTAGAGCTGGTAGGACTGACGGGATTGATAGGTGAATTCACTTTGATGAGATGCCCTCATGATGGACCCTGCTACAAGTTTGTTTTTCTTTTCTTTGAGAATTAAGCGGGATACCGTATATTTTGGATTCCGTTTAGTAAACATAAACATACTTTAATAATAGGCCATATTTCTACTAGCTTCATGCGTTTCTCAGACAATCATGAATAAGCTACAACCCTACAACCTAAAAACCATCTATTTGTATCTATTGCAATACCAGTCTCCATTATATAATCATACAACAGAAAAAAAAGTTATTCTTTAAATAAAGTATCGTTAGCCAATGGGTCTGCGGCTAAAACTTGCAGTCTCTTCTTCAACTTTCTCTCCAAGGCAGCAGTGGCTCTGGATCTAGCTTGCTTAGCCTGTTCTTCCTTCATTTGTGCCCTGGCAAAGTTTGGTGAGACGTATTGCTTGTTTTCGTAAATCTTTGGTCCTCCAAACGAACCTTCCAAAATGGTGATGACAGTAAGAACAAATCTAGGTCCGATTTCAACCAAATTGAGATCCTCTTGCTCCAACTTCTTCTCGGCCTCCTTTGCATCAACACTTTCGTTGATCTGGTATGTTCTTACCCAAATCTTGTTGTCAACAATAGAAAAAGTCATCACATGGTCAACAAAAGGCTTAGACTTTCTTGCGTTAGGTGGAACTCCCATCGTGTGGATAAACATCTCCTTGATTAATTTATGGTGGTCGCTATCTTGGAAAGACTTGTCAAAAGACAAGATAGGTCTTGAACCCTTCAAACAGTTACCAGTGAAATTTAATTCATTCAAGGTGTGCAAGTTTTGAACGTGGAATTTGATGGTTGGCCCGTTGGGCGGCTTGGTCATCCATAAATATAAATCTTGGTGCTTTCTACACTCGAAAAAGAAGATGTTGTTACAATTGTATAACTCTGCAACTTCGTTCAACTGGTACAAGTTCTTCTTGGAGTCAAACTTGGGCTCCTTTCTCGCATGTGGTAATAATGCTAACAAATCAGAAATCAAATGACGGTGTCTATAAGTAACACCTCTAGATGATATCACCAAGAGTCTCTGTCTGTTTATATGCTTCGTCTTCTCAGCTGTGTCCTTGCTGGACTTTCCCTGTAATGCTTTGAAGATGGCTGACATGGTTGGGGTTTTAAAAAAATTAATCTCATCTCATCTTGAAAATTCAAATACTTTGAATCCATAATTATTCTACCACCGTATATGCAGTATGTATTAGGACGACCTTTAGTACACCTACTATAATATCCCATCATTATCTACAATTATCTTAAATCACTTATATTTCTAATTACACAACCTTAATGTTTGTCATGCTTGGCCAACCATTCCTTAACAAACTTTTCTTCTTCAGGAGAGGAAGCATTGATGGCTGGGTGGGCTGGGGCAGCAGATCCGCTCCATGGCTTTGGAGCAACAATGAAAACGACGGCACCCAAAGTAGCAATAGCTAATTGATGTGGTTGGAAAGTTCTACCCAAAATGTTGTATGCGGCACCCATAATTCGTAGTGGTATTGAAATTGATGATTTTTGTTTTAAAAGTTTTCATTTTCTCTCACCGTGAGGTTTGGCCATTGTGATTGGCTGGCAGTCACGTGTGGTCCTTTTTTGCACCCATAGAATTCACTCCCCATTTAACCAGTTCCGCTCCACAGTTAAGGTTTAATCAAGCAATATCTTTGATTTAGTGGTGTAATTCGTTCTATTGATCTGTTTATAGTCTAACATGTGATTGGGTATAGTTTAAGATTTCGTTTAAATTTTAGCGGTCTATTATAGATTCTAATCAATTTCTAAAAACAAAACAAAATGGTGGTTCAATAGTACTACAAGCAATAATATAAAGAATATTTAAGTATGGACAATCTCTAGTACCATGTGTTTATTGGGCACACCCTTTCGTAAATTATGTACACCCTCTTCAGAATAAATGTTAACCTTTCGGTACAACTCCTGTATTTTTGTTTTTTTTAATTATTTTGCAGTATCAAATACACGCTATATGATAAATACAAATCTTATGAACCCACACACAATTGAAGCTGTTGATTTGACTGAAATAGACCAGCCAGATATACTTTTGGAAAGATATGCACTAACGGTACCCAGGGACCGGTGGGATTTCATCAAGCAAGAGTCAGTGTCAAAACCAAAGAAAAGAAACCGGTTCCTTAGAATGCTTGGTCTTGGTACTCGAAACAGAACGGTTTCAATCTTTGGGAGGTTCAAAAGTAAGACTTCTAAGGATGAACAATTTTCAATTGGAAGTAATGCAACAATATCAACTTATTTGGACTCTTTATATCCAGTGCGACCAAAGAGTATGGTTGAGATTAAACAAGACACTCCTTTACAAATTGCAACTTCTAGAAGTATTTCTCAGAGAAGAAACAAATCAATTTCACGCCAACAACTCATCTTTGACTACAATGAGACAAATAGTTTGGTTGATGCCATCTCAAATGGGATAGTGAATTCGCGTAATCACCTGGTTCGCAACATTCACAATGAACTGAACTTTCAATCTGTTAATGATGTTTACACCTCCGGTTCTAGCTATTCTCGGGTTAATATTGCAGAATCTAGCCACAGTGGCGTTGACTTCATCGAAATACTTCCTAGTGCTCCAAATTATAGACAATTTAATGTAATTAGTGGAATGAATTCAAATATTCCAGATTTCATACAAAATTTTAATGAAATTGATCAACCCATACAAGAGACTAACCTACAATTTCCTAATTTACACAACTCATCCACCTTTCAACAAAGTATACTTTCCAATGATAGCTATTATAGTTTTGCCAAATCACCCTCTAACAGTGACATTATCAGTCCTCTCCGAAGAAAAAACCAAACAACCACAAATGTTCAAGGTGTTATTGAAACTATTGTTATACCATTTCAAAATATCCTTGATTTAGTCTCTGAATCTCGTCCTACTAGTCTGATCTATTCATCGTAAACTTGAATTACTAAGACTTATAAAGAGGTCATGCGCTACCACATATCCATAAGTCATCAGAAAATCAAAGAAGGAAAAGAAAAAAAAATCCATCAATGATTGAGAATAGCAGGAAGAGGTTATCGGATGGATTGACAGTTACCTCCAAGGTCTTTGTTAGATCACACAATGGGGGTGCTCTCAAAGTCGTCAGAGAACATTACTTAAGAAATGATATCCCATGCTACTCACAAGCTTGTAATATATGTCAAGAGTACCTTAAACCTGATGCAAATGGTGTGTCTCCAAAATTAATACTTTCACCAAAACCATCAAAGACAGCTTCAGGCGTTCGCCACTACGTAGTTTTGGATACGAACATTGTGTTGCACGCTATAGATCTTTTAGAAAACCCAGAGTGTTTTTATGATGTGGTGATTCCTCAGACCGTGCTCGATGAAGTGAAAAATAGATCCTACCCAATCTACCAAAGGTTAAGAAACTTGGTAAAGGCCGAGGATAAGAGATTTGTTGTTTTCCACAATGAGTTCAATGAAAGCACATACACCAACCGTGAGAAAAATGAATCTATGAATGACCGGAATGACCGTGCAATTAGAAACATTGTCGGTTGGTATGATAAGCACTTGAATAAGGACCAAGAGAATAAGAACATTAAATTGATTTTCGTGTGTAATGATGTGTCCAACCGTGAAAAGGCTAAGGCAGAAGGATATGACGCTAGATCACTTATAGAATATATCGATGACTTGCCAAAGGCAGATGACTTGAGAGATTTGATTCCAAACGATTCAAACAACTTTGATAACTCTCAAGAATTGAAGGAGTCATCATTTCCCGAATACTACAATAACTCAAGAATAATGGCCGGTATAAAGAATGGCACTTTATACCAAGGTATTTTGAACATATCGCCTTACAATATGTTGCAAGGAACTGTCCAAGTTGCTGCTTTCAAGAAGCCGTTGTTGATTCTTGGTTCCACTTACCTTAATCGTGCATTTAATAGTGATTCTGTTATTGTTGAATTGCTCCCAAAAGACAAATGGAGAGAGCCATCATCCACCATCATCGAGGAGTCTACAATCGATGCCAATGACAACGCAGATGAAAGTGATGACGAAGAAGGCTTTGGAACTTCTGTTTCTAATGGTATCATCTCTGACAAGGAAAGAATGCTTTTGGCTCAAGAAGCGCGCAAGGAAACTACAAACACAGACTCCATTAAACTTCAACCAACAGCAAGAGTTGTTGGTATAGTGAGAAGATCCTGGAGATACTATGTGGGTCAAATTGCTCCAACCTCGGTTTCTGAAGATGACTCTGGAAACTCAACCAAGAGTTGTTTTGTAATCTTGATGGACAAGGTGTTACCAAAGATCAGAATCAGAACAAGAAAGGCCAAAGAGTTATTGGGACAAAGAATCGTGGTTGTGGTTGACTCTTGGCCAGAACACTCCAGATACCCTAACGGCCACTTTGTTAGGGCATTGGGGAAAGCTGAGAGCGCAGAAGCCGAAACAGAAGCATTGTTGTTGGAACATGATGTCGAGTACAGACCATTTTCAAAGAATGTTTTGGAATGTTTACCTGAAGAAGGTAATGACTGGGTTGTCCCAGACCTCACAAATACCGAGGATTCACAATTGAAAAAGAGAGTGGACTTGCGTGACAAATTGGTGTGCTCGATCGATCCACCAAACTGTGTGGATATCGATGATGCATTGCACGCTGCAGAATTGCCAAATGGTAACTTTGAAGTTGGTGTTCACATTGCAGATGTCACACACTTCGTAAAGCCAAATACTGCATTGGACCAAGAAGGTGCCCTGAGAGGTACTTCGGTGTATCTTGTGGACAAGAGAATTGATATGTTACCTATGATGTTGGGTACCAACTTATGTTCTCTTAAACCGTACGTGGACAGATTTGCCTTTTCAGTTGTTTGGGAGTTGGATGCAGATGCCAATATTGTTGACATCAAGTATATGAAGTCTATTATAAGATCACGTGAAGCCTTTTCATACGAGAGAGCTCAGAACAGAATAGATGACCCTCTGCAGCAAGATGAATTGACCAAATCGATGAGAATTTTGTTAAAGTTATCCAAGAAGTTGAAGCAAGGTAGAATTGATGCTGGTGCCTTGAACTTGGCTTCTCCTGAAGTCAAGGTGTATATGGATTCGGAAACTTCTGATCCAAGTGAAGTTGAGATTAAGAAATTACTTGAGACAAACTCTTTAGTTGAGGAGTTTATGTTGTTTGCAAATATATCTGTTGCCAGAAAGATTTACGATGCCTACCCACAAACTGCAATGTTGAGAAGACATGGTCAGCCAAGTCCTACCAACTTTGAAAAATTGAATGAGATGTTGCAGGCTAGAAAACCAGGTATGTCCATTTCGTTGGAGTCCTCCAAGGCGCTTGCCGACTCATTGGATAGAATTGAGGATCCAGAAGATCCGTATTTCAACAGTTTGATTCGTATAATGTCCACCAGATGTATGATGGCGGCTGCATATTTCCCAAGTGGAAGTTTTGGATATCCTGAGTTCAGACACTATGGCCTTGCTGTTGATATCTACACACATTTCACTTCACCTATCAGAAGATACTGCGATGTCATTGCACACAGACAATTGGCGGGTGCCATTGGATACGAGAACTTGGACTTGAGTCACAGAGATAAGGATAAAATGGAAATGATTGTTCGTAACATCAACAAGCGTCACAGAAATGCCCAATTTGCCGGAAGAGCTAGTATTGAGTATTATGTCGGTCAAGTTATGCGTAACAATGAAGCAGTACACGAAGGTTATGTAATTCAATGTTTCAATAATGGTATCGTTGTTTTGGTTCCAAAGTTTGGTATTGAAGGGTTGATTCACTTGGAAATGATGGGTGATGTAAATTCTGCAGAGTTTGATGAAGAAAAGTTTGAATTGAAATTCAAAGACTTTAATGGCAAAGATAGAATTGTTGCTGTTTTCGACAAGGTGATGGTTGATGTGAAGTCAGTTAAGGATGAGGTGAGTGGAAAGAGAAAGGCCCAACTCCATTTGCGTTAGAGAGAAACTTATTGATAAAGAGATGACTCGTTTCTTAATTGTTGAAAAAGGCTTATCTTTGCAAGAGAAGCATTGGCAAGAACATGACAGAAGGAGCCTAGCTATCAGGACGAACAAACCCATATAGTAAACCGGGTTTTTTTTTGTATATTATAGAAAATAAATGAAACGATACAGCTAAAAAAAAAACAACCTGCAAATGACTTTATTAAAATATTAGGAGATGTAATCTACCAACTGTTTTATGTTTATAATTTTGATGTTGTGAGTCTTTGAGAATTCGATACAATCGTCCAATCTCAGCATTAAACCATCTTGATCTCTCACCAATTCACAAATCACAGCAGCCGGTTGCAAACCAGCCAATTCACAGAGCTGCACCCCGGCCTCGGTATGACCTCTTCTGGCCTTCAACAAGCCTGGAACCGCTCTCAAAGGTAACAAATGTCCCGGCTTAATAAAGTCGTCACCAGTGACATCAGTTCTAGCCAAGCTTCTAGCAGTCAAAGAACGGTCGTGGGCTGAAATACCAGTAGTAGTACCATGTTTAAAGTCACATGTCACAGTATATGCTGTACCATGTCTATCAGTACGATCAGCCAACATAGGTTGTAATCCTAATTTATCAGCACGTTCTGTCAGCAATGGGGCACACACATACCCTGAGCTATGGCGAACTAAAAATGCCATATTCTCTTGAGTGCAGAGCTCAGCAGCCATAATCAAATCACCTTCGTTTTCACGGTCTTCATCGTCCATAACAATAAGAAACTCACCCTTCTTGAAAGCCTCAATAGCTTCTGGAATCGCAGTAAATGTAGCCATGCTTTTCTTCTATATACAAAAACCTACCAAACAGAATTATTTTATCAACATTATATTTCAATTTTTTTTTTCCCTTTCCACTCCACTATGAAATTACTAAGCTATTATACATAATTACAAGGCTGGGGAAGCATTTTACAAACCAAATAAGACAGTAATGTAGCCCGAGGTACATTGTACCTCAAAAACACACATGATTATATATGAAATTCACCCATGCTTGTGTCGTGAGGCATTAAGGAAAGGGCACCTGGTCCGATGCGGAAGTCGCGGACATTTTTCTTATTATATCCCTGACTAAGCTACACACCTCTGTGGAAGGTTCATAAGCTGGGGGAATCTGAATGCTTACTATATCTATGACTAATCAAGAAAATAGTATTTTCTACGAGAGCATTTTCAGAGTTGAAATTCAGTATGAGCGACATAACCAAGGATCCAACAGGATTCAGTACTTCCTTAACAGTTAATAACGGGTCCAACGAGTTTTTTTTTCATAAAGTAGAATTGGCGGATAAGTTGATTATAAATGTGCATATTAATGGGATAATAGATGCGACATATTCCATACCCATTAGCACGCGAGCAGCAGTTAACCACGACATGCAATTGGGAGGCGGGAACTCATACTACAACGACGAAGACTATGAGTATGACGAAGAAATGCACATCCCAGATAATCTGGTCGAACCAAGATTGATGGTGGGAAACCATAATAACTTAAAAGCATCCATTGTTGCTGGTGAAATTGGCAAACTCTTGACTCCATTGGGTAAAGATGCCATATTATCCATCGGCACCAGATGGTTTGGAAAGCCCGATGAAGTTGCGGATGATGATTTTACCAAACTATTATTTATTTTGGAGAATGTAAAGAAATTAATATAGAAATATCAAGCAAACTCTAGGTGTAAAAGTTGAGAGGTTCAATGTTAAATTTATTGTATTAGTTTAAAAAAACCACTACTTGGTCTTAGCAGGGACCAATCTCTCCTTTTGTCCATAGACCAACTTGTGGACAGACATGAACTGCTTGACAACGTCGTCGTCAATCTTGCTTCTTCTTTCCTGGTAGTCACCAACGAATTTCTGTAAAACTTCAATACATTCCTTCTTCATCTCACCGGACAAAAGTTCACCAGACTTGTAAGAGTCGTACAACTTCTTCAACTTTTCATCATCGTGCGAAAAGAATGAAAGGTACTGGTAGGCAACATCTACTTCAGGAATACCACCAAGTTTTCTGTGTTCTTCCACTGTCATTCTTCCTCCACTGAATGCATGCTTGTTAATCTTGTTCTTGATCTGGTTTGGTGTGTCTCCCATGAAGATCGAAGTGTTGGAGTTACTGGCAGACATCTTGGTCAGAGCACCTTGCAAGGCTGGGAAAAACTTGGCATGGATCAAAGCTGGCTTTCCAAACTTCAACTTGTCAGCAACATCTCTACAGACTCTAAAGTATGGATCCTGGTCAATAGCACAAGGAATTAAACATGGGGTCTTGGATGGTAAACCTAAAACTTCTGGGAAAGAGGAAGGAAATGCGGTGGCAATTTGGATACTGGCAAAGTGGAGCTTACCAATACAATCTGAGTCCTGGAAACCGAAAACGGCTCTTGCAGTAGATGTAGTAATTTGTCTAGATGTTCTAACAACGTTTTCATAGAAGGCACCTCCCATGTATTCCAAATCGGAAAAGATAAATGTGTTTTCTGGGTTGAAACCAACGGCAATAATATCCTTTGCGTTCTCCTTAGCAAAACGTTTAACATCATCAATGGTCAACTTAGGCTTGAACAAAAACTTTTCATCGTCAGTCAATTCAATGACCAATGGAGCATCGAAGACATCCTGCAACCATTTGGTGAAGACGAACGGAATCATGTGTCCCAAGTGCATAGAATCAGACGATGGGCCTCTACCTGTGTACAAGAAGAACGGTTCCCCATTCTCGTACATTGTCAAGATTTTAGCGAAATCTCTCTCAGAAAAGAAAATTCCTCTCTTCAAGAATGGGTGTGGTTCGTGCCCAGTGACAAGCTTGAATCTGTCCAATGTTTCTTGGGTGATTGGCTTGGTTCCGAATTGCTGAATTAATTTGTCATAGTCAATTCCCATTTCTTTACCATCAACAACAGCACCTTCAACCTCCCATGGAGTGATCTTTTGTTCACCCTTAGCCTCTGTGCTTGTTGCTTCAGACTTAACAGTCAAGTTCTTTACGCCTTGTTCGATATCAGACATCTCAATGAGTCAAAAATCGTTTCACGGATGTTTCAAAGTATTGATATGAGATAATTACATAAACGTTACATAAGCGATGAACAAAAATTTTTCACTCCCTGTCAATCTTAAATCATCGTTCTTAACATGACTAGTTGTCATAATCATCTTCTCACTATTCTCTTTTCACTTCGACACTTTCGCCTATTCCATTATAATCCTACTTACAAATTTAGATACTACAACCTTGAAAACTAGTACACATGAAATTTTTAACATTTGAATCTTTTATTTATATTAAGAACCTCTTACTTAAAAGTGCAACTTTTGGAAGAACCACTTGTTCTTACCAGCTTGGTGCTTTTCTTCCAAAGCCTTCTTGATCACCTTTCTGGCTTCAGTCTTTTGGGAAGCTTCGGTCAAAGATTCAGGAGTGACAGCAGCCTTGAATGGTTCAACATCGAAAGAGTATCTGGTTGGCATGATGTGGTTGTAGTTGACCAACTTGACGAATGGCTTCAACTTGGTTCTAGAAGCAATCTTCTTTTCAGACATGGTAGAGTTAACCTTCAATGGAGCAGATTCAATACCAACAACAATGGCGTGTGGGAATTGGTGAGCCTTGGTACCTTCGTCGTATGGCTTGACGATGACAACCTTCTTACCAGCGTGTCTACCTCTGACAATAACAGCTAAATTTGTTAGTAATCTACTTCAGTGATTTCTCCTCCTCTATTATATCCATCTAACACGAGTATTGATGAGAACCAATTTTCTTAATTGCTAGACGTGCTGGATAACAGGATCGCTATATCATTCTCAACAGTGTCGATTATACATACCAACTTTACCGGACTTGATGAACTTAGCCATTTTGCAATATGTGTTGATGAACAAGAAAAGACTAAAAGAGTGTTCGAAAAATTTTATCACTTGTTTTCCCTGTTGGTGCGAGACGAAAAATTTTTCGTACAAAATGAGAACTATGGACCCAATTGATTGCGTAATCAATGAGATGGTCGAAAAAAACCCACACTACAAAACAAATTCCCACAAGCACAGGGAGTGCAGACAAGCAGGGCATAAGCCCTATTCACATACAAAATTAATCAAAACGTCACGTGTGAAGATTAGAAATCCAATCTTTTTATTTTGTGGGGTTTAGTGGCTGCAAATGAGTTACAAGTTCTACACTACTGAAATCGTTTTCACCCGCACTCTTTGAATGCTCTCACTTAACTTCTATCTGCTATACTAGCCCTTTATCTGTTTTACTCATTCTTTTTCTACAATAACCTACTATTTTGTTTCTTACTCTTTATCCGTTTTCGTATCTCTTTTCTTTATCTACACCCACAGCTTATTTCTAAGCGACCCTAAAAACTTAAATGTCTCCTCTATTTTACTTGATTCTTTGGCTTCTTGCCAATAGTTTCGAATTTTTTGACGTGACGTTTGTACTGTTTGCTGGTCTCACAGGCAATAACGGAAGCTTATTTTCTTTGGTAAAGCTTGAACGTCTATTGTTTGTAGTGGCATTTTGTTGTCCATTCGCAACCGCCAATAATGCTGCATGTAAAGTCCCATCAACCCCATTGTTTGAATTGGTAGCTAATCCAGTCAGCATGTTTACAGAGCTGTGGTGACTACCTGATGTAGTACTAATGGATGGAGGTGGCTTTCTTTTAACACTGCTCTGTTGCTTCATGCCTTGCTCCTTTCGTGCTGGTTCTCTGGAGAGTTCCCTCGATGATTCTCTTGGAGGCCCCATAGATGGTTCAACTGAGCTCTTAGTTTCCTTTTTAGGCCTCGTATCAGGCGGAGATGGTGATCTTAGGTTTTGCATAGAGTGCAGTTCTGGAATTCTAGGCGAAGTGAATTTGGGGGTTGTCGATACTCGAGGCGAATTTGCAGAAGCAGTGGTTGATTCGTCCTTTTGTGCACGGTTTCTTTCCAATTGATTCAACTTAGCCTTAGAGAGAGCTTCGGTCCATAATGAAACCTCATACTTTTCGACTTCAAATACAAATGTGGTTTGTATAGACTCGATTGCAAAAATACCTGTGGTAGGAACTAGCTTCAGGAATTTGGAGGTGCTTCCAACAAGTTCCTTAAATTGGATGAAAGGATAACTCAATTGTATTTCAGAGATCAATTTATATGGATCACCTTCAGGTACATCCTCCTGTCTAACCAAAATCAAAGCTCTACCGTGTGTTGTCACGATAAAAGTGCTCGTTACTGGTTTATCCAATGGGTGCTTCAGGTCGTCATCAAGTGATGCTTCAGACAGATTGCCGTTACTGGACAATCTGAATTTTTTCAAGATCGAGCGATGCTTAGTGGGTGCCGAATTACTAGAAGTTGTCTGAACTCTAGCTAAAGTATTTCTGCTCTCCAAAACATGGTCTCTCACAGCATCCTCCTCGCGGTCACTGCTTGAGTTTGATTCATCGGCATTCAGACTGGATCCACGTAAACCCGAAGAGTTTCCATTAACCACCTGTGACAACAACGTGGACGACTTCCGAGATGGAGTGTTCAAGCTACCACTACTGTTAAACTGCTGAAGTTTAGCAGCTAATCCCAAGGGAGAATTGTATAACAAGCCTTTGTTTTTCTTTTCAAAAGAATCGGTTTGTTCACGATGAACGTAGACAGCACCCAATCTGATGATTCTTTCATCCGAATGGTTCAAAAAGGTATCCCAAGCATTGTCCAAGGCAGTTTTTGGGGTGACTTCGAGGATGTTTGGTTTTGGTTTTGGTTTTGATTTGGTGATTGTTACTTTTGAGAAGGAACGGGAGTTGATTTGTGGGCGCAAGATATTTGTTCCTGGAATGAAATCTGGGGAAGAACCTGTATTTGCGACAGAGGACCTCGAAGGCATACGGGAGGTTGTTGGGGGTGTTTGGTGGTCCTCACTATCTTCCAGAACATCTGTAGAAGTGTTCTTGAGAACAAATGCAGCCACGCTAGCTGCATTTACATTTTGCTTGGAGGGAGCTGAAGCCGGCAGTGCTGAAGAAGCAGAAACCTGTCTTTTCTTTTTAACCACTGCTGGAGCGTGCGTCTGAGGTTTTTGTTGTGGTTTCAGATCAGGAACCTTTAACATTGATTTGGCACTCATTTTGTAGGGTCCCAATTCTGGTGGGGGACATTCCCAAATCATTGCCGGGTTATCAAAGTCTATTTGTTCAAAGAAATAATGACGTTGAATCGCTGGAATCTTTGCTCTTTTCGCTGGTTGTAACACCAATATTTGCTTTATCAAGTCACGGGCAACGTTGGGGAAGCCAGCACTAAAAGCATATTGTAATTTTGTTATCTTTTGAAAGGTGAGGTAGTCGTTTGTAGCTTGGAAGGGCGGTTTACCTGCAATCATTTGATACACAATACAACCAAAAGCCCATATATCGCTTGATTTCCCGCAATATTTTTGGTCCAACAATTCCGGAGAAACGTATTCAGCGGTTCCCACAAAGGATTTTGCTCTCACGTCCACAGGGTACACCTCCTCTGTATTATCCGGGGACTTTTGCTTTTTCTCCAAGAGACGGGCAGTACCAAAGTCGGTAACCTGAACACGGAGGTTTTCATCTAGCAAGATGTTTTCTGGTTTGATATCTCTGTGAATGACGCCATTATCGTGCATATATTTGATTGCGTCTAGGATCTGAGCACCAAAGTACCTTACCGAGTCCTCGTTCAAGGAGCCGTATTTCTTGAGCAAGGAGAGGAGTTCGCCACGCAGGGCGTAGCTGAGTACAAAGTAAAGGGATTCCTCATCCTGGAAGGTAAAGTAAAGCAGTACAATACCAACGTGACCAGCCAACCTATTCAAAGCGTTCTTTTCGATATTGACATATCTCACCTTTTTCTCCTTTGTTATATGGCGCTTGTTCAAGATTTTGACGGCATACAGTATCAGAGTGTGTTTATCTTTAGCAAGTACAACTGTGGAGTATGCACCGTCGCCCAATGTTCGACCAAACTTGAAGTCCAGGTATCCTCTGCGGACAACACGGACCAAGTCACCGTCAAGGACAGTTTTGGAAGCGGCACCTTTATCGTGCCATTTCCTTTGCTTTTCCTGAGCGGCTTTGGATAGTTGGATTCCGTCGCTATCGGCGCTATCAGTGTCGCTCAACACTTCATCTTCCACTGTCAATTCGTTGAGAACCGCAGGTGTGTGTAATTGTGCATCTGTGTAATCATCCAGAGGAGACTCCAGCATTGCGATAATCCCACTATTGTTGACCAAAACGTTCAACAGCGAGTTGGTAGCGTCGTTGTTCATATTAAAGTCAAAGGTATCAAGGGACGAGTCTCTGGATACACCGGAACCCACGCCCTGTATGTTTTCGTTGTGTTCAGATACCCGCAATCGGTACATGGGAGCCACCGGGGCTTGGTCACGTTCCGAATCTAAGGTGTCTGCACTGCCATTGCCATGGCCATACATGTTATCCAACTCCCGTAAAGCACCAAATTGGGTTGCACTGAAAACTCCACTATCGTTGTTCCCAGCACCACCTCCCTGCCCGCTGTCCCGAGACACCCCAACACGCTTCCCTTGTTCAATCTGCCCCATCTTTTGGTGTGTTGTTATTGCCTTTTTTTAAATTTCAGAGCAATTGTGACCTACACACAATACTATCACCTGATGGAACTTTATGGGAAACGTTTCAACAGTATATTTGGTGGGATATGAGGTGTTTACAAGGTGGGAAACCCTCATATAAGCTTCCGCATACAGCCAATGCAACAGTTCACACTCAAATATGCCCGGTCTTGTATGGCCTTTTGAAGGGCCATGGGGCGTGCATGCAGGAGCGCTCTGGTTCGGTTCCCCAACTCACGTGTAATGCGCCTACTTTTTGATTTGAGGGGGGAGGGGGAAAAAGGGAAAACAGAAACGCAACAGGAACACAACAGGAACAGGGAATGGCGTTCCCATTGGAAACCAACCACTTGATATCCACGCTTCGTGCACTGTACCTTGCTATATCCGATGCGAGTGAGCGGAATGTAATACGCCCTGCGGGGGGAGAAGAGTCTCCGCCGATATCGTTCCTGATTGCCAGGCACTTGCAGAAGACAGTGGGTAGACAAAAGGGTTACCAGAACGAGCAAAAGGTGAAGCCCAGGAAGAGAAAGGTGAGAAGGAGGAGTGTACCGCAGACCCCAGAGGAAAAACCGCCAATCATTGATGATCTGGCAGATGAGGATGTCACTATCGATGGCCACGAGGAACCGTTTGGTCTCGGATATACAAAAACTATTAGGGGAAAGAGACTCACGTCTAACTTCCGCTTCTTCCTGAAAGGGAACGACTCGGATTCAGATGGTTCCATAAAAACCCTCTCTCCAAATAAGAACTTGAAGCTAGATGAAAAAAATGTGCCACATGATACAAACGATCCACATGATAAGAATAATACACATGAAAATACACACGAAAATACACACGAAAATACACATGATAATACAAACGGTAATGCACATTCCAAGAATGAAAAAAGTGACCACTCCCTTGATGAAAACCTGGTTGAGTTTCTTGGAAATCTGGATCTTAAAGAAGAAGGGTCGAACGAACTTACCGATGATGGCGACGTGACAGAAACAGAAACATCCCTGGTAATACGAAGATCTAGATATGCTCGTCCATCAGATAACAGCGATGCTGTGACGATAGACAGCGACTTTGGTGTCCCGGTCAACTCCAATGGTCAGGTTTTGGATAACTTCCCGGAAAGCGACGATAACGATTACGACGAAACAAACGACTTTGATGATTACGAAAATACAGACGACGACGATATTGAGCTCGAGTATGAATCATCCATAGACTCAGCATTCACGGATATAGAAACAGACTCTATCTTGGAACTGTCCATGATGTTCTCAAATCCAACCACTAGTGACCTTTATGACACCACCCAAGACAAAAAACTCCATAAAAAGCAAATGAGCTTTTTTAATAGCATCCTGAAAAATAACCAGAAAATCACCCTCAAAACCGAGGAACTCACTTCAAAACCTAAGCAGTCAAACAACAAGAAACCTTCCTTGTCGTTCGAAAAAATTCTGTTACCCAAAATAAACACCACCCAATCTTCTCTTTCCCTGATTATTCAGCTGCGACTCAAGTCCACAAACGTCAATCCTTTGGTTTACTACCAGTTTGCTGACGCAAAATTTAGTGATACCAGCGTTGTGATCAATTTGTTCATGCCTCCCAACACAACCCCAGTGCTAACTGGATTTGTGGTGAGCGATTCAGTCACAGTGGTGGACTTTATTGGCTTTGTTCTTTTGGAAATATCAAATACTCCAGCGATTAAAATAAGCGAGAAATCAAGCATGAATCCAAACCACTGGCGCGTGGAATTGGTGGATGAAGATGGCGAAAATTATGGCTCTTTTGGTATCTTGGATAGATCAAGAATGTTAAAGTCTTACAATAACCCCACTGACTTGGCTTTATGCCTTATAACAGATCAAAATGAAATTTCAAGAAATGAGAAACAAACACCGCTACCTTTGGAATTCAAACAGAGTATCACCACTTCAAACAAACCTAGTGATGATAATGACGTGGATACTTCTTCTGTTGTGAAACTTCTTATTAAAGTTCCTGGCCCTGGCGCAACATCGTCTATTCCATTCTCAACTTTGAGATCAAATACTGTCGCACAAGCTTTAAAAGACTTTTGTGACCAACAGGGTTTAAACCCTTCCAAGTATCGGTTCAAAGAACGATTACCCAATCCTATTGCAAATCTTACAATCGAGCAGTCTGCATCTGTGGGATCTATAGAAATGAACACAAAGGCATTAAAAGATTCAGATATCGTTGGTGAAATGCATTTGGATACATTGATCTTGGGTGCAGCAGACCCGAGACTTGCCTTGGAATATAAAAACACTACCGAAATTGATGAAAATATCACACCAGGCAACTCCTCGTTTGGTGCCTCTCCAGAACCAAATAAGTTGGAAAATAACTTATTATCATTGACATTGAAGGATCCAAAGAGAGACACGACCGGTGACTTGCGCAATGTAAAGAAAAATTCCGTTGTCTTCTCTAGAACAAGTAGTGCACAACTTCGGAGAACTTCTGAAAATACTAACAAGTTTTTGGATGATATTATAACCGGAAGGAACCCGCTGATACCGGCAAACCTAAATACCATCTACTTCAAGTGGAAAGTGTACCGTAAGAAGGCTACCATTTTGAATAGAATTGAAAAATCGCTTGTTTTAGATGGTGATTATATACATTTAACACCATCGGACGATGTCGTCTTCAAAGCAAACCCCAGTGACTCGCCGTTAGCTAACCCAGCGGTTCTGCATCACCATCATTTATACCATTACAACAATTACTACAAGGAACTGATGATGAAAACATCCTCGTTTCACATCACCCAGATTACAAAATTAAAGCAATACAAAAATTCAAAAAATCCAAACCATTTCAAGATCGTTATCAACAAACTGGGAACAGAAGCCAATTCAAAAGAACCCATCAAAAAGAAGTATGACTTGGAAGCTGTCAATGTCACAGAGTGCCAGGAAATTATAGACAAGTTGAGATGGGTGCTACAAGTGTATTCCATGTCGGGAATGAATCAATAGTCTCAACTTTGCATCATTATAGCATTTAGAATCAATATTCAGTGCATATTCCTCCATAGTAGAAAGAAATAAAAAATGTAGAAGGATGTTTAGCTGTTCCAATCAAAGTAATATATAACTAAAAATTCAGATCCACTTCAGAATATGGTTATGGGTAGTCTCCACATTTTTTGCGCGGGTGGAAATTTGAAAAACGAGATGGCTCAAAAGAAACATGATAAAACTAACAAGACACTAGGGCAGTCTAAGATTGTCAAGAAAGCTACCGAAAGTAGGCTAGTCTCCAAAGAAAGAAGTCTCCAGCCAAGTGTACAAGAGAAAATCAAGAAGTCAATAAAAGTTCCAAGCATACCTTCAGTCAAAGCCAATTCGATATTTGGACTGTTGCTATGGAATTATGATGATATACCCCCAGCATTGCTAAAAAAAGCTGGTAGTGGGCAAGTTAGCTTGCAGCTAATTACCTCTACTAGAGATTCCAAGAAGAAGCAACCAGGCAAGTTCTTAGCACTAGACTGTGAATTTGTGGGAGTTGGATATGGAGGGAAGCAGTCGGCTTTAGCTCGTGTATCGGTGGTAAACTTCTATGGATCGGTTGTGTACGATACTTATGTCAAACCAGATGATCGTGTTGTGGATTGGCGTACATGGGTATCTGGTATAGAGCCTCGGCACATGCATAATGCCTGTACATTCAAAGAAGCCCAAAAAGAAGTGAGTACACTATTGAGTGGGAACGTTATCTTAGTAGGGCATGCCCTTTATAATGATATGAGTGTTCTACAATTGTCCCATCCAAAACTGAAAACAAGGGATACCTCTCTGCTACCAACCTTTAAAAGATTATCCAAAGGTAAAGTGGGGTTGAAGAAAATAATACATCATTATATGGGTTCAACAAGCTTCCAGGAACTGCTGCATAGTTCCATCGAAGATGCACAAGCAACCATGGTGCTATATCGTGCTTTCAAATCAGAATTTGAGCTTAAATAAGAGCAATCACATACAAAAAGTCCGAGTATCATCAGTGAATTACACAACATTTCAATGTATTAGTCTACAGTTGGCCTAGTACCTAGCTTTTAGCCAACACATTTTTGAGTGTACAGTATATACCCTTATATTGATACCATATCAATATTATTATAAGTAATCATAGGTATAAATTTTCATTAATCATAATAGTAGTACATTTATAGAAATTATCATAAATTTTCAATCTTCTAACAGGAGGCCTTCGACATGCTTGCAGGCACTTCTATAAGCCATTACTTGGAGAATTCTAACATATTTGGATATTTCATCCTTTGAAACTTTTTCATTATGCTGCTCAAATCTCTTTACTTTCAAGAAAAATTCAACCGAATATTTCTTAACAAGTTGCTCAACTTCAGATGCGAAATCGTGTTCATTCACTTCTTCTGTACTCATAAAGGTTTCCCAAACCTCAGATATAAGTTCAATATGTTCAACATTAGACGAATTGATAAGCTCCAGCTGTAATGCAGGTTTTAATATATGCAAAACGAGCAATGCACGACGAGGCTCAACACGTAATATATAGTGATAAATATTCAAGAATCTCAACTTGAATGAAGTGTCAATTGACTCCGCAATGAAAAATTGAGCAGCAACAACCATAGTCAAAGGAGAAGCCATGGAGTTCGACTTTAAATAGTCTATGAAAAGTTTAGGAATCTTGAAATGAGCTCCTTGTATGTAATCAAGCTTTAAACCCAATTCCAGCATATAATCATTGAATGTCGCGTCATCAACGCTGAGATAAATAAAAATCAAACTTGCGCACAAATCATGACTTCTCAAATAGTATGGGGGTTCTTTCCCACCAACCAGCTTATCTGCAACCTTGTGCCTGAGTCTAAAGTAATCCTTAATACAAGTCAAAGAATAATGCTTGAAATGCAGTACACTTAAACCACGTGTAAGAACAAAGAATATATGCATACCCAAGTTTTCTCTTGTGATCTTGAGATCATGCGCAGTTTCAAATTCCGACATGTATGGTTCTAAGAATTGACGTTGTGAGAATGCTAAATCCATATAATCACCCTTTTCACTAATTTTATGAACAGCATTCATTAAACAGAGTACAGAAGATTGGTACAAGGTGGAGTAATTGAGCAATCCGTAACAGAGTTGTGGCCAAAACAATATTGAATGTATCTCAGACTTGTATGATAAACCTTCCAACATACGAGCCGTAGCAATGCTAGAAGTTGTCAAATATTCCAAGTTTGAACTCTTGTTTTTTGCTAGCAATTTAAGACAATTGCAGACAGTGGTGGCATTAATTCCACGTTTGGCCAAAATCCCAACAACCAATATAGCTCTACTTTGAAAAACCAGGTCAGTCCGGAATGCAACGTCAATTGCATTCAGACACTAACGCTGTCTCCAATTAGACTTATCGTCGGATGCTCCTAGCTTTGTAATGAATTCATTCAAATAGTCACACAAAACTTCAAAGTTAGTAGCTCTGTTGTAAAGTTGAACAGAATACATTCCTGCGCTGGAAATCTCTCTGGTTAAACCAAATAACATCTTGGCTCTTTGATCAGTGAAGTACTCAATTGTTGCATCGACAACTACATTTTCCTCGACAGTTAGATCCGGTTTGTGCAAGAAAGATTGGATCAAATTGATGAACAACTTTTGTAAATCAGCTCCGAAATCGAGGTAAACATTATCAATGAATAACGTTGCCAAGAAGAAGATATCAGCCAAATACAAACGTGCAAACACATAAGAGTTAAAAAACAAGGAAGCACAAATCTTAACCAAAACTTTGATTTCAAACAAATCACTCTGCTCGGCAATTGACGAATCATTTTTATGAGTTCTGTTCACACATGAAATCAAACGTGAAACAACTTCACCACAAACCTCCACTGAAGGACTGATTACCAGTATAATAAAGAACCAATCAGGCCCGTCATTCTTGTTACTGATTGCATATGCAACAACCTCGTCAACTAGTATTGGAATTATACGCGGTTCTAGGAATAATTTCTTCCAAATATAATCGTTAAGAAAGACAATCAGGTCTCTATTGACTGCTGTCATGCGACAGAATTGACGCACTAATTCTGCAACACGTTCAGGGCCATTATCTTCAGATTGCAAGTAGATATTTTCATAAATATTGTCAACCCATGGACTCAAATAGTTGGTGCTGGATAACTTACTCTCAGATGGAAGTTTATCAAAGTTGTCAAAAAATGCCTTGAAGAAGCGATATGACATTGATGGGAATCTCTTGGCTAAATGTTTAGAAACATCAGCAACAAAATCAGCAGTACTAGCAGGGAAAGCTATGTTTTTGGCATGATTGGTTTTGATTCCGAAATCAATATTGAAATAGCTTGAAAGCGAGCCAAAAAGCAAAGCTGAAGCTGACTTGACTTCGTCATCATTGGATAGCAAACCTTGGAAAACAATATTGTATAATCTTCCAAACCATGGCATCACATGTTCTCCTTCAACTTCTTTCTCTGCATCTGGATAATTAGTCTTATTTTGCAAACGAGATGTTGTAAAATAGATAAACCTTAAAATCTCCAGTCTCTCTGAAGATCTTAAAATCACTTCATATCCACCATTGAGGGTTATGGTAAATTCATCATCATGATCAGTATGGCGTGATATTTCACATTTAGTGATATCAGAAAGTCTATAAACATCCACTAAACCAAATTCATGGGAATTTAAGTAGGTTGTTAATTCTTCTGAACAAACTTGCATCCACTTTCTGCCCATTCTCAAAGAAACTGGCAGGAATTTCTTATCTGCTGCATCATAAACCAAAACTTTTTTGAATTGAACTCTAGTATCTTTGCTAATAGCAACAGTCAGTGGATCTAAACAAAGATTGTTGACCACCTCTGGTGGTGAGGTCTGTGAATAACAAACAACCGTCATTGCCTTAAACAAGTTGTAACTTCTCAAGACACCTAAAGTGTTGAAAATAATTGAATATTGTGATCTTGGGATGTTGAAGTAAAAGATTCGAGTACAGTTTTCAAATAATTGCTTTGGGGAATTTTGACGAAGCACACCTTCATATGTGTGTCCCATTTCTTGGGTGATAATGAACTCAGTAAAGTCAAACACCATGTAAAACTTATTATCCCACACTTGACTTGCAGTTTCGAACAATTTAAAGACAAAATAATGAACATCGTTGTCAAAATCTCTAAGCTTTTTAAAGTTGATGACAACAGTAGGAGTTCCATCATGGAAAATTGAGCTGTTGACCAAGCTCGTGTCACTTTTCTCAACGTATGCCATCGACATTTTTGTCATAAAGTCATTGAATTGGTTATTCTTGTTACTGTTGAGATCAATAGCCTTAAATGGTTGGTTTAACTGAAGTTGCACTTGAGCGCTCGGCAACCCCAAGTACATTGTAATTCTATCAAAATCCTTAAAGTTTTTAATGATTTCTTCAAAGTTACGGGAATTCATTGTAGATGTCGAGTCACTCAATAAATAATTGGTCTTGATAAAAGTGAAGTACGTGTAGATGAACTTGTGCAAATACTTGAGTTGAGCAATCGGTTTGGTGGTCACAGTTTCGAAAGCATACTCGCTACTCTTTGTGGTTGAAATACTCTGTAAAAACAGTGCAATTTTGAGGTTGGCCTCGTTTAATTCATCAAGCTGATCGACAAGACCTGGCCATTTTATGAGAGCCAAAGAACCATTAGCCATGTTTTGTAATACCTTGACTAATTGCATCAAAGTACGTTTGACTTTTGGGTTTGGTACCTCAATTTTCAAAAATACCTCAGGCGAGATGATTGCAGGACAGAAGAAACGTAAGAATAAGAATGAACCAACAGCAAGCAAGGGCTCTTCGAATTCTACCTTTATAGTGTCATATATTTGTCCGCAAATAAACTTGAACAGAGCAGGCATGATGTCCTGAGACTCTGAAATACAGTCAACCAATTTTGTCAAACAATTCATAAAGATTTGTGAATCATTTTTATCGGACGTTTCCAGAACTCTTTCAACTTCAACGATTATTTCGTTTTGGACAATTTCATTGACAAACGGTTTAAGGATAGCTTCAATGTATTCTTTGCCGTAGTCATTTGCAAAATTCAGTAGTAATTTAGTCAACGTTGAGTTTCTGCGAAACATATTCATTGATCTTGAGTTATTACGCACATCATAATTCATCAACAGAGCGAAAAGCTTGTCCAACTTCTTTAAATATCCAAATATTCCGAATAACGATGATGCTAATAGGTTATGCTCTGTCAGTGTAGCTGCATCGGTAATAGCACCAGCAATTGTCAAATCACCCTTAACAATAACATCAGTTAACTCGCTTACCAAATGCTCAGGAAATTCTTCCTTGGTGCTGTTCAAAGAACGTGTTGATAACATATTTGAAAAAACGTTAATGAATAATGCTCTAATTTTCTGGTTTTCATGGTACCCTAATAAAAGAATAAACTGCATTCCAATGTCTGAATCAAAGTTAAGAACATTAGAAATGCACTTCAACACGTTATCAATGATCTGGTTCACTTTAATTCTCAGTTTCATTGATGTTGAATTGCTCGTGAACTTTTGAATGATCTTATAAAATAGTGAAAAGTAATTTCCAAAAGCTAAATCCTTGTACTTTTTTAACTCCGAGTCTTTGGTTCCTTCGGGGACCTCCAACTTCAATTCCTTTAGGATTAGTGCTAATGTCTTGGAAGATTGTGAAGCCAAGTCTATATTCAAATATGCAAGTTCTTGTTCTTTATATGACTTCATTGAATTTTTGATTGTACCCGTTGACATGTTCTCTTGGTAAATGGTTTCCCAGAACACGGACTGTTCTAACCACTCGCAAACTGATTTAGAAAGGAAATTCCGAACTTTGTAGCATCCCCTGATTGCAAATCTTTCCTTGTCAGACTCTACTGTTTCAAAGAATTTGCATATTCTCAACTTGAGACGTACTTGGTTTACAGGATTCTCCACATGCTTAATGTAGTGAACAAGTGTTGATGCTAATTTAGGTGTCATTGCAATTAAAATGATACCACCGTTATTCTGAGCACTAACCATTCCTGTAATAATCACCAAGATATGCTCAATTAATAGAGTTGTTTCTTCAGTAAACAATTGTTTTTCATAATATGACATGACTAGGTTAGTTACCTTGGTACCAATTAAGCTGTAAACCGAAGGATGTGATTCATTCAGGAGAGAATCTTTAACAACAACCCTAATCACCAAATCAGGTGAAGCCAAGAGACTAAGACATTTGTCAAAGAATGCTGATATTGTGGTATGGGATCTGTTTAATTCTTCTGGGTCATCTTTCAAGAATTCTCTATCATAGAAGCACCCTGATGTTGATACTAAGAATCCAGTATAATGTCGGAAAATTAAATTCTCCTCGTTAAGAGATTTAGAATCTAACATGGTCAACCATCTTCCATATATCACTAGCCATACTTGATAGAGAGGTTTTGTTGGTCTTGAATTTCTCAATATGCTTCTAAACTTTTTGTGAAGAGAGACAAATCCCGTGAAGACATGGTCATCATGGACCACTCTTTCGAAAGTGGTACTCAAATTTTCATCCTTGTTCACACTTTTATAAAGTTTCTCTTGATCATTACAGTACCAGACCATAGTATCCCGTGCAGTATTATAAAAGTGTATGTCATGGGTGCATAGAGATAAAAGAAGCACCTTTTCTATTGCATAAGAGGCTTCTCTCCCGAAATCAATGAACTGCCTTGTTCTTGGATCATTCAAAATAGAATTCTTCATGATGATTGGTTCGAAAACCTCACGACATTGTAAAAAGTTTCTCACTAAAACGAAGCATAGTTTGAAGTGAGGGTCGGTAAGAGACATTTGCATACAGGCATCACAAATCGATTGAATGATTAGATTAGAGACTGTGTAATTTGCAAATGTTGATAATTCTGTATATCCAGTAGCAATTTCGGTGTTTGGGTTAACCAAGGCAAATGCTAAATCGCAGGCTGCATTAAAAAGTTTAACTCTTTCACGTATTGGTTTAGTTTTGAAAGCAAATCTTATAGGTATTACTAGTTCGTTTGCAAAATGGACTAAAGTTGTTGCATTACTTTCAAACAGTTTTGACTTGAGATTCAGGCTATTCATTAGCTGGATGTTATTAAAGTAAAGCTCTGGTGCGGAGATGAAAATCTTGAATAGGTCTGCTAACATTTCCTCAGTGTATGCAGCCAATTGGTACCTCTTTGAGTGTGAAGTGTGATGATGTGAATCATCAAATTCATGGATGTAGTCGTCTATAGCTGTAGTTTCTAATAATGTATGCTGTTCTATTCCACTCAACAGCGTCAGGTCATTGATGGAGTCTGAGAATATCGAAGCGTCCAGGGCTTGGTCAAGCAGTGGATTTAACATAGATTGTTGGTAAAGCTCATATTGTCTTAAAATCTTGACACAGCCAAAGATGAGAGACTTCAAGGGAGCGTATAACTTTTGTATTACTTGTTTAAACACCGCTTGTCCCGTTTCTGATTCACTGAGAGAGTTGATCACCTTCAATACTAGGCGCACTTCTTTTATATTGCTTATATTTTCATGGAAAGTTTTGCATATGACATCAGTATACTTTTCAGGTTTTATCATGAGTGCAGCTGTGTAAAAGTTAACATATATGAGGTTGTACTTTTTCTGCATTGACTGGTTATCAGCAAATTTATTATTGTTTGCTCCATAACGAAGAAGGTTATCATGTGTTGAATCCAAGTACCGTATCACAAATTTCAGTATGAAGTGGTCTTTCAAGTTTGAGTGAAGAAGTCTTGTTCCCAAATGGTATAATTTGATGAGAGCATCAAAAGTTTCCCAGCTCGTGCCCTTTTCTGAGTCAGACAATATATATCTCAAGTAGCTGCCGCCTTTGTTTTTGGGGGTGCTATTTGGGTCGTCGAGGAGCTCATTAAAGTCTTCAAGACATAACATGACGAGCCAACTCAAGACAAAAGTTGAACAATTGTTGAGTAAAAGGGAGTTATCGAAAACCTCACTGGCTTGTGTGAACAAGTCCCTGCATACTTCTTGGAACTGAGGGTCCTTTGTATTTATGACTGCGTTATAATCTTCAGGTCTTGAGAAGGCTTCATCTTGGATCAGCAGTGTAGCAAATATCAAAAATGCTCTTTTCCAAGTGTTCAGTTTGATATGCTTTAATGATTTTAGATAACTTCTTGCGCAATCAAAACTATTTTCTTCTGTGTAGAACATGTATTTTAACAAGGGGACATAACGTCTCAAAGTTTCCAAAGGAACGGAAATATCTTTATCGAATAAATCGAACAAGTTGTCGTCCAAATAATAGGTGAAGCAGATTGGACAAGCCATTGATATGTAGCGGATGATGTAACCAACGTGTTCGTCGATTTCGTCCAAGTATACGGCCAACTCATCTTCATCGTCTGAGTTTGTTGTAGTTCTTGTTATTGAGGAGGAGTTATTTGAAGAGCTTGAATTCATTTGTGTGGAAGAGCTTGAGTTCAATTGCGTTGACGAATTAGAGTTCAACTGTGATGAAGAGCTTGTGGAAGTTTGCATTGGTTGAAGGTGGTGCTGAGCACTAACCATATCCAAGACCCGTCTCACGACTCTGGGAGATAACAAGTCCACAAAGCCATCGATGACTGAGTTGAAGATTCCCTTATCTATGTCTGCCGGTCTATCAAAGTGGTGGAATTGAGAGTAGTTTGCCATAAACTCGCCGCTAAATGCGCTCGATCCCGGACCACGAATATTCTCTCTGTTCCAGATCTGTTTTAATGTATTTGCAAGCAATTTACAGATGATAAGAGTCAGTGCAATCAGCTGTTCGTCACGATCACAGAGCTGTGGTGTGATTGCCTCCTCGTTGATGATTTGTAGCACTTTGCTGAAGCTAAGTATAGTATAACCAATGGATGACGGCATTTTGGCTTGGTGGTCTCTGATGATTTTCGTTGTGAGTACAAACTGGGGATCAAGCTCGACTTCCTCCATGCTACGCCCCGTTCTGTTGGGTAGAAGCAGAAGTATCCGCCGAGTCAAGATCTCTATAAACTCAACCCGTTTGGTATCCACCTCCATTTGTTTCCTATCACTCCGGTTGATATGCCTATTTTCCGCTAGCGGTCTGTAATGTTTTCACTCTACGTGTGTGTGTGTGTGTGTGTGTGTGTGTGTGTGTGTCGTGTATGTCCACTCTCGGTGTGTCTTGTTTGCTCCACTCTTGGTATCTCACGTCTGTTCCACTTTCGGTGTCTCGTTCCCTGGTTTTTTTTGTTTTCGAGTCTCAGAAATCTACAAATATCGCAAGGAAGAGGGAAAAAAATGTGGAAAAAGAAAAGAAAGAAAAGCAGGCAAAATGCTTTTTCAGATAGAGAGAATTAGGATTACAAGGGCCCTCCACTATGCCACAACCAACCTGGTAGTTCTGGAGAATTTGTCCCTATCGGTATTTCCCCTTGTTGATACTTCTGCCGTCCGTGTATATACGTCCTAGTGGGATCCTGGAAGATTTTCTATTGTACAATTGGCTTTGTCCGTGTTTTTTGTATTTGCTAGATGTTTTTGTAGTCTTGTGTATTTTTGTTCCTTTGTCCTTTTGTCCTTGCGCCTTTTGTTAATCCTTTTTTTCATTCAACCGGTCAGCTTATAGTGGATAGCACGTTTCCAAGACCGAGGCAAGATTCCGTTATCAAACAGATAACCGTCGAAAAAGAAACGGTGAAAGAATCTAAGTTAGATTCAAACCGTTGGGCTGTGCGACTAATTCAGACAAAGTAATCCGTGGTATTTTCGTGTACATTCCATCAAATGGTGTATTGTTCCTAGTACATGACGATAAAGCGTTGGATGCATTAGTACTTAAGAAATCCTTTCTAATCACTTCTTGGTGATGTGGTCTTTCTTCGGTTTATATTTTCTTTGTTACGGTATCCTATGGGTCCCTAAATATTAGCCGCACAAAATGGTGAAAAGCTTAGGTAGAAGGCTGAGTTTAGAGGCTGCCAGGATACTAAGTTACCTCAAATGTTAAGAAGTGCATGCAATCATAGAGTTGTCGAGATACACTAAAATAGGCTGTTAATATGCATCCATTACTTAGGTTACTCACTAAAATCACTAAAATCGCTACCAGTACTCTTTCAGATCGCTGCCATTACTCACTAGTACACTCCCATTACTCAGAAATCACTACTAGTACTAACATTACTCTATATAAGTATCCTAGAAATGTTTGTTCGTTCCCCAACCAAATTTCTAATGGCAAATCCTGTATAAAACAACTCTTGCCACAGGATCCTCAAGCACAAGGGGCACAGTATCAATCAGATAAGATTCGTAGATCCACTATGACTGACACTAGTGATATACACAACACAGATACTATAGACGATGATCCACATCCTGGTCTGAGAGTGGCAATCCCTTTGACTACCGACCCCAACGCATTCACTGATGATGATGATGATGATGATGATGATGAGGAAGACTCTTTGATAAGACTTGCGAGTCAAGCCCGTCAAAGAACTTCCACAAGACTAGTTGACAGTTCTAGCGCGGCAGAAAACGAATATGTTGACTGTGAAGATCATTACCATGACGTGGATGTCGATGATGACGACAGTGACAACACGGGTGACGATGACGATGAAGATGGTGTTCATGAGATGGACCCAAATCAATACTTGAGACGTATTCTTCAAGCCGGTATAAGAAGGCGAACAGAATTCCCCGACACAAGAGATAATGACAATAATGATGAAAATGACGACGAAGACAATGATGATGACGATGATAATGCTTCCGAACAAGGCAATTGGATCTTTGGTGCTGGTGATCCAAGAGCAGACTTGTTAAGAGCAATAGGTGCTATACAGGGTACAGCAAACGTTAATTCCTCTAATTCTGGTGGTGCAGCTGCCAATGCCTTCTTCAACCTTATGGGTAATGGTGGCGGTCTGTTGTTTGGTGCTTCCTCGGAACAAAACGAGATAAATGCACTTATTGGAAATATGGAACAACGTGATGACCCATACTTGATCATGGAATCGTTGAATGAGCTTTCCGAACGTTTGTTGATGATGAACGCAATCACAGCAGAACGCATAGTCCCTTCGAGAAAATTATGTACAACTTTATGCTCAATAATGGACGACGCGTCTTTGGCCGACGATCTTGAACTACAATTAGTTGCATGCAGATGTTTGTATAACTTGATGGAAGTCAACTTGGATTTTATCCATGACGCCCTCGAAAGTGACGCTGTCGAAATCATAGGCAGGAAACTCATGGAAGTTAGCTACATCGACTTGACAGAACAAGCATTACAAGCGTTGGAAATGCTCTCCAGAGATCCATCCACTCATTCACGTATCATTTCAAACCCAGGCCTCAAGTCCGTTCTTGAATACTTGGACTTCTTGGCGATCCACGCTCAAAGAAAATGCTTTCTCATCGTTTCAAAAGCTTCCACTAATGTCCTGGAATCAAACTTCCCTATGGTGAAAGATTTGTTCTCTTCGGTATCGGCGATTGTACGTAACCATAACGATTCGGTAGTGGTGGAAAATGGTTGGTTGGCTATCTCACGCATCACAACTAGCTTCAAATTGAACCCTCCGTTGTTGGATGAACTCTTTGCACAAAACATATCCCTTCTTAAAGACTTGTGTCAAATTATTTTGCTTAGCTGCGATAAATCCCAAAATTCAGAATCATTAAGAGTTACTTTGAACTATAGTTCATGCCTTAGTTTATTGCAATCTCTTACAGCATTGGTCTCAGTCAGTACTGAATCCTCACGCACACTCTTGGCTGAATGTAACATTGGCCAGGTAATTGTTCAATCTTTAAACAAATATTCAAAAAGCAATTCAGATCAAATCTCAATAGAAGCATTGATGGCAGTCCCAAAAGAAATGTTGTCCCAGTTCTTAAGTCTCATCGGATACTTGCTTCCGATCTCTTATTCAGCAAAAGATACCCCCTACTTGAGAAATGACGAAATCACTTCTACACAGAGAGCTCAAATCAACCAAACTCGTATCGACATGTGTAGAGGAGAATTACTGCAATTTTTCTGGGTGTTTGTCAACGATATATGGGTCTTTTTAATGAATAGTTTTCAAGCAACTATGGATTTCGAAATCCGCAGAAAGGTATTCATCTTGGTTTTCCGTATCGTTGCGTTCGCTGAAAACGAAAATGATTTGAAAAGAATTGTTGACCTAGATTCTATTGCTAATGTTTTGGCCTCCGTCACAAACCTGAATTCAGAAAGAATTGTCGTTGAGTTTAGAAATATATCAAGAACAGAAGCTTTGGATGTGCAGATGCTTGAATCTGAAGACTATTCGATTGATCAAAGTAATCAAACGGATATCCAAAATTTATATTCGGCCGGCAGTGCACTTGAGGAAGATGGGGACGAAGATCACGAAGATCACGCAATTGAGGATGATAATGATGATGATGACGACGAAGATGATGATGATGTTGATGATGTTGACGATGATGATGACGATGAATATGGAGATGATGACAGTCCAATGGCATCGTCCACTGCTCATTTTCTGAAGGAGCAACCAGATCTCCGCAATTGGCACTCTTCAATTATCCTTTTAAGCTCACTTCTTATTTCAAGGAGGATGATCAACATTTCTCCCTCTCTCTTAATGTACAAACTTGAAAAGGAAGGTTTCATCAATGACGTCTTGACCATCAAGAATGCCATTGATGGCAAATTAGATGGTGTTGAAGACTTCAGTAATGATAGGCTCTTCCATTCTCTGTCGAACCTTGCAAACAAATATCAAGATGCAGAGTTTTCAGATGATTACGCATACAGATTAAATAATAACAAGATTTTGACAGATGTCTTACAGTCTTCACTTGAAATTGAATCTATCTATAATGGTACAAAGCGTTTGCATGAAGATTCAAATTCTGAGAATATGAATCTACTTTTAGCTGTCAGGGAAATATTAAGTGGATCTGAAATCAAAACTTTCTCATTCGAGTCGTGGATGAATTTATGGTCAAATTTGAAATCTGTTATTTCAAATGAGGAACTCTCTAGTTTTGAATTGACTTCGTCAAAGATTATTGAAGTCTTAGCTTCCATTTTTACAGCAGAATCTACTGATATCGGATTTGAATTCTCCGATTGCTATAAATCATTTGTTAAGATATTTTTTGTCACTGATGACTCAACAATAGTCTTCTTGATTGAAAAGCTACAAGATGCATTGACTAGATCTGAATCGTTTGAAATTGTTTCCTCTGGTGTTGGCACAAACTCCGCCCAAAATGGAACTGTAATCATGGCTAAACAAGTCAAATTACGATTAAACGTTCATGAGGATGATATTGAAGAAAATGGCCTGTCATCTTCAGATTTGAAAAATATGGTTTTGTCTGTTCATGCAATTGCAACATTCAAGTCTGTAGATACATTTTTGAAACAAAAGCTTCATTTCTTGGAAGCGTTCAAAAAAGTGGTTTCTGGTAATCAGTCTTCGAATGATAGCTCAGACCCAAGAAATGAATCATCTATTGAGTTTTTATTAAATGGTGAAGTTATTCCAAACGAAACCACAATCTACGGTGCAGTTTATAGATCATTACAAACAAAACCAGACGAGATAATTGACCCGACTAGGATTTGGTCCAGGATTCACACTGTGACATATAGGAAAGTCTCAGAAACTGCTCAAAAAGAAACCAAGATGTTTGCACCACAATCAGCTACTGAAAATGAACTGGAAATTTACAACACAATTACTTCGAGTACTCTTAAACTACTTAAAGTGCTATTTGAAATGAACAACTTTGTCAAGGATAATATAACAAACCTGAAGTTGATTCCAGATTCCTTGTTTATGAATTGGAAGTTGACTGTAAAGCTTAATAGACAATTGGAAGAACCTTTAATAGTTGCTAGTGGTACATTGCCAGGGTGGTCAATCCATACTGCAAAGAAGTTTCCTTTTATCTTCCCATTGGAAACAAGACTTTTCTTTTTACAATCCACTTCATTTGGTTATTCTAGGTTGATTCATCACTGGCAAATCCGTACAAACCAATCGGAGGACGATTCTAACGCTAGTATTCAGAACTTGAATCAACAAAGACCACAACTTGGGAGACCTACAAGGCACAAAGTAAGGTTATCTAGAAAAATGATTTTGCAAAGTGCTATTAAAGTATTAGGTCTTTATGGCTCCACTCCTGGTATCTTGGAGGTTGAGTACTATGATGAAGTTGGCACTGGTTTGGGTCCAACCTTGGAGTTTTATGCTACTGTATCCAGGGAATTTGCGAAGAAGAAGTTAAAGTTGTGGAGAGACTCTACCAACGGACAAAATGAAGATGAGGAAATGTATGTTGCAGATAGCTGTGGATTATTCCCTATGCCTTTGGATAAACAGCAGCTTTCTAGTGATAACGGTCGCAAAGTCATCCACTTTTTTGCTTCGTTGGGTAAGTTTATTGCTAGAGCGCTACTTGATTCAAGAATTATCGATTTTAACTTCAACTCGGTATTTTTGAAGATGGTTCAAATTTTTAATCAAGAGTCGCTTTCTTCAGAAGTACCAAGCTCACTTTTAAATCAAACGTACAAGTCTAAGGGATTCCATAAGATGGCCAATATTTCTAGTTTACGTCTTGTTGATCTGAGATTGGCGGATTCTGTTGAACATTTGCTTCGCTATGTCAAACAATTCCCCAATGTTGAAGAGCTGGAAAGAGACAATATAACCATTGACGGAGCAACTATCATCAACTTGTCGATATTCTTTGAATTACCCGGGTATCCTGAGTACGAATTGATACCTAATGGAGGGGAGGTGCAAGTTACGGCTTCGAATTTGGAGAATTACATCAACAAGATTTTAGATGCCACCTTATACACTGGTGTAATGCATCAAACAAAGGCATTTATGGAAGGTTTTTCCAAAGTTTTCCCTATAAATTCGCTAGTCCTTTTCTCGCCACAAGAGCTCGTTGAGCTTTTTGGGAACTCTGAGGAAGACTGGTCTGTTGATACATTGACCAGTGCCATCCAAGCAAACCATGGGTTCACAAAGGATTCTGCTGCGATCAAACAGTTGGTCAGTATCATGGTGGGCTTCTCAAAACAGGAAAAGAGAATATTCTTACAGTTTCTTACTGGGTCTCCCAAGCTTCCAATAGGAGGCTTCAAATCATTAAGACCAGAATTAACAGTTGTAAGGAAGGACCCTGAGGATGGACTTGGTGCTGACGATTACTTACCAAGTGTAATGACATGTGCAAATTATCTCAAGTTACCTAATTACTCGTCCTCCGAGGTTATGAAGAAAAGAATCTTACAAGCGATTCATGAAGGTGCGGGCGCATTCTTATTATCTTAAAATCTTATATAGAATATGTCGTTTGTTACTGCGACATTAAATTTAACGAGAAATATAAACTTATACGTAAACAGGATATTAAGTATACCATGTCCTTAAAGTTAGATAAGATCGTTGAATCATTGGTTGTCTCATCTCCACCTGGTGAACTAGCAGCAGTTGGAAAGGATTTACAAACTATATTGGATAGTAGTTCAAAGGGGGCAGTTGAAACCACGTTAGAGACCCATGTTAAAGAAACTGGTGCTGTGTTTTCATCAAAATACATTGCTTCAAAGTGGAACAAGGACCCCAATTCCGCTAAATATGTTGATTATGTCTCTAAGAAGGCTTTTAACGTTAACATCGCCACACAAGCTGCCATTGATGTAGAAGAGTACAATGTGGACGGATCAGAATTACCAGGTTATTTTGAGGATTTGGTAACTTCTTTGGACAACTACGGCAAAGATCACTATCCATCTACTTATGCCTTTAGCATTTCTCCACAGGCCAATGGTGAGTTGCATATTGTTATCATTGGTCAAAGAATCAACCAAGATAATTTCTTCACCGGCCAATGGAAATCACATTATCATATCAAGGGTACACAGATCTCTTCGTCTGTACACTTGGATATTCACTACTATGAAGATGGAAATGTTAGATTGAACTTTGGCGAATCTTCAGAAAATTCTACATTGAAACTGCTTGATTCCAAAAGTATCGTCAACTTCATCAACTCCAATGAAAATAAGATATCACTCAATATCGTGGAGAATTTTAACGAATTGAACCAAAAGTCATTCAAAAACTTAAGAAGATTATTACCTGTTACAAGATCCAAGGTTAATTGGGGAAAGGCTATCGGAAACTACAGATTAGGCTCCGATGTGGTCAATAAAAGCTAGTGATGTTGATTTTGATTCTTTATTAACTATAACTATAACCCAGAAATGAAATATATGCACTAAAAATTAAACTAATGAAAGAGGCCTATCTCAATTTGTAAAGACTCCAAAGAATAAAAAATCCAAGCAATATAACACCAACAATTCTTGTAAGACTAGCGTTTCTTTGCATTACAACTCTAAGCTCACCGCTTGTCCTTTTTACCAGATCCATTAATTGTCCAAAGTTATCATTTAATGAATCCAAGATCAGTTGCTCTTGTTGGATAGATCCGTGGATATCGTTATTAACTGTGGTACGGAATTGATGTAAGGTCAGTGCTAGTTGATCGAAACGTTGGTTATTCTGTTGTTCACGCTGCGAATATAAGTCACTCATGGTTAATATTTGTATGTGGTGTTTTGAAGAGACAATTGGTAACTTTCACACCATATGAAAACTAAAATTGGTTTAGACACGTTCTCTATTAGAGAATAAAAAAAGATTAAAAATGCGATTTCTGTGGATCGAACACAGGACCTTCAGATTAACTGTGACTGAATCTCTTCAGTCTGACGCTCTCCCAACTGAGCTAAAACCGCTTTTTACTGAAAGCTAGATTTCACATATTTATTCATTTTGTCTACTTCCCAGTTACTTCTTCAAATGCATTTTTGCCGTTTTTCGATTAATATTTTCTACTGAATGCAATGATCATATGATTGCAAGTTTGTTTATATGAAGGATATCTTTACCTTGAAACTTTTTATAATTTGATGTTTTTTTGCACTTATCTTTCAAATTTAATCATTTTTTGTATAGGGACATATTTTGAACTTGTAACCATAAAATAAGAATGTACTTCATAAAATTTTAAACTGAAAGTTATCAATTCTATCATTTTCTTAAATTTTGGAGTGTTTTTATTATGCAAAGTGTATTGGATGTGAGCTATAAAATAATATATACTTGATTAAATCAAACTGTCTTGGATTATCCTTGAAAGTTATTCAAAGCAGGAAAATTGTTAATGTTCAGAAATTGTTGGTTTGTATGCTGCGGTGAAGTCGGATCAAATTGAGGTTGTTGTGGGAATTGTTGCCCTGAAGGTTGGGGATACGCATTTTGTTGGTAGTGCCGAGCGTTTTCCTGAGTATTTGAATTGCCAAATCCAGAGCTAGTTGGCTGCAGTTGCAATTGTTCATATTGTCCTGAAGGAGTGTATGGTTGGTAGTTTGACTGGTTGGAAACTATTTGAGGGTATGGAAGAGGATTTTGGTGTTGACGGCCCTGACTTCTTTGAGCAATCAGTTTATCTAACAAATCATTATAGACCTTAACTTCTGTATTCAAATGGTTATTAAGAACCATCAATTCTTCTTTGCGGACAGAATATTTATCGATAAACTTCCCCATTTGAGGTCTTAGAGGAATGATTTCATTGTATAATTGGGTGATATCATCTTCATTCAAGTTGTTGGTGTTTTCGGAGCTTAATAGTTGTAGTAATCTATCAACTTTTTTCAGGTCCTGCTGGAGTAATTTATCTTCCGCAGCAATTTCTCTGGCAATTTCTTCAGGAGATTGGCTAGTGATTGGTGTAACATAATTTAATGGGAAGATACCAACGGTACCGTCTGGTAACGAGCCTCTCCACCAGTCACGGTATACTGATTCAATCACAGTGATAACATCACCTTTCCTAAAGGACAATTCATCAGCTTCATAAGAGACTAGGTCATATAATGCACGTACTTTGGAAACAGTGGCAATAGTTTGTTCAGCAGTCTTCTGTTGGGCCAATTCGATTTTGTCTTGTTGCGATGATTTCTGCGGGGAGCCACTTTCTGGATCGGGTAATGGTTTATTATCGAGATACGATTTCATATTTTTTTCTCTTTCATATTCGTTTAGAGAAAGCTTCAATACCCTTTGTAATTCTTCCTCCTCCTTTGCCTTATCTTGTTCAGATATTTCCTTCTTTGAAGGAACATTTGGAGCTGTCCTTTTGAACAAGTCTCTGTGATCGGATTTGATTTGATTATAAGCGTCTGTCATTGGTTTCAATGATGCATCTCCTTTGAAGTCTTGGTGCAATTGCTCAATTACTTCTATTATTCTTCTTTTGACAGTGACGTGCAACTTCTTATCGTTTAATCGTTTGAGAAGGGTATCTTTTAGAAACAGTTTAGATGCTATTTCTTGTTGCATACGAGATCCATTGTTTTCGGCCATAGACACAAGAAGAGACAAAGCCCTTAATACAATATTGGCATCATTAGAGTTCAATCTTGCAGAAATACTTTTGATAGCTGGTTTGGTTAGCTCTTCAGGTTTAGCTGAGATTTCGTCGCACACATCAAGAATATATTGCCAATTATCGGCAGTTAATGCAGCATCGGTAGCTTTGTTGATAAGCTGATCCAAGTTCACCATAACGTATTCACTAGTTACTTCCTCTTTAAATATTTACTATCAGAAAAACTTGGTCAGTCCAAGGGGCAGTGGCGGTACTTGAGTGAGAGATCCGGAAAAAAAAACTCGCGCTACCTAAAATAAGCATGACTAAATATCACATGACCAATTACACCCCCTCTAATTCCCGTATCAAACACAAAAGAAGATAAAAAGTGGTGAAGAGTCTTTTTATTATTGGGAAATTGCTTCCATGTTTTGATAATTTCTTGGGACTGCGTACAAAATAAAAGAATAGGAAATAGGGGTAACAGATACTAGAATTAGTTACTACTATTGTATGTATGGTATATTGAAAGAATAATTGTTGTGTAGATGTTGTTTCCATCCGGATGTTTACTATCCCCGTTCATTCTGTGAAACTTAGCATTGTTTTTAGGCTTATGGGGATTTTGTTTCGACCATTTCGGTTTGCCGGCCACGACCGGTTCTGTTCTACACACAACTTTTTTTCTCCGTGCAGTTCAGAAAACTCAGATCTTTTCATTGCTTTTTTGTTGTATATTAATTCCAAGCGAACACTGTTCTTAATTTTTAGTTAAGAATAACTGAAGCATTGAAGAGAATGTCGAAGTCCAGCAAGAAGGATAACTCATCACCATATGTTGTTAGCGACAAGCCAAAGGACGCCGTGACTGACTTCTTGGCAGTCCCTCAGGATTCTCGAGGCGGCGAGAGTACCGAAAGTGACAACGCCGGCGATTCAACCACTGAAATCAAAAAACGTCGTCGTGGTTCTTCAGTTGGTAGGATCAACGTTGGTGACACGTCGGCAGCTTTATCTACCATGCCCACCTCAAAGTTGCTGAGAAAGAGATCAAATGCAAGAATCCTAGAATTGAACAAAGAGTCCAAATCCGACTCCGCTATTCTTAAAAAGATAATCATTGGCTTCAATGAATTGTCATATAGACAAACTTGGATAAAACCATTCATTGCTCTTGTGGCTGCATTGGGAACTTTCTTTTTATCCAGTCCCGACTCCCAAACTCATAAGTTTTTGGAAGGAATGATAATCCCATCTTACTTAATCGAGGGAACCAACCAATATGGTAAAGGTGTCAATGACTTTTACTTTGTTGGCTTCTACGCCTTGTTTTTCACCTTCTTAAGAGAGTTTTTAATGTGCTGTGTCTTGAGACCAATGGCCTCCTATTTGGGCATTAAGAAGGAAGCAAAAGTCAATAGATTTATGGAACAGTCATACTCCATGTTCTACTATGGTATTTCGGGCCCTCTTGGTTTGTACATTATGAAGGGTTTGCCAATTTGGTACTTTGAAACGACCCCGATGTATGAAACTTACCCTCACTTCACTCACGATTGGTTGTTCAAGACTTACTACTTGGGTCAAGCTGCATTCTGGGTGCAACAATCGGTAGTTTTGATCTTGCAATTGGAAAAACCTCGTAAAGATTTCAAGGAATTAGTTTTGCACCACATTATCACCATCGCCCTTATCTGGTGTTCATACAGATTCCATTTCACTTGGATGGGAATCATGATCTTCGTCACCATGGATGTCTCCGATTTTTTCTTGGCTACTTCCAAAACATGCAATTACTTGGGCTCAAGATTTACTGGTCCATTGTTTGTATTGTTTGTCAGTGTTTGGGTGTACCTTAGACACTACATTAACTTGAGAATTTTGTGGTCTGTTCTCACAGACTTTAAAACCATTGGTGAATGGGAATTGAATTGGGAAACCCAACAATACAAATGTTACATCTCCCAACCAATCGTTTTCGGCTTGCTTGGTGCTTTGCAGCTAGTTAACGCATATTGGTTATACTTGATTTACCGTATCTTATGGAGATATGTCGTTGTTGGTGTCACTGTGGATGACAGAAGTAGTGATGAAGATGAAGATGTCTCCAGTGAAGATGTCTCCAGTGAAGATGAGAAAAAATAGATGACATCTTTAGATGTATGTGTATATGATGACAGATAGGATTTACTAATAAGTCGTGGGACTGTTGCTATCAGGCGGTCCTGCAAAACCCCAATAAAAGCCTTGATAATCTTGATATTAAATCTCAAAACGTAGGCTTAAAATCTAGGGCACTATTTGGTATGAAGACGACTTTATTCTAGGACACATTAAAATGTCGTGGTCGATGAGGAATAATATCAACAACCATGGTGCTTAGCTTGTCACCACAAGAGTTACTCCATTATCATACATCTGCGCACCCACTGGATACTCAGTTATATCAGTCAATCGAAAGAAATAAAGCATTGATTATAGAAACTTTATTAAAACAAAAGGCAACCACTTCAAGTCGTTCAGCCGTTGCTCATCAAACTGACAAAAGTGTTGACTTGCTTAATTTAGAAATAGATTCAGAAACTCTTGACAATTTGCTCGAACAGAACAAGCAATCGATTCTTCAAGACCATCAAGTATTGAATTACTTGGAAAGTCAGCGTATTCACAAAGCTAACTTTTTGCATGAGATTCAGCAAAAGGGATATCTGCTCAAATCCAAAACACAGAAACCAAAAAGTATCCAACACCTCAAATACTGAGTGCTTTTGAATATCTAAAGTAATGCTCAAGTCATCTTTTCAGATGTTTAATATTAAAATTCTTACACATGATAATGTTATTAACATGAATTTAATATATACAACTTAATTTCCAGAAGTGGCCTTATTTACAGGAATACCACCCTTGTTCTCTCTATACGCATTGACAGTACTCAACCTGTCTTCCAAACCTTCTTGTGCAGCCTTTGACAAAATACCAGCTATTAAACCTGTTGCTCTTACAGAGTCATCATTGCATGGTATAGGATAGTTGAGCAAACTTGGCTCCATGTTGGTATCACACAAACCAATAGTCGGTACTCTCAGCATAAGACACTCATTGATACAAGTTCTATTTTCAACTGGGTTCAACAAAACAACCAAATCCGGCTTGATGAGCAATTTTTGTTCTATTTTGCGCTCTGATGGAGTGTTCGACATGTCAAGTTCAACTTTGCTCAGTTCATTATCAATTTGCTTAGTAACCTCCATATAGTTGGTAATCATACCTGGTATCCATCTCTTAGATACGTAGTAACCTTTACATCTTGCGGCAGCTTCCTCAAGAGCACGTTGTTGTTCCCAGTTCTTTGAAGTTCCAACAAATAAAATCACACCACCCTTGTTGGAAACACCTTTAATCACATTGCATGCTCTCTTTAAAGCACTGATAGTTTCATTCAAATCGATTAAATGAATACCATCATACTCACCATAGATATAAGGTTGAGTGGATGGTCTCCACATAGCCTTTGAGTGGCCGAGGTGACAACCAGCGGCCAAAAGAGTTGCAATGGTTGTATCTCTGATTGAAGCAGGCTTACTGATGACATCTCTGGCTTTATAAATGCTTGTTAATTTGGAACCGATTCTTCCACTCTGGCGAGAGTGCGCTAATTGTCTCAAGCACAATTCTTGGTCGGAATATGGCTTGTGGTCAGGGGAAGGAACCAAGTTAGGGTACTGGTCCAAGAAAGACATCTTCGCAGTAGAACCGAGCTTAACTTTTTCTCCAGCGTTAGATCCATTCTTCCCATCAGCACTAGTGGAAGATATCCATGATCTATTAATGACATCTTTACGAGGTAAAGACATATTTTTAACCAAAAAGTCTTCCAACTCTTCATCTAATTGCTTCACCTTTTCCTTTGGTAAGCTGTCCAAATTCGATTGTAACTTCTCTAACCTATCGTTAATCAAGGTAGAAGGAGCCTTGTTCAATGTGGAAATCAATTCAGAAGACAAATTCTTCAATTCACGTAAGGCCTTATTTCTGGCTGTAATTTCTTCATCACGAGCAATGGCATCTGTAATTGCCTTCTCACGAAGTGCTTTTTGAGTTGAACTTTCAACAACTTCTGCTGCAACAGTTTCTGTGGCTGCATGGTAGAGCCTTCTACTCAGAACTGCGACAGAACGGTTGTATAATGATGCTCTCAACATGTGAATACCAGGAGACTTTGATTCGAGTCGTATAATTTTTTTCAAGCATCCAAAAATTTTCTTTCGATTCTTCAAGGTCGTGTAAAGTCACAAGACCACATAAGATTCAAATACTTGAAGAGTGTAAACTAGAGAAGTAACATGCCATTAATCTGGAAATCCCATGTGAACTTTGAGAAGTGTATCGAGAGTCTACTTATCGGATTGAAGTTTGAACCCATGGGCTCTAGAGCTACCGTGGTTATTACAGACACCCAAGTACATCTTTTAGGTTATCTTTCACCAGCTAGGTTGACCGTTGAAGACTACAACTTAGCAGCTCAAATCGATGTAGTGATATTAGAGGACAAGATGGATATTTTTGACAACTTACAGGAGTTGTATGGCTCTGAAATGACTAGAATAGTACAGTTATACAACATTTTCAGTAGCTTCCCCCGAGAAGATTGGTGTTTGAACAATATTTTAAGATTGACTTTCAATTACAGTATATACAACTCAGTAACAGTATATGTGACTGAAGATCGACTTGAATATCTCGATAAAACTAAAATAATTCCGAAAATTAAGGAAGGTGTTGTTACAGATTCAACCACCTTTACTTTGATAGCACTGAAATGGATAACGAACTCCTAGGGTGTTCTTTTTGTTTCTTAATTTAGCCATATTTATTCTTGTTCGTCGTCCCCATCGTCTTCGTCAGCTTCACTGAGACCTGGTTGACCAGCTTGGCCCAATTGACTCGCAATGGAACTAATGTCGAAATTTCCTTCGCCACCGGCACCACCAGCACCGCCCATCAATTGGGACATGTCGAAGCCACCTGGTCCTCCGGCACCACCGCCCATGCCACCCATCAATTGGGACATGTCGAAACCGCCTGGTCCTCCGGCACCGCCGCCCATGCCACCCATCAATTGGGACATGTCGAAACCGCCTGGACCGCCTGGACCACCTGGGCCACCAGCTCCACCCATCATGTTGGCCATATTGGCAGCTTCTTCATCATCTTCAACTTCGTCTTGTTCATCTTCATCGACCCATTTATCGAAATCGGTCTTTATATAGTGGTACTTCAACTTTTCTTTGGTCAATCTTGGCCAGTATTCTTCCTTTGCTTCCTTCTTTCTCAAAACGAGGTAGATATGCGAGCCGCTTTCGGTGTTTTTACGGGATTCTTCAGGAATAATTTCATCAAAGAGATCAATGGTTAAGTCGTATTTGCCTCCATCCTTCTTGTCAGCAACCAATTTCAATTGATTTGCAGTCAAGTCCAATTTGGTGTTTACTGGATCGACAGCTTGAATTGTTAAATAAATGACATTCTTAGCAGCTTCTTCAGCACTGGAACGTTGTGCCCATAAAACAGTAGGTGTAATGACTGACATAGCGATTTATTCTTAATATTGAATATTTAATTTTCGCTCAACAGAATTTAAAATACTTCGATAAATTTGAGGACATTGTTCTGGAACCTTCTCCACCCCACGTGATATTTTCCTTGGTCGAATTTCTCTCTACTAAGTATTGCTGTCGTCTGGAGGTGCCGTCGTATCAACAATTTTGCTATTCAAACAAGGAAAAGATTCACCAGGATATCGGCCTAAGTGTTTGGATCAGAACTGGTATAGAATAATTTTAGGATAGAATGGATCCAATAAGATGATTTCAGCACTTCCTTTAGAATTGCAAATTAAGATATTAAGGCATGTTCCTGGTTCACACTTCAAAGCTACTAATTCACATTTCTACACATTGTACAATGATTTGTTTTACTTGGAAATCATAGAGTTGTTTGGAAACAGCGTTATTTCTCAACTCATAAGTGTATTACCTCAGTTAAAACAGTATATACAAAGCCTCGATGTATTTCGAAAAGAATGCCGCATGATCATTGCTTCCAAGCACCGTCTCCCAATAGATAATAAAAACAGTCCTTTGGATACTCAGTTTATTAAAGATTCATGGAGATACATATTTTCCATGTTGAGGAACAAGAGGATTTTTGCGGAGTATATTGACTACCAACTTGACGAACCAAACAGACAGCCAAATGCCCATTTTGTTGAAATAAATAGAACTTATCTTTTGTCGTTTCACAAGAAAGTGTGGCTATCCCCTGGTAATTACAACATAGGAATAGGCTTATCTGTGAAACATGCTACTGGTTTGGGCACAACTAAATTTGAAGTTAGCTATGGCGAGGGAAATGAAAGAAAATCATACACATTTTACCCCCCAACCAATATCAATGATATCCTTCCAAAAAAGCAGTTTTGCTTACTAAAAATTGGAGAATTCTTGGTCGACAATAATACAAAGCAACCGTTCCAAAAGGTTGAAATTCTAATGGAAGAAATCGGACTCTATCCAAAATCGGGATTCACGATCTATTACATTGATTTATCTCAACATTCAATCCTCTTTAATGATTACAATTTGTTGTACTACAGTATCAAGGAGACAGATTTCAAGTACATTGTCAATTTGCCTTTAAAATCGTTATACAAGGCTTTGGATTATGTCCAGAACTACGAAAATCTCAGTCAAAAAACTGAAACTGAAAACATAGATCACCTTTCTGAATACTCCCATGATTATTACAACAAAAAATACCCAAAGAATCTTAAATTCTTGACCATATATCAAAAACGTCAATTTATAAACAGGTTTGGAAACTTTGAATCAAACCTGGACGAAAACTCAGGCACAAAATATTGCACTTACGATACGGACGGAATGATTTGGAAAATACCTCTCTTGTGCGATTTGTGATGTTTATCCAATGTATAGTTCTTAGACTAATCATGACCAAAATATATAATGCGACATTTATGCGACATCTAAGTCTGATATTTTATTCTAGAAAAGAAATGGTAGTCACATTTATAGATATTATAATGAAATGATGACAGATAGAGACAAACATCCAATATCAGATAGCAAAGGTTTCACATCAGCTCATACAGATAACAATGATCCATTGGAGTCTATACAGCCTAGTGGTAGCAATTTAGCGGATGAAGAACCGGGTTCTTTAAAATCGTCACAAGGTCATAATAATAAGGAAAGAAAATACACCAATGGCCTGCCATCTCTCAAAGCAAACCAGGAGCATCTTAGTCCATCAGCATTGAATGGGATACGAACCGGAAGTAGAGATATGGCGTCACTGGATAATCAAAACAATGTCTCATCGAAACTTCAAGCCAACGCATCTGATCAAGACACTAATGAAAAGGAGAATCGGAGGGCATCCAATGTGGATCAGGAGGAATTGGATAATGGAGATGAAAGCGATATCGTGAATAATGAAGATGATAGCGAAGGTAGTGATGATGGGTCAAATGCGGGCCCGGAGTTTAATAACAAGAGAATTATTTTGCAAAGGTTCACAGTGTATAATTCTTCAACTACTATGTATATCGTGGGAAGTAATTCAAAGGAAACATTGTTCCGTATTTTAGAAATTGATAAGGACCCAGAACAATACTCCAAGTTACAAATCATAGAAGATAAAAACTACTTTTATACTAGGAAAGATATGTTCGAGTTATTGAATGGACTTGATGAAAGCATTGATGGTGGTATACATAAGATTGCTCAGGGGTTTGGTTTACTTGGATTAATAAAATTCACAAAAGGTTATTACCTTAGTCTTATCACTAAGTGCAGTCAAGTGGCTATTTTAGGTGGGCATTACATTTATCACATTGATGAGACAAAGTTGATACCGTTAGATATGAACTACAAGAGACCTGAAAAGTACAGTGATGAAGAGAAGTTGTTATCTATTTTTAAATACTTAGATTTAAGCAAAACTTTTTACTTCAGTTACACATATGATATCACCAACTCACTCCAAACAAATTTCATTAGAAACAAATCTCTAGCTAACGAGTATCATGTGAATTCAAAGAATTATGATTATGGTGTCAAGGATAATAAAACTGGTGTCTTTGAACACAATGAAAGATTTGTCTGGAACAATCTTTTATTGAAACCTATTCTCGAAAATTCGGATGTCGCCACCAATGAGTGGTTTCAGCCAATTATCCATGGATTTATAGACCAAGCAAATATCTCCATATATGGGAAGAAGATTTACATCACTATCATAGCGAGACGCTCATATCACTATGCAGGAGCAAGATTCCTTAAAAGGGGGGTCAATGACAAAGGAAATGTTGCAAATGAAATAGAAACTGAGCAGATTGTATCAGATATGTTAGTATCTAGTTTCCACGACCCAAAGTATGGTTTTTTCAACAACCCAAGATACACCAGCTTTGTTCAACATAGAGGCTCAATTCCTTTATATTGGACCCAAGATCTTAATAAACTACCAAAACCACCAATAGAAATCAATCTCTCGGATCCATTTTATCAAAGTTCATCTATGCATTTTAATAATTTATTTCAAAGATATGGCCTGCCTGTCATAATTTTGAATTTGATTAAAACAAAAGAAAAACAACCAAGAGAACTGAAATTGAATGTACATTTCGAGAATTGCATAAGATACTTGAACCAATTTTTACCAGTTGAACATAAACTCCAATATCACAGTTTTGATATGTCTAAGCATTCAAAAAAGAATCTAGATGTAATAGAGCCGCTTCAAAACATAGCTTCTTCTTCGATATTTAAAACTGGTTTCTTTCATAATGGTCATGATTTGTCTTCTACAAAGTTACAAAAAGGGATAATTAGAACGAACTGTATTGATTGTCTCGACAGAACTAATGCAGCCCAGTTTATTATTTGCAAAGAGGCGTTAATGCATCAGTTGAGAAGCTTGGGAATTATTTCACAAAATAAAACCCTTGATTATGATTCAGATTTGATTAATATACTAACAGAAATGTTTCATGATCACGGTGATACAATAGCAGTCCAGTATGGTGGTTCTAATTTAGTTAACACTATGGATTCGTATAGAAGAATCAATCAGTGGTCTTCACACACAAGAGATATTCTTAATAGCGTTAAAAGAATTTATTCTAACTCATTTATGGATCTGATTAGACAGGAAGCTATTAACTTATTTCTTGGAAACTATATTTATGATCCAAAGAAACCGAAACTTTGGGAATTGCAGAACGACTTCAGCTTGCACAATGGATTGCACCATAATCATGAATGGGCAAAGACAAGTTATATATATTGGTACAATAAGAGATTTCTCTGCAATTCAAGGTTTAATGTGACTAATGAATATAAAGTGAATCACAATAAATATCTTGTTTGGAATGAAGAAGACAAATTAGAACCATACCCAGATTATAATGATAATTGGTTCAACGAGTGTTATGTACCAAGAAAATATCAGTCCTTGAGCGAGGTTTTCCAGTTCACCATGAACTCAAATGCCAGATACTTCCCTTCTAATATTAACAGTGACCCCCGCAAAGTCTTTGATTACAGTCCCTTTGAATCAAGGAAACCAAAACAAGATGATATTTACCCAGCATTGAGACAATCACCAACTAAAAATACCCCGCATTCTGCTAGCATCGAGCAAGGTTTGAGATCAAATTTTGATGCAGAAAAATTCGACAGTATTCTTACCGAACGCTATGAGAATGACGATTATCAAAACGAGACTGTAAACTTGGACGAGTATAATCAGGATTCTGTCCAGAACTTTGCTTCTGACTTGTCTTATATGGCACATCCTAGCAAGCTTAAATCATTTTTAGCGAGTAAAATGGGGAAGCTAGGATACTCTGGAAGGAAAGCATCTACATACGATCACCAAGCATTCGAACCCAGAATACCTGAACTAGGAGAAATGGAAACTTCGCAGGAAGTGTACTCGAATGATTTACAACCAGTTATAAACCCATCACTAAAGGATTCAGATGAGAGATTGTATAAAGACCAATGGAATCTTAGTTCTTTGATTAATCAAAGTTTTGTTTCAGACTGCGAAGCAAGTATTCTGAATTCAACAAATGAAGAAGACTACGAAACATACAAATACTATTGCTCCATTCTAACAAATTATGATGATGAAAATCCAAGTAATGCCTTTTTCTCAAGCTATCATAATACTCAAGATCTAATGTTATACTCAAAATACTTGGGTGTTGACGAAGATAAGATATTTGATTTCAATGCAGAGAATGATTATTTTACTTGAACTATGTGGTTCAACGTCATTACATAAATATATAGACATATTCTTGTGTTTTGTATAGTATTTGTTCAATAGTAACCGAACTTAACTTCAAGAGTACCTAAACTATTCTCTGAATACCCCGTTGGTATAGTTCTTGTTTATGTGCAGGTTGATATTATTTTTTTCATGGAACGTACTATTGACCAAAAAAAATTGTATTCTGATGAGTGCCTTTGCAGCATTAAAGAGAAAGAAGTCATTAAATAGCATATTCAATCAACGTGAGCAACTGAAAAATGAAAGTCAAAAACATTTGTCAGAGATATCTTATAATCTAGAATCAATGAAAGACGTACTGATTCAAGAAGAGCAAGGGGACGATGACCTTATAGGGTATCAAAAGTCTGATTCCAGTGACAATGAGGAATATAAAAATAGCTTCATTCCTGAGGACAAATACAGTTCTGGGGATGATTATGAAGATGAGTATCATGAAGAGCAAGCACAGTTCATGTCAGGTTCATTGTATAAAGAATCACGAAAACCAATATACGTATCAACCTTTAGCCCCAATGAAAGCAATATGATCAACATTGAAAATAGAAGGCTATTGATCGGTTTAAATGATAATGAAGAAATTTTAATAAATGGGCAGTGCAATATTACTATATTGAAGGGTGCAGTGTTGATGAATAGATTCCATTACCTCCAAGCAGAATTAGAAGAACAACAATTCAAGCTAGTATGCCCTAGCTCACACGGCTTACCAATAATCTCAAACGCCACTTCATTAAACAAGTACATATCCCCATCTTTGAAAAGTTTACCGATACTCTCCGACAGCTTCGAAACAATTATTCAGTTTGAATCATTGTATAGCGGGCTAGAGAATATTGGAAAAACATATCCTGAGTTCAGAAATATATTTGAAAGTAAACTGACTATAGATTTCACTGATTTGGACAAAGATTTGAAAGAAAAGTTTAAAAACTTTTCCTTCGAGTTTATCTTTAAGGATATTGGGGTGGCCGGTTTACAAGCCAATCCAACATGGTCAGAAACAATAAATAATATTACTAAACAGAAGATTGATAAACCGTTGATAATTATGGTTATTGGTAATAAAGGAACGGGAAAGTCTACGTTTACAAAGTATTTGTTAAATTCGTTTGGTATAGCTGGGGTAAAAGATGTTTCATATTTGGACATAGATCCTGGTCAATCGGAATTTTCCATCCCGACATCATTATCATTGACACGGAATCCCCCTATTACATTTGGTTTGAATATACCCTCATCGGCATTTACTAAGCATACGGACAGTTTAAATTTGGACCACTTTTTTGGTTTCAATTCACCTTCACGCCTGTCAACAGAGTATACCTCTATAATTCGAGATCTATTTTCGTATTATCAAATTAATCACAAGCCATCATCTCGAGTATTGATCATAAATACACCTGGATGGATTAAAGGGTTTGGGAAGGAGGTTCTAGTTGATCTTACGAGATATACACATCCCGACCATTTGGTACTTCTCTCGCCTTTTTTAGATGCAGACCATCAAGAAAATGTGAGTACGTTGGAAGGTTTGAACTTTGAGAGGCTTGATGTCTGCGAAGCTGTTAGCTTGCCATCGAAACTTACCCCTGCACAATTGCGAAACTTGAGTAAAGTGCTTTACTTTCGTCAAATTTCTCAAAACCACTTTAATTTTAACAAGCATCTTCTATCAGATGCGCCCTTTAAGCTTCCATATGCAACAATTGATTCTCCGCTGGACTTTTTAGGTGTTCATGCAGTTTCTTGCATAAATTACAATATTCAGTCAGATTTTGATTACGAGGATTTACTAGTTATGCTTGATTCGTCTATGTTTGGTATCTACCTTATATCGAGTACGGTGTATTCCAATTACTACAGTAGACTAGTCAAACTGAAGTTTCATTCAGATTACCCATTGTTCTTTAATTATGAAGACTATCATGAACTCATCGACTATAATGATTACAACAATGTTAAATTTATGGGTTTGTCAATAATTCATAGCACTAATAGGGATGAAAAATATTTTAACGTTTACCTACCACTGTCCAATGCAAATGAGGTTAAACACCTAATTCAAGATAACAAGTTCAAACTTATCCTTGTTAAAGGTGATGGTGAGGTTCCTGGATCGGAATTCTTAAATCCAACATTTTTAACAGAACATGAAAAACAAGTACGACAGTTCAATGTTAATAAAAATTGCAAGACAGACGAAACTCGTCAAGATATATCAGTTGGGAAACTACCTTTTATAAGCTTCGACCAAAGGAAGAAAATAGGAGGTGTATGGCGCTTACGTAGAGGCCTTGCGAGACGTGGTCGAAAATAGAAAAGAACTCAGTTTTGGATTATCATATTAGCTGACATAGAATATTATAATACATGTATTAGTAAATTAAGAATGTAATCACTTGGTAGATTTTTATGTTCCAAGATACACACAACTTTCAATTACTCATTTAAAAACATTTCTGCATTGATAGAAGTTATATAAATTAATGGTCATTCAGCAGGTGTCCAAAGACTTCTGGAATGTTTAACCAAGAATATTTATTCCGGTCATATTCTTTTAAAAAGAAAGTATTTTGACCTTTTCTTAGAAAAAATACAAAATAGTGTATTTGGTTGAAAAACCACATATTCTTTAAATACTTGTGGAAATAAAACTCATATATATATACTTCACACAATGACCGCAGTGCTAAGGAAGAACTTTCCTCTATCATCATCACGATCCAGAATATAATACTGAAGATTCCATGTCGATTGGTATATTTCTATACTGTAGTTTCTAACGCCCATTTTAGCAGTCCTACTACACCTCACATCAACCCAGAATTAAGTTGAGTTTCATTTTAATATATATAAAAAAGAATATACAACACAACAAGTAAGAGCTGTTTAAATAAATCTTACACTTTCTGAATCAATGTAGACCAGCGTAGACACTGCTTTCAATAGTGTTAGAGCATAGATTTGACTCGTTTACTTACCCACCCGGAATTGATGAGGATATTCCATAGGCCCCATCAATCCCAGATAGGTATGGCTATTAATGGACTTGTAACATACACATCCCTTACAACATGTGATATGTATATCATCAATCCAGTTCACCACAGCAGTTGTCTCACTTGATTTACACATCTCCTGAAACAGTTTAAGCCCGCGAACACAAATGACAATTTGGCTGCGAACAAACTAGAAGTGTATGTTTCTAGTATAGAAGTGCCTGATTAAGTCACGATAGTATATATCGTAGGCAAATAGGTAAAGACACTGACTCTTATCTAACTCAACTATAATACCCCTTAAATAGTTGCACTTTATATTTTACTAATGACTGTCAACTTTCTATACTAACTGTACCGACCACTAAGAATTACCGAATATCGCTATAAACTATTGCGGTATGGATCTTGAATTGAACCACAAAGTAATCAACCCTAGATGTACGATATTTGCTGCCAAACAACATAATATACATATGACTAATAATACATATGATAAATGTGAACAAGCAAAATCAAAAATCAAAAACATCTAGCATTAAATCACAGAACAGAAATTCCCGTATTTTGCATCATCATCCTCATAAAAATCCCTGATATGGAACTTTAGAGGTCAATCTTCAGGTAAGGAGAGTACTCGAAACCTCATAAGTCCAATAAATTCCCAGTGATGTCAAAATATGCTTATATATATATATATACCAATGTTCATGGGCTAACAATATAATTCTAACGAATTTTTTTAAGATACAGAGGTATAAATAAATGAGCTAAAATTAGCTCAAAGAACTATGAATAACAAAGTTTTCACAAACCAGTACAAAAGTTCTAAAAAAGGATTCCACAAATAATACTTCAAAATCGAATAAGCTAAAACCTCTTTAAACAACAACTTTTGACAAAACAATGCACATAATAAGAAATATATATGAACAAGCTTCAAAAGATTTTTCATAATAAATATCACATTAAACAATCGATGATTTTTTTCTAACTCCATATGCTTTATACTATCTGCTAAATTTAAACAAGAACGCTGTGACGTACTTCTGGTAAGGACGGTACGAAAGTTGAATTTTATGTTTTCGAGATTAAACACAAAATTTCCAATTCACCGCCAAGGCAGGATTCTTGGTATTGCAAGCAAAACAGGATATTACTTTCGAAATTGTAAGTACTACAACTTTCATAATTATCAAATAAGCACTAGATTCTGAACATAAGCATATCTGAATATTTGTAGGGCTTTGAAAAATTTTGAGACCGATATCCTGGAGACAAAACTCTTACTTTAAACCTTTATACGATAATAGACGTTACAAACATCTTATATTATATTGGAATCTTAGTTGGGACATTTTTTAATAGAAATAATTTACAAACATTATCACTAGAATGATTATTTGAGTTTCAAATGAAAAAATGCTGCGTATCACTTCCTCCTACACCAAAAAGATTACAAATCATCATAAACTCAAATTCGATAGTACTTTCAGTAAATCCTATACTTAATTAAAGATTATATTATATTTATCATTTACCACTAGACTCAACTGTTAATACCTTAGTTTATTATAGCTAATTGCTGTAAGAACCAAATCAAGTCGGGTGTGTCAACCACTTCAAAATACAAGAAACAAGATATATTTTATTTAAGAAGTGGTGTATGAATATATAAAACAATGGTTTTATAATGAATCATTATTCGCTTAGTTTGCGAAAAAATCCTTTCAAGTCTACAATACATAAAGATATATTTTGAATACTGAAGAAAGAATTTCATCCTTGATACATATCCGTATTTGTATGTTTACATTTCAAATTGTTCTAAAATATCAGCTGCCTTTTGATTTGACAAGGAATTTCTGGGACCTTCAATTTTAACGCTCACGTCTGTGGATATGTTAATTATTTAAGTTCGGTATTCACACACCACATGGGCATATAAAAAGCTTCCATTAATTGTTAGCGATCAACAAGAGTGAATATTGAAAGGATTGATATCATCATTTCACAATATTCCTTCTCGTGCTTAGCAGAAGTATTTATATCAAATAGCAGGCAGACTAATGAAATTCATGAAATCTGATGTTGTTGTAGAGATGATTGTAAATAGTGTGTGAAACATTTACATATTCATAATCAAAATCACAGTAATATTTATATATTTTAACTTCTTCTTTAAATACTTTCAGAACAAGTATAAGAAATACTTTTGCTATAGACTGTAGAACTCCTCTAGGTAGGTTACGAATATGAGGTTGTATACATTATTTAAATACAGGGCTTTTATCATGCACTGTATCTCAGAGGTGATTAATTGTGCCTTGTATTTATAGAGTATAGTTGTAATTTCAGTGCTAATGTAATTAAGAACTCAATCATTTCCAGTTGTTTCGTCTTAGAGTTCTTTAGAGGTTTGCTACATTGCAAAATGAAGAGCTATTTTTTGTAGATCATTGCATGGAGTTGTGAAATGAGGTATAAGTTCACATTATAATTTCTTCAGCCTGGTATGATCTTTAGCTTTAAGTACGTTCATAATTTTGCTGAAGGAAACTTAAGAGATAAATATATTTATATTATATATATATATAATACCTTAGGCTTATTTAGAAGAGATATTTGGATATTACTTTCAGAGTTTAATTCTAAGATATATTCATCACAATTTGATAATATTATTCGTATTATACTTGAACTGCTTCATAGTAGATCCGCAAGATATTAGCACTTGTATATAAGTGTATTTGCTAATTGTCTGAGGTGGATTGGAAATACTTTTGTCGATTACTGGAATGCATTCTTTTTAGAGTGATTTATGAGTTCACATCCTGAAATTTTAGCGACGGTTTATAATATATTATTACATTTGAAAGTTTTGTGTTTTTGATTTGTCGACATGACGCCGCGGACATGTATCTGTGCAAGTGATAGACTAGTATATTATACAAGCATGATGTGTTTCTAGTAACATACTATGGTTGTTTAGTTTAATTGATTTGTATTAGGTATCATTCACAAGCTGAGTGTGAGATAAGTACATGCAAGTGGTTTATAATGTATACTTAAATGCTGTGTAGTAAATCACACTAGTAAAAGTACAAGAAGTACGGTGTAATGCAGGATTTACATTTAATGGAGTATACTGAATTTCTGATAAAACCAGTAGTATATGTATATATATACGTTTAGAGCTGCAGTATGGTAAATCTGAAAAGCGAAAATAGTTTTGGATGTAAGTTTGTTTTATACGAAGCAAATTTTGAACGTAAGGTATTGAATTTTTATAACTAGAGAGTAGTACCATTTGAAGTAAGGTTTTATTAGTAGAATGGAAATTGATAGTCCTATGTATATTTAGATTTTTATTTTCATTCTGAACTATTTCGCTTTCACAATTTTCAAATTTATACTTATTTATGAGGAACTCTAAACAAAAAATGAGATTTTTGTATGATATGTAGTATCATATTTCCTTAAGAAGCATCCTTTTATTGTTTTGAAGTGCTCACTTTGTTGATAGATTTCCGTTATTTTGTTTATAATTGGGATAGTTTCATCAATCACTTAAGATACTTTTTGTACTAAGCGTAATGTATAACACAGATTATTGATTTTGGATTTGCAGAGGTTATTGGATTGTGATTAGAAATGAGGCACTATATATTCATTGCAGTTTGCAACCATTTCATGTGCTCGGTTGATATTTTATGTTAGGAATAGATTATTCTTGTTCCTGAACAGCAAATTACAGACGCAGGATCACTCAAAGATGATTTCTACAAGTTTGATGATTGGTTTCATAAAAGGTTTATCAGATCGATTGAGTAGAAGAAGGTTGTTGATAGTAAGATTTTAATATTTTTAGTTATCCTGAACTTAAAAGAATTGATGTGTGTTTTAGGATTACTTACAAGAGTGCATTATTATTTTTATAGAAGTTATTTATTATGTTTGTTATACCTGGTGAAAATTGAGCTCATTTGACTCTCTCTTTGTCTGAGATTTGTGTATTTTCCATTAGGTATTTGGCATTAGAGGGTTAAACTTTATGATACCAGCAGACTTTATTCACGGTAAAGATGTCAGTTTATTATATAGGACAACACAGGAATATGATTTGGTCTTTTTTATTAATTACTGTTTCGGTGATTCAAGAATAATTCAGATTTACCATTCGACAATATGGAAGACAAATGGAATAGTTATTATGATCAAATAGACTTGAATACATATTGTCTTTGAGAGATAGTGAGATTTATATGATTCAGTTATCAACGAAGACGTGTATAGTATAGAATACTCCTTGCTTTGTTACTTCTCGAATTCATGAATTATTACAAAGAGGAATATGACAAGATGCATAAAACTTGTATGGTGTTAATTACATGAAAGATTGTTAATGATATAATTAGATCACTAATTATTATATTTCACACCAGGATATCATCATTTCAAAGTATAAAGAGCAGAATTAATTTTGGGAGTGAAAGGGTTTGGAGCTAGGATTATGATTTCATGGTATATACACTTGTTTCCCTTTTCACTTAAAACTAAAGATGCAATACTCCTGTCAACTGCACTAATATTAGATAGAGAAGATTTATTTCTCTATAGAGTATGTTAGTCTGACTTATTTGGCATTTTTTTTGGTATATTCATTGTTCTCAGTTTGGTCGCTGTTCGTATTAGCTTTGAATTTAATAGTTAATAAAGAGCCTCGCTAGTTAGTAGTGAGTTCGTTATACACGTTATATACTTCAAGTTGTTTTGTGCGTGACGATTATAATGATGATTGCTCAGTCAAAGTGTGTAGCTCTCTTTGCATGGATTTGGTCGATACAATTTGTATAGGAGTTTTAATAGAAGCGGTATAGGTGTTTAGAAAGATATGAAGTGCAACTGTATAACGGTTTATATATTCGGATACGTGTCACGGTCTTAACCTATATGATCACGATATATATATTATCGTGACTATTCAGGCATTTCTATACTTGAAAAATGCACTTCTGGCTTGTTGGCAGCCAAATCGCAATATTGTGTTAGCGGGCATTAACTGTTCATATAAGGGAAATGTGTAAATCAAGTGAGACAACTGCTGTGGTGAACTAGATTGATGGCATACACATTTCATGTGTGTTACAAGGCTTTTAATAGTAGTACCTATCTAGGATTGATGGGGCCTATGGAACATCCTCATCAATTCCGGGTGGTAAGTAAACGAGTCAAATCTATGCTCTAGCAAAAAATGATTAATAATTCCTGTTAAATATTGATGCTTGTAAAACACTTTTCTAACCTTTTGACCTCCAAACCGGCTCGCTACTGACGCTATTGTAATTCACGAAATTGAAGGGGATAAATTCCTGTTCAATCAAGTTGAGATAGATAGGCAATGGGAATAACAGAAGAGGACTGCATGTTATGATGAAGCAGTTTGATATGGAGGAAGGCTAATATCGTACTAGTATACAATCAATTCGGAAACTTGGGAACGAACTATCACAAATTCAAAAGACAAGCGGTTTTAAGGCTGGTAATGCAATAGTAGGCACATAACTTTTTCCTCTTCTCAAGAAGTACTATGATACTTCGTATATTTATTGACAGTCGTTCAGAATAATGGCCTTTTGTATTTATCAATTTGAATACCATGGATTTGTTCTTGCCATACATCTGAAGTATTCATATTAGTTGATGGAATTATCGCAGTAAACCCGTAAATACCGTGGAATAAGGATCCATTCGTCTTCTTTCTATTTCGCTTAATAGCATACAATATCCATCCTGTAGACCTTCAGTTTGCTTTCTATTGCATAAGAATTATAATTCTATTCATCACAGATATGAGGTGTCGTATCTGCAATTTGAAGAAATTCAAAGATGTGCCTTTCGAAAATTTCACGAAGAATCAAAAACAATTTCTACCCTCTATCATATATTTATCGAAGCCAGTTCTTCTCTTAATTATTGAAGAACAAAAATAGGTCGTACCCGGATTCGAACCGGGGTTGTTTGGATCAAAACCAAAAGTGATAACCACTACACTATACAACCGAGTATGAAAATTCTTTAGTAATCTGCCTCCATCTTTATCAGAAATTACGTGTACGCAGGTTTCCTGGGATCGGACTAAAGAAGAAACGCAATTGAAGTATATAGAAAGATCAGTTCTCTCTTAGATTACAAACTTATTTTACTGCTTAATAAATAGGTTTTTGAGTTTACTCCCATTAGTTGAACGAGCCAGTTAAACGGTAGACCGATGTTCACGGGTACAAGTTATAGCTTGGTCATACTGATAGTGTTAGGTAAACCGGGACAGCTCTAACGTATAGGTTGTTAGGTTGCTTTAGATTCTAGTTCCCATATAAGTAGAACTGTATCTAGGTATAGATCAGGTCGACTTATATAACAAAACTCAATTATGGGAATTGATTATGTTCAATGTATGTATGATGCATATATAGGATTCTAGGAGTTTGTACAAGAACACGAATGAATTACTTGGAACGATTAGTTTTAGTTATAGTTATAACTTAATCTATTGGAAATTCACAGATTCTAGAGCTGGTCAATTATTAGCAGTAATAGCCTGTAAGACCTTAAGTTGTTACCAAAGTTCAGATGAGCTTGTTGCAGATTGGAGTACTGATGAAAGGTAGGCCTGGTTAGCTGTAGCGGATGTGTTTAGTTAGATTACGTTAAATCCTGGGTCACATATAACAGTACCCGTCTCTAGGCAAAGATGGGCCAAGTTACGTAACAGTTGAAATTATCTGGGAACAGATATCAACCAAAAACTAGCCAACACAGAATTTCTTTACCCAACATCAGACAAAAACAATATAAAATTGTTTTTCGGCAAATAGTATTAAATTGAAGTAGTAATTAATTATTATATGGTAGCATGGTTGTTATTAAGCAGTTTTTGATACATGTATGTATTAAATTCAGTAGCGGCAATCCTTTTCAATTTTTGAATAATCTGAAGTGTAAATCTATTTTGTTTCAAATAACCTACAAAATCTAGTCTACATTGGCCAAGTTTCTTTTTAAACTCCTTAGCATGAACTACAATTCTAATACTGAATCTCCAGTTGGACCGCTTACTGCATTAGCTTATGTAATAAAATGATTGGAATCTGAAAAATTGAGATGCGCAAGAAGAAATTCTTAATGCTTCAGTATTTGAACAGAATAATAAAGTTTGGAGGATTCATGAGCAAAACAAATAAACCCAAAGGCAGAGAGTTATTCGAAAGCATCGGAAAACCAAGGACTATTGTAGCTCCAATGGTTGACCAAAGTGAATTAGCTTGGCGAATCCTTTCGCGGAGATATGGTGCTGAACTTTGCTATACTCCAATGTTCCACGCCAGGTTATTTGCTACTGACGAAAAGTATCGTCGCTCCATGTGGTCTGACCTTGATGGTGATAAAGACCAGGATAGACCACTAGTCGTACAATTTTGTGCCAATGACCCCGATTATTTACTCAAAGCTGCACAGTTTGTAGAAGATAAATGTGATGCTGTTGATTTAAACTTAGGATGTCCACAGGGTATCGCAAAGAAGGGTAAGTATGGGGCCTTTTTAATGGAAGATTGGGATTTGGTTCACAAGTTAATAAGAACTTTGCATGATAATTTGAAGATACCAGTCACAGCTAAGATCAGAATTTATGATGACAAAGAAAAATCTTTAGAGTACGCAAAAATGGTTTTAGATGCGGGTGCTCAATTCATAACCATACATGGAAGAACAAGAGACATGAAAGGTCAAGCTACAGGATTAGCAAACTGGAAAATATTGAAGTATTTAAGGGATAATTTACCTGAGGATCAGGTATTTTTCTCTAACGGAAATATTTTATATCCCGAAGATGTTGAAAAGTGCATAGAACAGACAAGTTGTGATGCAGTCATGTCAGCTGAAGGTAATTTATACAATCCAGGTATCTTCTGGTTGAAAGATAATAATGTGGAAAAGCAGTTTCCAAGAGTTGATGTCCTTTTAAGAGAATATTTTGAAATTGTGAAGTCTGTTCCGGGAGATGCTTCTAGGCATGCAATGAAGGCACATTTCTTTAAGATTTTACATGCTTTTCTTAATGTTCACAGGGAATTAAGACCTATTATTGGTCAAACTAGTGTCCATGCCAATTTTGATAAGTGGGATGAGATTGTTGTTCAAGTTGAGGACATTGTTGGCAAAATCTACTCTGGCGAAAACATCAAAGAAATCGATGTCATTAAAACTGGTCCAATAGAGACATGGGGTGGTTCTTATAAAGAAATTCCTTATTGGAGATGTCAGCCTTATTTCCGTACAGTAAATGGGGAGAAGCAAAATACTAGAGTATTGAAAGTAGCTGGTGAATTAACACCACCATCTACCCCAAATACTAACCAAGCCAAAAGAAAGAACGATTCCAGTACTGAAGATTCTAACGGAAAGAAGGCAAAAACAGAAACTACTGCAGAAACATAGAACAATTAAATCCTGCAGTTTATTTATATTTTATTTACAACAGAATTTTAACCTGATCCTACTATAAGGTTGTGTGTTGATTCTTTTAATATATTGAAATTATAGAAAGAGGTTACCGTACTACTTCTATATTTATACTTTACCTCAGCAAGATCACTAGGTTTTCTATCCGATTAGCTCAAATATATATATTGTATTTTCAATTTTTATGAAGGGCTAATAGGACTCAAAGATTATTGTTTATTTTAATGAAAGGCTAAAGTGTCTTCGATGTCAGTTCCGTAATACACTTTAAAACATATATTGAAACCTTTTTAAAGTTCAATCGAGTTCTCACTACGAGCGATTCAAGCCAAATAAAAGTCACTTTTAAGGTGTGAGAGCGAGAACTTCAGTTTATGTTAAAAATGAATTAGAATAGACTAAATTTCCAAGTCTCCAACTATATCTGTGTTGGTATCATCTTCAACATCATCTTCATCATCTATAATTGCATTTTCTTCCACATAAATAATATCTTCTTCGTAGTCGGGATTCAAAACCTTGATTCTTCCATTATTCTGTGAACTACTTGAGTCGGTTACTTGATTGGAGAGATTAACTGTCGAGTAATGGCTTTTGTTAATAGCAGTCAAGTAAATAAATGTGACTCTCTTCTTCTTTTTATTATAGATGAACCAGTAGTACAGCCACATTGTTTGGTATGGGTAGCTAAGATCATCTAGGATTGATTCGTCACTTGGCTCGAACAGGTATATTTGGCAATTCTCGTATTGATTTGAAGAGTGAGGTGGGGACGCATCACCGGATTGTTGAGGATTTCCGGACAGTGTATTCGAGTATTTTGGAGCTGAGCTTGATGCATTGAAACTACTCTTTCTCAGTGTGCCCCCACCAGATTGTGCAATCAAATGAGGAGACGAGGATTTGGATGGTATAACATCCATGTACACGTTCACTATATCCCAAATCCAATTTAAGGTAGATTCTTTCTTTCCTAAAGAAATCAAGAGGTTATTGAATTTGTTCATCAAGTCCTCGGGACTTTGAATTCTATGGAAGTTTTCTGTGGTGGGTTGTAAATTCAGAAAGTCATGATCAGGGTATGTACTGTTCAAAATTGCAATAAGATACGCAAATGTCTTTCTCGTTGTTGTATTCTTTAGAGGACCAAAGGGTGATTCATCGACATCGGATTCATCAAAAACAGATGATTGTTGTTGAGGAGCCTTGGCAGAGTCATTGGGCAGTAAGAACTTGTTGAAATGCGACAGGTTTGCACTCATTCGGCGTTCGCGTTCACTCGAGTAAGAACCTCTTCTGTAGCTGAAATCATTTGGTGGACTTGCGCTGCTTCCAAATAATGAATGTATGGAATTCTGGCGTTCCCGCTCCATAGATCTCAGAAACTGGTTATCTTCAATAATTTGGTCCAAGTGTTTATGTATAGTTTTGAAGAGCTTTCTATCGGATCCAATGGGTTTCGTTGTGAACAAGTCACAGCCACCTTTGATGACCAAATTGCTATCCTGAGTATGGAAGTTAAGCTCTTGGTTAACTAGTTCTATATCCACTTCGTCGATAAACTATGAAATTGTTAGTAACATGGAATAATGGGTTGGCGCACATGTGGGCCGCTGAATCCAGCATGGGGAAGAATAATATGGGGGAGAGGAAAAAAGGCACTCTGACAGAAATTATCATGTGTGGACGAATCGACCATCTGGATATTTATCGTAGCTGTAATCGATACATACTTTCATCTGGGTACCAACAGTCTTCTGTGTCTGTTTGGGGTTTATTAAAGGGTTTTTGTAACTTATGTTCACCCACTGTTGTTCGGGTGATTATCATATTTTGCCAATTACACGACCCTACCTGGTACAAACACTATTATATATTGGCTATTCCAAAGAGTCCACCTTTTTCAATCGAGAAGCCTATTCTAGCATTGGTGTCCACGTTGCTGTTGTGTGAAGTACATACGACACGTGCAAATCTATGTACTTTCCACTTTTGTATTATTTCGGTGGACATTTCTGGGGTTCTTTGTGTTGGAATTTGGCTTGCGTCCTCTGGTAAGTTGAATCCCTTGCTAAGTTCGTCATAGGTCAATCCTGTTTCGTGGTCAATGTTTGTGTTTGTAAGACTTTTAGTCGCTATAGGTTTATAAAACTTCATCAACATTATTCGATTTTGAATTCGCTTGCTCCATGAGTAACCTAGAGTCGGCACCCTTTTCTTAGTCTCTGAGTTTATTTCTTGAATCTTTTGGATTGCTAGGTTGTGAATATCTGATATCTCTTGTGTTTCATTCTCTGGGCGGTCTAACTTTCTTCTTTTGGAGTACAACTGTTCAATACGTTTAATGTACGTGTTGGCAGCGAGAAAGTTTTCATTGGAGTCCCGATCATTGAACCACCTATTTAGAGTTGAGAGATCCCATCCTGAATTAACCCCAATCAGAAAATCCAAGTTAAGTGGGTTCTCGCTCGAAGATTTCTCATTCTGATGTATGGTGAAATCACTCACTTGGTTTGCCAAAACAATAGCAACACCATGTTTCAGTGCCAATCGAGTAAGATGTCTGTAGATGGAAAATATGTATTCTGATTTACTGCTTTTATTTTTGAATGATTCTGACTTGGTTATAAATTGATACTTTTGTTGACGAGCTTTCTGGTAGTCTTCATTATCAGCCAATTCGATTTCTTGCGCTTTAAGCATGTTCTCGAGGTAGGTTCCATTGGAAATGGCACCTTCATTTCTTAAATGTTGGGTGATACTATCAACAATCACTAGTTTGATCTTCTTCTCACTTAGTATTATTGGGAGCTGGGTGTACATTATATGATCTTGAGTCTCCAAGTCTGGACAATATATGTACGACACATTATCCATCAGGACTTTGGATTCGCCACTCCAATGGTTTGTGAAATCTTCTAGTCTCTTGGTTTCCAAAAAGGACTCGGTCGAAATGTAAACACATTCTCCTGGTTCCCCTATTTGTTTGCCTGGAATCTGGCAGAACACGGCTAGTTGTAATAATAGGTGTGATTTGCCACACCCACTCGACCCAAAGATCTCAGTTATTTCACCAACAGGTATGCCACCACCTAGCTCAGCATCCAACTGCTCAATCCCAGTGCTTATATACCCGGGAGAAACTAAACTGAGCTGTTCCGGTATTTGGAGATCACTCTTTAGTTGTTTGACATAATCTTCGATTTCGCGTAATGAGCGGCCCAATGTCTTTGCTAGTTGAATTAAGTTGTTGGTAGAGTCGAATAGTAAAACATCAAATACTGATTTCCCGTGTGCTTCGAGAATCGCAATGAGTGACTCGAATGTATCCAGTGATACACTTCGTGTGTTGCTTAATTGTTTGAAGTCATCCATAGATTCATTCTTCAAATATTTTTTTGTGACGATTGTTATGTTTTTCACCGTTTAATCGAGCATCTACAGTTGAAAGGAAATACTGGGGCAGGGGGGGATGTGTTTACTAATAGAACTAGTGAGATATTAAGAACCACTTTGTAAGCTATGGACTACAACTAGAAAAATTAGTGGGCACCAGAGATGAAGAACCACTTATCGATGGACTTGTCGATTGGAGCAGCAGCTTGTGGGGAAGCGGCTGGGATTTCTTGGATAGCAACTTCAGAGTAAGTTGGGGTGTGAGTCAAGGTGGTGTTAGTCAAGTCAATGTCCTTGGAGTCGATAGATTCACCCTTGACCAACTTGTCCCAAGCTTCAGCACATTCGGCGATGACTTCTTCAGCGTACTTCTTGTTCTTACATTCACCAGAGAAAGCAAATTGGTTTTCTGGCTTTCCGTCAGGGATTTTGTAGATTCTGAACCATTCGTTGGTGGCTCTCAACAAACCTGGCAAGTGAGTTTCCACGTCCTCAACGTCGTTCAACTTGGAGGCTAATGGGTCGTTAACGTCAATGACAATAACCTTCCAGTCGGTTTCACCTTCATCAAGCAAGGCCATGACACCCAAAACCTTAACTTGCTTGACTTCACCAACATAACCAACTCTTTCACCAATCTCACAAACATCCAATGGATCGTTGTCACCCTTGGCCTTCGTTTCAGGGTGAGCAACGTTAGGGTCTTCCCAGGTTTGTGGAAAGGCACCATAGTTGTGGATGTATCCGTGGTGTGGGAAACAGTTTCTGACAAATCTCAACTTACCCTTCTTGGTGTCTTGAATGATTGGGTTCAACTTCAAGTCCTTGGAGATTTCCAACTTGGCGTTGGTCCATCTAGGAACTTCAACAATCATGTTCAAAATAGTCTTTTCCTCATTAGCATACAATGGAATATCGTGGAATGGAGAAACAGGCTTTCCATCCTTTTCAAGGTAAACCTTGTACTCCAAAGTGTTAGCAGCGCCAACTTGACGTGTAGTGTAAGTCATAGTTCAGTGGTGATTCAACAAAAAGTAAATTTCGTCGGTTATATATTTTACACGTAGAAAAAAAAAATTGAAAAGTTGTACGTGCGTCAAAATCAATCAAATTACGTGATCTGACAACTTTAGTTTTGCTCTCATTCTGTAATCAAATTGATTCAACTTTTGTTCCCTTGAATTCTCTTTTATTGTATATAAATTATGGTCATTAGTGACAGTAGTGATGTGGTTTTCTCGTTAACTTACACTTATCGGGTCTTCCCATACATATAAAGTTTCCAGTGGAACCACCACAATGTGTATAACTGTGTCTCACAAGAAACCGCTCTCCGTAATTCTTGGTCAACCTCCTGCTTAAATGCCACGCATCGTTATGCAACCTGGAGAAACTGCTAGACTGCTTAGCACTATAAGAAAAAAACCACGGCAATCTATACAAACAAAAACTGCTACGGCAATCTATACAAACAACAACTCCTACGGCAATATAATACAAGAACTAATAATGCAATATAATCAGAAAATGAATCTTCCATTGCTTAAAACTAAATGGGTAATAACATTGGCTCTATCTATATCAATGATCTATACAAAGCTTTATATGCCAAGACCGTTTAATTATAATGAAGTTCGATCGTGATATTTGATCTAATGGCTCAATTTCTGGAAATCTCTACTCAATTGATAATTTCCAAGAGCCATTGCTATTTTCTCTAATTTTCCTATTCTCCGCGCTATCTCAAATTACAATGCTATCTCTCTAAGTTATTTCTAAGCTGTTTTCTCTTCTTAAGCTAGTTTCTCTTAAGCTATTTTCTCTTCTTAAGCTATTTTCTCTTAAGCTATTTTCTCTGGTCTGGTGCTATTGATTGGCTAGAATCAACTAGTACTCCCGACTGAGTCTCGTACTGCTTCGCAGTACTACTCGAATTGATTCAAGATAAGAGAATTCAAATCAGAATGGTTATTCATTTCTGATTTTTTGTATAGAATCAAACCTCTCGTGATTTCCCTATGTAATATGCTCTCCATAGGGGTCATTAACTCCTTTTTAAACATTTTGATTATTGTCGATATCATCAATTTAAAATCGTGGAAAGAAATAGTCATCCAGCCTTCGCGATAGTCTAGCAAGTGAACACCAGCATATTTCAATGGAGCACCTGATTTCTTATAATTTGAAAAGATATTTATACCATAAATATCTGAATCCATGTATGCAACGAACTCGATCCTTGAAGAATTTTCCAGTGTACTCAAGCATTGTAATAGTCGTCTGGTGAGGTTGTCAGGAAATCCCTTCCCTGTAACAACAAGAAGGTTCTGTTTCGGGACGCAATTCTTGATGTGTTGACAAAGTGATTTAAACACTGCATCCTTTTCAAGAACAATTACAGTCAAAGGACCACAGCCTTTAAACAGAACCGATTGGAAGATTGGAATGAGTTTAGGGTCATGTGAATATGTAAAGGTATTTTTAGAGATAGAGTTTTGTGTGGTAAATACGAGCTCAAACTGGTTACCACCAAACATGAGTCCCTTCTGTGACGGGAAGATCTGCAAGTCGTTCTCCATCGAGTACCCAAGTGTATCTTCAAACAATAATTGTATGTTCCTTTTGCAGTTCTCTTGTTTACCTCGAAACATTGTTACATTCTTGTAGTAAATATCACGAATCGTGGTGACATTCCTAGTTGAAAGATGCACCATCACTAGCTTCATCAGCATTATCAAAGAATTGAACCTGAAGAATTCCCCAAATTGTTCAACACCCGTATACCTACCTTTGTCGTTCTGCAATTGAAGTACCACTTGCTTCTCACTTATTAGCATTTGCTGCAATTGCAGCCAAATTCTTGTACATGCTATAAATGGATCATTTTTAAAATGGAAACCGCAATTATTAGTATCTCTTCTAAAAGTTTTCTTAAATCTCTTACTCTTTAAGTGGGATCAACCAATCCAGTTGGTTAATTGACATTCTTTTCTGTAGATTGTGGGGTTTTCAAAAAAAAATGAATAGCCTTCTAGATTTTTGGTTTGTTTTCTATAAAAATGTAAGTATTTTGATTGATTTTAAAAAAATGCGGGAATTATTTATGGTCCCCCCCCTCTTTCCATCTATCCAAACCACTTCTTAATACACTTTATTGCATAACTAATGTTATTAAATGAACCCAACAACTGATCTATTGGAAACTATACCTGCTCTACAGAATAAATACACACAGTGCTTACAAATCAGTCAGTCAGTTTTTTTTTCTTTTTCAGTATGAGTGAATTACGGGAAGTTCCAAACAAATGTTCTCCGGCCCTTTTTTTTTTTGGCTTTAATAAAGAATAGATAACCGAAAAAAAAGAGTCTTGATAGGATCCTTTCTTTTGCAAAAGATATAGAGACAATGATTATCAAGAGGGATTGGAATGATACGACGTGGGCCTCTGGAGGAGCACGGTGGGCGTTCTTTGCAGTATTCTTGCTACTTATTGTTATTGTTGTAGTGGGAACAATTCGGGTGAATAAGAAGAGAAACCAGAATGGGGTTGCGCCCATTTACGGGACTCGTTGGATGACGCCACCGCTGTACAGACAGTCGCAAACGCATTATAACCAGCCCGACGGTCGTAGAAATGATGGTGAGGTTGGTGGAGCGTATGTTCCAACGTACACTGCGCATGCCAATGAGAACGACTATGATATGGGATATTATGATAATAATGGTGATTTCCACGCAAATCCTAATGCAAAGGTTCACATTTCACCAGTGCCACCTGCGCACCACAGAACTCCCAGCGATCCCAACCACGTTGCTCCCGCAAACAACATCCCTGGAACCGTAACAGATGAAACCTCAGGAGCTGCTTCGCGTACCCCTACAGGAGCTGCTTCTGATCCGCAAGCACACAGAATTTCGCCACCACAGGGTCCACCACCAGGCCACTATCAGGAATCAGACGATGATGACTTGTATAGACGTCCTTACAACCCTCCTCAGCAGAATTTCTCTCGTCCGTCTACAGCTCCACCACAAGAAACGCATTTGGAAGGGAGTTCCTCAACTTTAGAGCATACAGAAAGTTTACCTAGCTTCACGGAGGGCCGAAATCCACCCCAGGTTACTGAGAAGCCTCACAATGGGTCAAACTGATTTTTAAATAGGAATAATAAAGTTACAGACATTTTTAGATGCTAGAAAAAGGGATCTCATTAAGAGAAAGATAATTAATAGCAAGATCAAAACGATGATTGTTGACAACAAATGAGCATCCATAGTGTAGTGAATTGTATTAAGGGAGGATCCATAGTGTAGTGAATTGTATTAAGGGAGGATCTAAAGTAGTCAATACTCATTAAGGGAGGATCCATTAGTATCACACTAAAATGTTGGACGTAATCGATTCATAGATAATAAGCGTAAAATCTACGAGAAACAGAATCAAAAACGTAAACAAGCATTGGAAGCATTCAAACGCACCAGAATCAAATCTACATGAATATAGAGCGAACACATTGATTAGTCAAGTGAATAAATAAACATTAGGAATTATAGGTATTAACAATTACATAAATTAGATCTTTAAAGCTTCTTCATAAGCTGGAGGAGGGCCAGAGTATTGGACGGTATTCTTATCATCGTACTCAGCATGTTCGGTAAAAACATTGATATTGTGAGCTTGTGCCTTAGCTTGTTCTGCTTCAGCAAGACCCAAGCTGTCTTGAGCAATCCAAATAAATGGTTCCTTGTCGATGACACTAGGGTCATCATAGGCGTGTTCCAAAAACTCTTCATTGTACTCGACATAGTTGTCCAAAGCAACCGGCATGACACCGCGAATCAAGTCGTAAGTTTCCAAGCTTGGGTTGAAGAATCTCTTCAAGTACGAAACGGGGTTTCTGTTTGCGGAAGCGTTAGCAAACTCTTCTGGAGAAGAGGCCTTATTTCCTTGGTGGGTTTCTGCATCAGTAACTGGTCCTTCTGAATCACTGACCTTCTCAATTGATTCATCCTTCAACTCAGCACCACCTTCCCAGTAGTTTTGACCTTCAGTCTTAATCTCCTTACGACCTTGGTCACTAGGGTAGGCGGAAATACTGTCGCCAGCAGCATATCTCAAGGCAGAAACTGGAACAATTTCAATCAATGGCAAAAAGGTTCGCTTCAAGTACAAGTGGGATGCAACGGTGAAAACAATAAAAGCAGATTCCAAGCCAACAGCAGCCCAGTTCTTAGCGAAAACAAACAAAGCAGTCAAACAAACCTCAGCCAAGTACAAGGCCACATAAGTTTGCAACAAGGCACGAGGGTAATTTCTTCCTCTGGCATCGTTTTGGTTTGGTCTCATGACATAAACCAAATTGTAGTTCCAAGCAATGTAAAGCAAGACAAATGCAATTGCAGCGAAACCAAGAACCAATGGAGCAATAATAGAGTAGGACAAGACAATGAGAACCAAAAATTGCATGTTTGGATAAACGGTGGCCCAACCAGGTTGACCCAAGGTGGTGTATCTAAGCCATTTTGCTCTTGGGGTCTTGTCTAGAATTCTACCAAGAACCTTGCTCAAGATGAGGGAGACAACTTGAGCCAACAAGCCAGAAGACAACAAACCTTGCAAACAAATCCAGTTTATGAAAAAGTTAGAAGCTGGGGGCACACCCTTAGACAAGAGTTTCAAGGCACTGCTTGGGTTTTTAACAATGGAGGTTACCGACGAGGCAGCGGCCGAAGTACATGTGACAACCAAAAAGGAGTTAACGGTCAAAAAGGCAAAGAACCATGATTGACAGTAACCATCAACCTGTTGGATGGTGAGAGCACCGGAAATCTTACCCATTTTTTTGATAACGGGAGGCACCAAAGACATCAACACAGCCAAAGCGATCACAGGAAGCAAACCAGTAATTATACCCATAATCTTTGGAGGCATCTTGTTGATAAATCTCAAAAAGTGCACTTTATCGGTCAACATGTTAATGTTGGAGATAGCACCAACGACAGCGACAGGAATAGCCCAGAAGATAATCATAAGAGTCAAGAATGTGGAAGCAAGAACTTTTTTAACTCTTCTCTTGTTTGCAGTCAAGGCCAAGTTTTCCCAGATAACATCTGAAGGAGCAACACCAGTAAACTTCTTAGCACCCTTAAATTCTGGGTTAAAGTCGACAGCCTGAAAAGCCTTTTGCAATTCCAACTGGGTTGGGAATTCAATGAAAACAGCAGGTAAGCTCTTGTTATCCTTATACTCTTCTTGTTGCTTGCCAATTTCTTGGTTCAATTCTTCCAAGTGTTCAACACCATACTTCAAAGTGTCCACTTTTTCACCAATCAAAAACTTAAGTCTGTGAGTAGGACGTTTTTTCAAGTACTGATCCAAGTCATCCTTTTGTTCTGGTGTTGGTTTGTTCTTTTTGATCCACTTTGCATTTTGTTTGAGGGCTTTTGTGATTGAGCCATTGAGGGTATTTTCGTACTTTTTGGCCAATTTGGAACGTTCAGCAACGTTTTCTTGCAATTTCTCATAATCGCGGCCATACCAAATGTGGTTTGCAGAGGGGAACAATTCGCGAACCTTCTCCTCTTGGGCCAAAGCGTCTGGGATTTCAGTCAAAAACAAAACTCTCAGGGAGAGCAAAGAGTCATACAATGGAGTTGTTTGCACAACATGTCTAAAGGTGACATAGTACTTCAACTCACGGTAAATCAAAAAGATGACGCAGCCAAAGTAGATCCAGGACAAGAAAATGTGAGCATAGAAACGTTTTTGGTTAGTCACGTTGGAGTACGAGATTCTGTTGAAACCCTTGGAGGCAGACGAGTTGGATGCGTTAACAGGGAAAAGAATTGGCCACAAAATAAAACATCCCAAAAGAGTCACAACACTAAATTCAAACAAGTAACGGATGAAAAAGTAACCATCCACACCAGCCTGTTGGATGAGGAAAGCTTCTGGTTTCTTCCAGATGTTTCCAATCCAGCCAAAAGCACTCGAGGAAACCTCTTCGGGAACCAACTCCTTGGGAATCGTTTCAACAGTCGTACGTGGTTCATACACTCTCTTTTGCTTTTTTCTCAAAACTATAAAGATTATAAGGTACACAGCAAACATCACCAATGCTGGAAGCAACACGGAGAGAAACTGCGACACTGAAGAGTCCTGGGGACTATCTTGAGGACCGGCCATGCTTTTGTTTAATTGTGTGTGTGTGTGTGTGTGTTTTTTTTATGAATTGGTAATCTTGTAGCGATCCTTCCACTTATAAATACTTCTATCGAAGATGAAATTCGATGAGTTATGAATCCTGCAAAGGGAACGTAGAATTAAAAACAATCATAAAAATATGCAGGTGTTGCTCTTAGGCGTAATGCTATGCGCATTCACGCTCATTTTTTCTGTTTGGTAATAGTTGCTGTTTTGTAGCCTTGAGTTTGCTACAAAGGGAAGTTGAGTATATGTTGCTTTTGGCCCTCGTCAAATCATGCTGCTCTTCCTGAGCATTGTGAGTTATCTCTTGTATATGGGTCTTTCTCCAGAGCCCTAGTTTATAAGACCGGGTGTACAGATTTGCGACACCAAAAGTATACGACACGCTCACTATGCTGAGTAACTCACAGTGACGATTGTGTGAGAATTGTAAACAATCACACAAAAACAACCACACAAGTTTGGTGTTTTTTGTCTTTTGTAATTGAATTGAGACATATCGAACGATGTTTGATAGGTTTCTACAGTGGTTTACGAGGTGCTGTCTACTCTTTACAAACACGTTTCCAGGAGCTACGTATTCAGGTCCACCCAGTGCATACAGTGCACACAGTGCACACAGTGCACACAGTACCCAAGTACACAAGTCCAGAAGTACACAAGTCCTCACAGTCCTTAAGTCCTCACAGTCCACAATATGTTGATATTGTGGTGTTTTCTTTGTTACCTTCACTCACCTTGTACCGAGTTTGCTGTTTATGTATTGTCGCGCAGGAGGCTAGTCTATTATTCATCGCTCATGCATATGCTAGTGTCATGAAGAATATTTCTTATAAGGGTAACCAGATCTTCAAGGGGGACCCAAAGGGTCACATGCTTTGCTTGTACATACAACTTGAAACAATTAACCTTATTTTCATGTTATATGATGCCTTTTTCATCATCCTTTTTCACCTCTTATCACCCTTTCTACTCAACTTACCTTTTTTTTTATTTTACCTTTTTTTATTTTACCTTTTATTTATTTTACCTTCTTTTGTATTTACCTGTTATTTTAGCTTCTTTTTTAAATCTTTTTTGATTTCTTTTGCCTGATCTTGTTACTGTCGTTAAAACGATGCTGGTTCATGATTCATTAAGGAAATTTTTTTATGGAGTTTTTTTTTCTTATCGGCTATTTGCATACGTTATGAGTTCACGTGACTACTAATTAAAGGTACATAAACTAAATTAACAAGTTAAGGAAATGAAGTGATGGTTATACCAAATGTACCATTCCCGTTAGAAGACGACGATACGTATATCAGGCGGGACAATGGGATCAATTTGACCAACGAGTATAAACGGAGATCAACTTTGACCGAGAACGAAATCATCGAGGTGGATTCCAATATCGATGATCTTTGGTGGAAACTCGAACAGTTGAATTCAAATGATAAAAAGTACCACGACTATGGTTCAACAGACCCCTATGGCCACGAAATTTCAAAATCAGTATCTAATTTACTGTTGAACATGAAACGACTGAGCCAATTAACCGAGGCCTCTGTCGATAAAAGCTACTTTACCCCAATACAAAAGCCAGAAATCATCTTAAAACTACCTACAAACAAAATCCCTGAAATAAGGTCAAGAATAGAAAGATTAAAACCGCTCATCAGAAACCCCTGTCTCACCAAAAGAGACTTTAGACGCAAATTCCAGCAACTAAAATTCGAATTGGATGCTTTCGTCTCCTTTGATTCAACGGCTTTCCTCGAACTCCTCGCCAGTACCTGCTTTAGCCACCACCTGGAAGTCCAAGAGTATTTGGCGTGGGCAGCTAATTCAATGGGAAATTTGCAGAAGTTGGAACTCTTGGAAGAAATCGAAGAACCAGTCGTTGGCTGTGTCCCTCAAGTAAAGTCGGTTCATTCAGACCCTATGGCTCAAATCATTAACGAAATCGAGGAATTGGACATCCCAGAGAAAATCAGAGAACTCCTTATTGCACATGCTGAAATATTTGCTCCGTTATCCTCTCCTTCCTCACAAGCCCATAAAAGCTACAATATTCAAATAAAGGATAAGGATTGGAACACTTTGAAAAATAAACCAAAACCTGATTATTCCCCTGAAGAGCTCAAATTCATAAATGAAAAAGTACTGGATCTAGAAAAGGCTGGGTTTATCGAAAAAGTTCCAAATACTTTGAAATTCCTGTATCCACAAATCACATCCTCCACCTTTGACCCCCCGGATTTGAAATTGTCCTTTGACTTTGAAGCAATCAACAAATTGTATGAAAAACCAAAGCACCAAGTGAAAAAGTCCGCAATATTCTCCCATCTCGCTGGCGACAGATTCACGAAACTTACAATCAACTCGGGATTTCATTTGATTACTCTCAACCCAGAATGCAGGAAATACACAACATTCAAAACAGATAATGGCACTTTCCAATTTAAAGTCTACCCATACGGACTCGAACTCTCCTCTATTGTCTTTTCAAACTTCATTCAGAGCATATTGAATGGTGATAATAAAACCCTAGTGTATGATGAAACTTTATTCATTTGTTCATCCACAAGAGACCATTTCGATGAATTGAAGGAGGTGTTTAGAAAACTATCAAAAGCTAAAATCAAACTTGATTTCGAAAAGTGCCTGTTCTTTGACTGGCGTATTGAATGGCAAGGTCACTTGATTTCCCCTCAAAATATCGAACCCTCATTTAAAAACTTGATGTCAATAGCGCACTTTCCAAAGCCTCAGAACAAGTCTCAAGTACGTCGTTTTCTTACCCAATTGGCTTTTTACCTGGATGCAATACCGCATTTTGCTGAAAGAACATGGTCCCTAGCTGAATTGTTACACGAGGATGTCAAGTTCATATGGACCGAAAGACACGAATACGAATTTACAGACTTGAGAGGCGCACAGATTGAACTGTTGCGTCCATTTGATTATCGCTGCAAACTGATAATATACATTGAAACAAGACCAAACTCAATTGGTGCTGTTTTCTTACAGCAACAGGCGGACAAAAGTGTATCGCCTGTACTGTACACTTCTTCAAAATTCACTGGGAAAATAGCACATTGGAGTATGGAAGACAAAGAAATCTACTCGGTTGGGTTCGCCTTACGCAAATTTAAGGTTTATTTTGGAAAGGACACTCACATTGAAGTTTACTGCATCAGTGAAACTGCACGAGACTTTTTCACTTCTACAGATACCTTCAAAAGATTCGCTGAAGGAAGAATGCTGAAAAGAAGAGCTATTTGGCTCGACGAGAGTTTACAGTACTCTTTGAGTTTCCCTCATTTTAACATTCATGATGATATTGCTAGGTGCCTTGATTATCGTTAATCACTAGAAAATTGTATACCTAATATTTCTTATGTTCTGACAGGGTAATAAACCATAAGAGATGCTTATCAACAAAATAAACTTCTAGTCCATTGTCTTTTATATTCATACAGGTGTTTTGTACCAGTAAATGGAGTTCCATAAGTCATGCCAATTTTGATGTACGCTACTCACTTGTAGAATCTTCAACCTTGAAAGATGTACACTACTCAACTATGAATAATCCAAGATGTTTAGTTTGACATAAACTTCATAAACTGAGTGAACACGACAATTTAGGTGGCACTAGTGACATTGTGATGAAATCCAATATTTTTAGAGCATAACAAAATTTATACAAGATAGCGTTTGAACACAGCAAAAAACATGGCATTGAATGTTTTATACGGCATTGAATCTTAAATAGGGCATATATCAAAATATACAGAAGCCATCGATATAAATGTGCAAGGATTTGTATTAAATTTTGAGCAACTATCATGGTTTTGTTTTTACGCATATTTGCAGCTATTGATTGTGTTGCAGCCATTTCACTTGGACAAATCACTTCAAAGATATCCCAAATTGGAGCATTATCAAGTTTTAATGAACCTGTTGCAAAATTTGGTGAAGGAATTGAAATCATCAATGTCAAGAATTATAAAGAGTTGACATCAAAATTTCGTAAAGTATTGCAATCCAGCAACAACAATACTGTGTTCCACTTGACTGATTCGCAAACCTTTCTTACTAGAGCATTGAAGGGTGGAATTGAAAACCTTGATGAAAAATTTGGTAAATGGAAGAAGCCAATTAATGTAGCCGAAGATGAGTGTGAATGGATTGAGTACGAGATTGAAGAAGAACCAGAAATTATTGACTACCCGGGCTACATTCCAGTCAGTGCATGCCAATCACAGGAATACGGAGGATCCGGGGCTATTGAAGTTGGGTATTCTTTAGAAAAGACAATTTCGGGTTCTATTGATGCTAGTGGTAAAGGTAAGATTTCATTAGCTGTATTTAAAACTTCTGTTGCACTCAAATCTTCCGGGGGAATAACCAAGATTGAAACAATCGGAGGAACGACCAGTTGTAACTTGAACCCTGGATTGGTTGGACAGGTTTGGATTAAACCAAGGTTCACAAAGGTCCAGCCTGTAGGAAGAAGAGTATCCTATTCATTTCTTAAAAATAAGTTCAAAAAGGTGGAGGCATTTGAAGCATATAAAGAGATGCAGATGTTGATGATTCATGAGAACTATCAAATTATGTGTGTGTCCAATGATATTGTCAAGGATTTGAACTGTTCCAGTGTACGTATCGGACAGGCTGATTTCGAGAATCCTGTTGGGATTCATTACAATCAAATTGATCTTTAAGAGAATTTGGCGATTAGTTTATTTTATACCATTTTGAAAAATAATGTAGATTTTATCAGAGCTCAAAGCAGGCTAAAATTGCGAGCATTATAGAAGCTAATTTATATAGGATTCAAAGATTACCCAGAGAGATCCAAAGAATATTCAGAGAGATTAAAAGATTACCCAAACAGATTGATTATAAATAAAAGGGTTGAGAGTAAAAATGGTTGAATTGGAATCAAAAGTGAAGGACTACTGAGGGAAAGGTTGCAAATACGAAAAACAAATACAGTTTATCCGGACATGGGGAAGCCAGTCTAATTGACATCAAGCTAATATATACCTTCAATTAACAATACATAATGAAAACAATAGTTGACACCAATTGAAAACATATTCTGGGCGCAGTCGGACGCTTATAAATGTACAGAGGAGGAGACACCCGAAGCGACCTTATCAATCTCACTAGCAATATTACCCTTATCAGCAACGATGTACTTTTGAGTTATTGGTTGGATAACGTTGTTGTAAATCAAGACTGCACCACCAAAGTAAGGAATACCAATATAGAGCAAGAAGATCGTCTTGAACAAAAAGTAGAATGGGACCCAGTACAAAATAGCCTTGGACCAGAATTCAAGAACGTTCAAGAAGGCAAAGACAACCCAGTAAGTCAACAACATGGAGTCATCATCCTTACCCTTAGTGCTCAAAGCAACCAAGGAGTAGTAACCTGGGATAACGAAGCCAGCAATGTTGGACAAAAGTTGACCAATACCACCAATGTTCAAGAAGATAAGAACAAAGTAGATACCTCCACTTGATAAAACGGCATAAGATCTTGGTAACCCCGAGTGCTTTTCAAAGTGGTCTAAACCAAAGGTGTTAGCTGTGTTCTATATAAAAAAATCGTGTTAGTAAGTTCCTTCAACTGCAAATCTTCTTCAATTGGAGAAAAATTTTACTTACTTTGTCAATGTGTGACAAGAATTGCTTGACTTGAACTGGTAAGGGCATGCTGTTATGATCAACCATCAAAAAAAAGTGTTTGTTGTTCTTAAATCTGTTTGCTAAAGGCAAAAAAAAAGAACGTACCAGCCCCGTGATTTGTCTTTGCAAAGACCGCAACACCACAGAAAGATAGACAAGGCGAGCGCAAAAAAAAAGTCAGGGGCCAGCAATGGAAAATTTCCATAATAAATCACTCGTACTATTTTTAGAGGGTCTTTTTTTCTTCACTGGAGGTGTTATACGCTCTATGATGTAACTGCAGGGGACAGCACTTGTCAACGATTGTCAATTAATAATATTTTTTGTAATTGTAATTAGATAAGGGTTGGTGGAATTCCTTAATAGAAACTCATCTTATTGACATTAGAGACTCACACATGAGAGATTAGAAACTCACACATGATTAGAAACTCACACATGAGAGATTAGAAACTTACACATGAAAGATTAGAAACTTACATTTCAGGGAGTTTCTCAAACACATTGAGGGGTTCGATGGTCTCATTGAATTAAAGTTTCAAGAGAGTTTCAAGCGAGGACATCTTGTAGAAACTTTGAATGAAGATCGCTATTCAAGGCGATTATATATTTCACAGGCTAAGGGGATACCATTTACGACCGAACAATGGAGCCATGACCATGCCTTCTAGAAGCATTTACAGCTAGACGGCGAACATTATGATGCCTTGCATAAAACCGTCTCAATTATCCGAACGTTTGAGCTTTAGTGGCTTCAATATCGAAAAAAATAATCCAACATTAAAGTTTCTATTGAGGTTTTAATTGATGTTAAACGATGTTTGAGCTTTCAATTCCTTTTATCAACTTTGAATGTCTTTTTTATCAACTTTAAATGTCTTTTTATCAACTTGCAGTATCCTTTGCGCATTGCAAGAAAACATCAAATCACTACAATGCAAAACTAAATTTTTAATGCTAATATACACAGGAGAAGCTCTAGGTGTCCAGTTGTGACATATCGAATTATGATCTAATGCTAATGTACAGAGAAAAACAATCAGTTCTTCTTGTTGTTTTGATTCTTCTTCGATTTGGCACTGCCTTCGAAACCAGCTCTCTTCTTAGCGGCTTTATTCACGGTACCTGTGAACTTTTTCAATCTTGGTTGGTTTTTCGATTTTTTACCCTTGTTATCTCTTCTTGCCTTTAAGTTTTCTTCTCTTCTCTTTGCACGTGCCGCAACGGTATCCTTCACAATCTGCTTTCTATCCTTCCATTCTATTTCACTTTTCAACTTTTGTCTTTCTTTTCTCTTAAGAGCCTTCTTCAACAACTTTTCATCGTCCTTCACCTTTATACCTTCCGCTGCTGACATAACTCTACTCCATTTATCCTTTTCCTTTTGTTTCTCTTGAGCTTCGGCACTTAGTCCCGATAACTTACGCTTCTTGGCCTCAAGCTTTTGTAAATGTGCCTTTATGTCGTTATTGGCTGGTCCCTTTTGTTTCTTTTTCTCAGCAGAATGACGAAGTTTGGTTAAATCTGATGTAACTCTGGAACCATCTTGAAAAACAATGTTACCGAATAGCACGTCATCTCCCTTGGAAGTTTCAAGATCAGATTCAGCTTCATCTTCTTCCTCATCCTCCTCTTCTTCTTCCATTTCAGCATGTTTTCTCTTCAAATTTTGTGCACGCTTCAATTCCTCCCTGTTTTTACGTTCAGCTAAAATTTGTTCTCTAGATTTTGGTGCCCCTGGCGCATTGGAACCTGGCGCTTTTCTTCTTTCCTTCATGTTGCTGATTTTGGCAGAGAGCTTCTCTCTCAACTTCTTCAAGTTCTCATCCTTCTTTCGTTGTTCTTCAGGCGATAAAGTCTTTTTCTTTTGCTTGTCCCTCATCTCGGCCTTTGGAAATTCTCCTTGCTCAATCTCATTTCCTTCGTCGTCAAAAATTAACAGGGAATCCTTAATGAGAACTTCTGTTGATGATTCAGACTCAGAAACTTCTTCTTCAGATGCTGCTGCTTCTACTACTGCGGCTGGCACCTTTTTAACCTTAGTTGGGAGAGAAACCTTTTTCGCAGTAGACGCCTTGTTATTCATGACATCCTTGGCACTAGCATGAGAATTGGTATACTCATCTGCTTCAATCTTGGATTCTGGATCAAATTTGGCCTTCTTGTTATCCTTCAACTCCTTCTTTGACTTCTTCTTTTGCTGCCATTGATCTTGTGTAGCATCATCGTAATAATACTTTGCAGGAATTAAGGATAATAACCCATCGAATGCAGTCGAATGCGTTTTGAGACGCTCCTATTCCTATGTTAGTACATCTATTCAAACAAAAAAAATTAAACACAATCTTTTAACATACTTCTAATGAGTTAGACATGATGGTTTATATCTTCGCAAAACGATTTTTTTTTGAATCCCATCGCATTTTTTCAAAAAGAGAAATTTTGGTAGCTCCTCCATTTGTGTGTGTACAAAAATGACGAGCTCCTTAAATAAAGTAAAGAAGGCATTTGGTACGTTTTTTATAGTGTTTTATTTTCATTAACGATAGATAGCTAACTATTATACATCCGGTTCTAGAGAAAAAAAACATACTGAGATCCGTACTCTACTTTGTTGTGTAATACATGTACCGGAGGCAGTGTATAATTAGTCTCAGAATTACGCGGCGCTGAAAAGCCCAGGCAAATTCGAACCCGACAAAAAAACTCACGCTTTAAAAGCTAATAAACAAGAGTTAGCCATAGTTTGGAGCAATAAAAGATGTCATCAGTCGCTAAATACTTGGTAGTCTCCTTACCACAGTCATCTAATGCACGTGAGTGGTTGGAGAAGTCTCTTCTTCAAGGTAAGTTACCATTAATAAAGCTTCAATTACCCGAGTTTCAGATTGGAACCTTGGATTCGTTAATTCAGGAATCCGAAGAATTGAACAAGTTGGACACACAATTATCCGGATCTGTTGCTAAGGTTGTTGACATTTTGCTGAATGTCGTGGAGTACAGTGCCGGGACTCAACAAGTACAATCACAAAATGTTTTACAATACGTTGAAACCTTCAAGTGGAACTCCTCCAAGTACAATGTTGACAGACCAATTCCACAGTTGGTTAAATTGATCTCGGAGGAAGCTATCAGTTTGGATAATGATGTGAGAGGTGCTTACCAACAATACCAGACTGCTAGATCGAACTTTTTGGCAGCTGATAGAAAGAGAAACGGTGATTTATCAGTCAAGTCTTTACACGATATTGTCAAACCTGAGCAATTTGTGTTGGACTCTGAGAACTTGACCACCGTTTTGGTTGCTGTTCCACAAGTTTCAGTCAAGGATTTCCTCAACTCTTATGAAACCCTTGTTAAATTTGTCATTCCAAGATCAGCTCAAGAGGTTGCTAGCGACCCAGAATTCGCATTATATACTGTTACACTTTTCAAAAAATACAAGCAGGACTTTGTACATGCTGCTAGGGAACACAAGTGGCACCCACGTTCCGACTTCACCTACTCGGAGGATGCATTGAATAACTTGAGAAGAGAATTCGACTTGACTAGAGCCACCGAAACAAAGTCTAAAAATGACTTGATTCGTCTCGCAAAAACTGCATACTCAGATATATTCGCAGCTTGGATCCACATCAAGGCAGTTCGTATTTATATCGAATCTGTTTTGAGATATGGTTTGCCTCCACAATTCGACCACTTCTTACTCAAGTTCCAAGGCCAAAACACCAAACTGGTTGGTTCCGCTAGAAAAGAATTGGTTGACAAGTTTGGTTACTTGGGTGGTAATGGCTTCTCAACAAAGAGCAACTTGAATGAGTACGCTGCCTTGGTGGACACTGAATATGAACCATTTGTTTTGTACGAATTGGACATCATCTAATCTTTTTTTTTAATTCTTCACGGATGTTAAACATCCCTCATTTAATAAAAAAATACAATAGATTGATTGTAGTACCGCTCATACTATATCAAGTTTTCTTCATGACATCTGTATCCTGAGTATCATCACCTTATATCAGTGGTCTTATCAATGACGGTAGTATTAAGGATGGTCCTAATAATTATAGTCTTGATTGCTAAAATATGTCAAGGTCTTTATCAATAGTCTTTATCACTAATCTCTATCGTCATTCTCTTTAGTGCTCGTATTCAAAGTTCGAGATTTTGTGTTTCGGATACCCTATAGGGTGTTTTTCTTAGTTTGCCTTGCATTCTTTCCTTGACAAGAAGATTTAACTTCTTTGACAACAAAAGCACTGATTCCCGTTCTTTACATTCCTTCAGCTTACATATCACAAAAAAGTACTTCCGAGGTGTCATCGTAGGCTGCTGCCGGCTAATGGTATCTGAGATGATGTTCAAACCGACGAGGTCTGATTGTGTGTTCCGTGCCAATTTTGTACCAACTTGGATGTAAGCACCAGACAGATTATCCTCAATAACCTACTGCCCGATTATCTTGGCTAGAAGGATGGTAAATGACTCTACAGAGAAAAAAACCTGGTGTGGCAAAACCAATAGAAGGAATGATTCCCTCAGAGAAAAACCTGGAGATGATTTTGACAGGTGTTACAGCCCTACGAGATCACCACCCAAGCGGCTCATCAAGCTTGTAGTACAAAACATAACAATAGTCTTTAATATAAGAAAACAACATAACAATTGTGTTTTGTAAAAACAAAAACATACAGGCTTTTTCAGATAAGCAGACAAAGATAGACGGTAAAGAGTGCATCATGTTCCGCAAATGACAGGAATCTTCCATACAAGAGTAAATCTCGGCGAATACCTTAAATAGGTAATTATCTAGATTAGAAAATTTTCCGCCAATAGTATAAATTTGAAGCAAATGCTGAAGCAAGTAAAAGCAAACGAAAAGTAGTGATGGGATACGCAGAAGTATTGAAGACAATAAGCAGGAAGATCAATGAAAATGTCGTTATTTGTTCGGCGCCATTTGATATCTTTGGGTGCTTTAACATGGGAGCCCGTATGGCTTTGTTCAACTACGATGGTAACATTGTTGTTTGGTCAGCAATGCCATACGGCGATGAAGTGAAAAAAAGTTTACAATTATTAACTGGTAAAACCGAAGGTTTCAATGTCACCCATGTTATTGTTCCAAATTTGGAGCACGTTCTTGCTGCAAAGACTTTCAAGAAGGATTACCCGAACATCAAGGTGATCACCCTGGACGGTGTGTCAGTGCCTGGTTTCGACAAGTTGGATTATGTTATCACCAAAGAACATGGTAATAAAATTGTTGGAAAGGGTATCTTGAAGGAAATTGGTGTTAAGGAAGACACTATACTCGATAACTTGGAGTTTGTCTACTTGAACCACCATAAAAATAAGGAAATTGTTGTTTACGACCGTGCTTCCAAAATTCTTTTGGCTGCTGACACCATCACTAACTTGGGTATTCCAGGAACCACCTCAGGTAAGGTTGTGTTGGAGCAATATTCCCCAGAAACTGGTTTTCCAAAAGGTTACAACCCTCACGCAGGGTTCTCATTCTTAACCAGATACTTGCAGCCCGACAGCAAAGTCGGTAGATACTTGGCTTCTAGAGTCGTTAACCTTCCCTTGAGTATCGACGGTTTGAAAGCAATTATGTCTTGGGATTTTACCTCTATTGTCATGTGCCATGGCAACATTATCGACAAAGACGCCAAGGCAGCTTTTAGAACAAACTTTAGTAGTGTTCTTTAATCACTGTTTTATTTTCATAGCCATAATAGACGTTAGTACACTTTTTAGTTCAATTTGTCCTTTTTTGGGGGTGGCTATTGATAACTAATATACATTGTAATGCTAATATGTTTGATAGTACTAATACATTGAATAATACTAATATTTTGAACAACCGCATCTTAATAACCACTACAATCAAAAATCTAATCAGATACCGCCGAAGTTGTTACTCGATAAATACAAAAATGGCTAGATCATCGATTCAAGAATGCACAAAGGTTAGAAAAGCCAGACCACAATACGAATTTATTAATGTGTAGGAATTTCTATTGTGGAAATCGTCAAATGATACTAAAAATCTTAAGTCGAAGCTTCTAAAATTTGGAGTGGTTCAATATGAAGGTGTGTTGAGTGTCCAAGTCAATCATAGGACCTCAAAGGATCCCCAATAATCTCTAAAGAAGCACGCCGTAAGCACACCGAAACTCCCAAACAAGTATACATGAAGCATACATGAAATACACAGGAATCACAATAAAAGATACAGGAAGTACAATAAAAACACAGGAATCACAGGAATCACACAGGAAACCCAAAACACCCCATTTAAGGTGATATGCACCTCATATCAATTGATTTTTTTGATAAAACCCCAAAACTTCTAGAAGCAGCCGATGCATCCACACCCACTGAATTTTTCTTGGGTTTTGTAATTTGGAATATTCTGCAGCATCACCATGAAGTTGGACGACTTTAATTCCCGTTCTCGGTAATCTGGCAAGTAAGACGAGCCACCGCACATAAATACCAACACAGCATACAGGCACCAGACTCATATTTAACATTTTTCAGTCAAATCTTCCGAATTATTCTTGGCTCACGGTATGTTCAATGTGAATTTTGTAGCACAAAAGGTGAGTCTTTAGTGAAAAAATAACCATCACTCAAAGCCCAATTAGTTTTACGATCGTTTTTGCATGCATCTGGACCCCTCAACTAATATCCAGGGGTGGCTACTTTTGTGACTATTGTTTAGTTTACTTGAGCCAAAGAAAACGTGAACGAATTGGGGGTGTTGTGATTGCAGAAGTAGTGTATCTCTTTTTTTTTTTGATTCGTTCATGGTGAATGTTGCTTCATGTTAATTAATGCGGAAACTAATTCTTGGCGTAGGGTTTTGACAATTTTGTGAAACATGAATTCTTTTCTATATAAGATGAGTATTGAGCAAACAAGCGTAAAAGAGCAGACTCTTTTATTCAATTTAACGGCTTTTACCCCTACCCCTACCCGCAGTTGAAGCTTTTATAATTCATTCTTTCTGAATTAATAAAGGAGTTTTAGAATAGGAACCATTAGAGAGACTTGAAAGAACCAACAGAATATGGTGAATGTTTTCAACGCACAGATTTTCTTTGTCGTTTTCAGAGAATCTCTTGAAGCTGTTGTCGTAGTTTCAGTTTTGCTTGCCTTTTTGAAGCAAGGTTTGGGTGGAGCATCCAACGACCCAATTGTGTACAAGCGATTGCGGAGACAAATTTGGCTAGGTTCAGCGGCTGGAGTATTTGTGTGTTTAGCGATTGGAGGGGCCTTTATTGGAGCGTTTTATGGATTGGGTAAAGACATTTGGTCCAAGTCTGAAGACCTTTGGGAAGGTATCTTTTGTATTATTGCAACTGTGTTGATTTCATTGATGGGGATTGCCATGTTGCGTATCAACAAGATGAAGGAGAAGTGGAGAGTCAAGTTGGCAAAGGCGTTGACCAAGGCTCCTAAAAACACAAGGGACCGCTTCCGGGTGGGTTACTTGACGAAAAAGTATGCTATGTTCATATTACCTTTTATTACGTGTTTGAGAGAAGGGTTGGAAGCTGTTGTTTTCGTTGGAGGTGTTGGGTTGAACCAACCTGCCACTTCTTTTCCAATTCCAGTGATTACCGGATTGATTGCCGGACTCCTTGTTGGTGTTTTGTTGTATTATTTTGGCTCCAATGTTTCGTTGCAAATCTTTTTGATTATTTCAACATGCATTCTTTATTTGATTGCAGCAGGGTTGTTTTCCCGTGGTATTTGGTTTTTTGAAACATACAAGTTGTCAAAGCAAACTGGTGGTGATGCGGCTGAAAATGGTTCCGGCCCAGGTACTTATGATATCTCCAAGTCTGTTTGGCACGTTAACTGTTGTAATCCAAACACTGATAACGGTTGGGACATTTTTAACTCGCTTTTGGGTTGGCAAAATAGTGCAACCTATGGCTCTGTCATTGGTTATAACATTTATTGGATTGCTGTGATTTCCACTTTGGCTTTGATGCTTTATGAAGAGAGAACTGGTCACTTGCCTGGGTTGCGTAACTTGACTCTTGTGGAATTAAACCCAATGTATCATATCAAGGGTAAGAAGAAGAATAACTTGTCCCACACTGAAAAGGAGGAATTATTTGCAAAAGTTAGAAACCACAAGATTGGTGAGGATGAGGAACCCAGAGAAGTCCATGAGTTGGAAGTTGTTTCCGATAGTTCGGGTGACAAAAAGGTTTCCGCAAAGTAATGATCTTTACCTATCAAGGTGAAGGTGAATCCTAACGTGACCTGATAAGATTACGCTAGGCTTGTCCATCGAGAATCTACTTGCAAGATTTCGTGATTGCTTTTTCTTTTTATGCACTTTTCTCAAGATTTCTTGAATTCGTATTCTTTTACGATGAATTGCTTCTAGGTGCAATTTTGTTTTATTGTTATATCTATTATCACGTTTTACAAACATCCACGTTGATTACACTTAATAATATGTTGTGACAAAGATATGTTGTGATATATACACACACACACACACACACGAACACACACATATACACATTGCAATATACCGTTTAGTGTACATCTTTTGTGGATAGTTTTTTATCAGTCGGGGAATTTTTGGAGGCTTTTTGTAGCTCAAAAACAAAAAAATTCTTCCAAGGGGTCTTAGCAATAGCCGAGTCAGGGTAGGCTGGTTAGGGGTCCAGCCTACCCAAACAAATCTTTTTCATAGGTATTGGGATATATCTTCTTTTTTTCAAAAAAATATATATTAGGGTTCCATCATCTTGTAAACTTATTGTAAAGATTATCACTTCTACTTTTCGAGAGTGTAAAATTGACATTGCCAAGTTTTTAATAATGCCTTCTACGGCACATATCACTTTCCTTAATTGGTAATGATAAGATCGCAAACATGGAACACTTTTTTTATAATGAGCCCATCTAGTGCGAGGCTACTAACGCCGATAGAATAGCTAATAAAACAAGAACGCAAAAAGATAAGGCGCGTCATCCACCGGGTTAACAAATAACAAGGTTTGGTTATTCCAACATGAAAACCTTTTACAATACATTCTCCCTAAAACCCCCAATGATTCAAATGAGATTATCGAGTACAGTCAATGACCCTCTAGTCACCTATCGTCAAGTGGGAAAACCAAACATTAATCTGTTATGAGCAGAATAAATTGTGCATATTGAATAAATTCTCTTGGTAATCGTGGAGGCACCTGTTGAGACTGATGCATCATCGGTACTTGTTCCAAAAAAAAAAAAAAAAAAAACATTAAACTAGGACCGTTGCCGTACGAGAGCAACAAAGTATAAATAACTTGAGCCATCATGAAATTTGTTTTTGCTCTAGAAAATTTCTGTAGCAGTTTTCTGTATGATGAACTTCTTCAAGAAGAATAAAGACGCTGTTGAGACGGATGAGAAGCTTTCATCCTCAGACACAGAGCACTTGGCTGCATACAAGTCGGGCGTTGCGCCCACAGTGTCCAGAACACAGGAGTTTGACCCAATAACATCAAACATGGAGAAGGAAGTTTTGGACGACGAGTATGCAGGTGTGATTGTGGAAGATGACTCCCCTTACCCTGAAGTGAGATCTGCTGTACCTTCTACAGATGACCCAACTATCCCACAAAATACAATTAGAATGTGGGTTCTTGGTATGATATTAACCACAGTTGGTTGTGGTGTTAATGTTTTGTTTTCTTTGCACTCACCTTCATTTTCTATCACAACTTACGTCACCTCTATTTTGGCCTGGCCTTTGGGTAATTTTTGGCACTGGGCCGTCCCAAATGTAAAAATTTTCGGTGTGCCTTTGAACCCTGGGCCTTTCAATATCAAAGAACATGCAGTCATTGTCATTATGGCAAATGTCTCCTTTGGTGGTGGTGCAGCTTATGCAACCGATGTCTTGCTTTCCTTGAACAAGTTTTACAACAAGGATTTCGGTTGGGGTTTCGACCTCTTGGCTATCTGGTCCACTCAGTGTATTGGTTTCGCCCTCGGTGGTGTCGCTAGAAGAATCGTGGTTTACCCAGCTTCAGCAATCTGGCCAGCAAACTTGGTCACCACAACTTTTTTGACTAATATGCACATCAACAAAAACCATGTCGCCAATGGATGGAAAATTTCAAGATTAACATTTTTCTGCATTGTCTTTGCCGTATCCTTTGTTTACTATTGGTTCCCAGGTTACATCTTCCCTGCATTGTCAAACTTTTCCTGGATTACTTGGATTAAACCAAACAATGTCGTTATTAACCAACTCTTTGGTTCAACCTCCGGTTTGGGCTTGTTCCCAAACTCCATCGCTTTAGATTGGAACCAAATTGCTGGTTATATCGGATCTCCTTTGATTCCTCCTGCAAGTGCAATCGGAACAATCGCAGCTTCCGTCGTTCTCATCTTTTGGATCATTGTGCCTGCAATCCACTACTCAAACACTTGGTATGCCCAATACTTGCCCATCAGTTCTTCTAGATCTTATGACAGATTTGCTAAAAAGTACAATGTTAGTCGTATCATTGACCAAAAAACCTTGACCTTCAAGTTGGAAGAGTATAAAAACTACTCTCCATTGTTTTTGTCAACAACATTTGCGATGTCCTATGGTTTGTCCTTTGCTTCCATTTTGGCAACTATCATGCACACCGCTTTATTCCATGGCCGTGAAATCATTCAGCAGTTGAAGCTTGAAGAAAAACCAGATGTCCACATGAGATTGATGAAAAACTATAAGGAGGTGCCAGACTGGTGGTTTGTCGTTGTTTTCCTTATTTTCTTTGGTATGTCCATTGCTACAATTAGAGCTTGGCCAACAGAAATGCCAGTTTATGCTTTAATTGTTGCCCTCTTGATTGCCATCTTCTTCTTGTTGCCTGTCGCTGTCATTTACTCTAGAACAAACATTGCTGTTGGTCTTAACGTTGTCACTGAATTCATCATTGGTTACATGGTTCCAGGTAAACCATTGGCTATGATGTTTTTCAAAACTTATGGTTACATCACAAACAACCAAGCTGTTACTTTTGCCCAAGATATGAAGTTGGGTCATTACATGAAGATTGCTCCAAGATTGTTGTTTTCAGCCCAATTGATTGCAACTGTGTGGGGTTGTGTCGTTCAAATTGCCGTCTTGAGATGGGCCTATGGTGCCATTGACAACTTGTGTGATGCTGACCAAAAGAACAACTACAATTGTCCTAATGGTACCGTCTTCTTCAACGCATCCATCATCTGGGGTGTTATCGGTCCTCAGAGACAGTTTTCTCACGGCCAAATTTACTACGGTTTGTTATTCTTCTTTATCATTGGGGCTGCCACACCTCTCATCTCTTGGTTAATCTTGAAAAAGTATCCAAACTCCTTTGTCAGATGGATCAACTGGCCAGTCTTCTTCTCCGGTACCGGTTACATCCCTCCAGCCACTGCATACACCTATGGTTCGTACTGTATTGTTGGTTTGACCTTCAACTGGTGGATCAAAAAGAAGTGGTTCCACTGGTGGTCAAAGTATAACTACTCCTTGTCTGCTGGTTTGGATATAGGCTTGGCTTGGTCCATGTTGATTCTCTTTTTAGCTCTTCAATTGGAAGGCACCGAGTTCCCAAGTTGGTGGGGTGTATCGGTCGTCAACAAGACTTTGGATACCAATGGCTTGGCCATTAGAAAGGTTTTACCAAAGGGTGAAGGGTTTGGTCCTTCCACCTGGTAATCCTGTTTTTTTTAATTAGACTTTAATCTTAATCACATCTTTAACCTTGTACCTTCGTCTAATATCGCGCAAAAAAAAAAATTTCTCAAGCCAATAAAGCGAATATATATATTCGGTATGTGGAGTATGTGAATTCACCAATTACGTAGCCAAGCTCTTCTAATAAGATTTAAATGGAGTTATCTAAAAGAAAGCCAAGGTTCAAAGGGCCCGGAAAGCCAAGTTCTGCCATGAAACCTTCGTGCAATCATCACTGCTTGGCGTGTCGTAGGGAAGACAATTCCATATTTTTTTCTTGAATTTCGAGACCCCATTTTTTAAAAAGAGAATACCGGTTATTATATAATAGATGGTATAACGGCGAGAGGCTCACCAATGATAGGGGCTCTTGTCCGAAAACGAAGGACCGTCTGGGAATGCCAAACAATGAAAAGGCACCATCTTTTAGGGCTCTTGTCCAAAAGCGTAATAAAGGCCGCAAATGAAATACCCGCTTTGTCATAAACGCGGGACCCAATATCAATTTAATAGCTGTGAATTCTCAATGTTGTAGGGGTTTACCTGCATCTTTGATTATGCAAACCCCCACTTCATTTTCTGGTGTATTAGAATTTGCAGCAGTTTACTAATCAAAATCTACACTCTCTAAGCTGTTAGCATCCGCAGTCCTTTTCAAATTTAGAATACTATTCTCATGTAGATCAATCCATCAATTCAAACTAACAGTTGTAACCTCATCAGGATCTAGATAAGCTTGCTCGAATTCTTGCTTGTTTGTCTTGCGTTTAAAATATCTAGTTTGTTTTAGAAAGCACATTGATGCCTCTTGGACCACTGATTCTAATTTCGAATTAATTTGATGCTTTGCTTCGCCATACCTGATACACCTTACAAATTAGTTAATTTTTCTTTTTATTGGTAATTTACTTCACCTTTGTCCTTACCTTGGCCAAAGGTCTGCTAATAGTAATTCTATGGCTATTTGTCTTTTCTTAAATATCTTGAACCTTCTCAATTATAAATCTCAAACATCTTAACATATCTCCAATCCCGAATTTTCACAATTATAAAAACGTTTTGTGTTAGTGGTAAAAGGAGCAAAAGAAGCTATAAAAGAAATAAGAATCTAAGATAGAAGTATACAAACTAAACCTGGTAGAAATAAAAAAAAATGCGATTTCTGTGGATCGAACACAGGACCTTCAGATTAACTGTGACTGAATCTCTTCAGTCTGACGCTCTCCCAACTGAGCTAAAACCGCAAATAAACCCATGCCGGGAGTCGAACCCGGAATCTTTTGATTAGAAGTCAAACGCGTTAACCATTACGCTACACAGGCTTCCTTTTTATTCTAAATGTCTAATCGTCCTTGCTGAATGTTAATATTATCATGCGTATGTTGGAGTCCGTCTATGGAAGAAAGGCGGCTGATTATATAGAAGGATCAGTTTTCTTTAGTTAGAGTGTAAAGTGAATATACAGGTTACAAGGTTAACTTGGTATTAGGTGGACGAACCTGTATCTCAAGAGGTGTCGTTACCGAAGTTCAGATGTACCTGCAATAGCTCGGACTAGTGTTAGACAGGCCTGGCTAGCTATAACGCATAGGTTGTTAAATTACGTTAAATCTTCAATCACATCCCTCTTCAAAATGTCACATCCCTCTTCAAAATGTCTTGAGCCTCACATTATTTATTGGGCATTTTTGGATTAATTTGCTATATTCTTGTCAAAACTACATAGCTCACCTATCTGATCAAGCCCTACAAATTAAATACCAAAATCATTAATTACTCCTTAAATAAATTATTAATATACAAGTTCTATTTCATCTTCTTCTTGTAGTCAGCAAAGGATAACTTTTTGACCACCTTTGGAGGCTGACCAGATGGCGGAGTATCCTTTATGTTGTCCACAAGGGAAGTCAAATTCAGAACCGAGTCAGCAACCAGAGAAACTACTGGTGTCGGTTCTGCTTGTGAGAGAGGTTTTGCTGTTTCGACTTCTGGGGAAGTCACCTCTGGCGGTACAGTCCCAGTGGTTAAAATGGCCAATGGGTTCTTTTCTTCATTGAGCTCTGTTTCAGCATCCTTTTTCTCTTCGATTGAATGATCCAAGTCTTCAGTTTGGATGATTTCTTTGGTGTCCAGCTCTATGATTTTTGCTTTGAGGGTATTATTAATGGACTCTTCAATCTTGATTAGAACACCAGGGACTATGGAAAACATCTCGTCGTCTGGGGCTTCAGTATCACTCTTTGCTTCATTATCCCTCTTGCTTACTTGGTTCATCTTATCCAAATACTCCTTGCGTCTAGAAATGATTTGCTGTTTATATGGAAGCTTGAACATGAAGATGGCTTTGTTCTCAACGCTGACAGTCTCGTCAGTATTTTTAATCTCTTCCTTCTCAACAGTTATTTCATCAACCTCATCTTTTTCAACGGGTTCATCATTGGTCACGAGTAAATCCATCTGAATAATATTATCTCTCTGTAAAAGTCTTTCGTCCCATGAGAGATAGTCCTTTTCCTTCTTGGGGAATATTAGTTCCTCCTTCGATTTTGCAAGGTTAACATTGCTTATCGAAGACACTTTACGTGTAGATCTGAGCAAGTAAGATGTGGCCTTTTTCACCTTAAATATCGCACACGAGTTACTGGAACTGGATGTAGAGCAACCGCATTCTGCAAAGTGTAAAATATTATCAACGCACGAGATTAAGGTGGACTTGTCAAGGTTCAGCAAATTCTCAAACTTCTCAGAGTTATTATTCTCGTATAACTTGAGAATAGGATGTAATGGGTCCCATTCCCAAGGTAAACGTAATTCCTCTTCTGAATTTTCATTCTTCAACACAATTGGCTGTGACGTTACAAGAATAAAATGAAAGGAATTTGTTTCGTGAACGTAGATAGGTTTAATCATACAGTTGCTAGTTGTAGGACACAGTTTGCGTACAAAGCGTGATTCATTACCAACAAAACGAGAGTCAAGCACAACGTCAAGACTGGAGTTTCCTTGAGGAACCTTTGTCTTTAAAACCTTTGGTTTCGTAGTACCCCAACTTGGATATTGGTTGATTTTATCATTCACATAGTTTTCAAACAAATCTAACTCACCCAAGTACTCTATGATCGGCGTATCCTTGGGAATGGTATATGGACTATCGGCGCCCGGAGAAGAGATAAAGAGCGCCAACTTCGAAATACCATTAAACTTTTGCTTTTGATTATCAGTATAAGCTTTCACTTGGACGCTAGTCTTATTGAAAACATTCTTCTTCAATATGTTGATTTTGTTTTCACTCAAGTATTTTTGATGATTAGGCAGCTGGATTTTACTAAACTTGATTTGTTTGAATTGTGCCTGGGATACCACCTGCACACCATTATGTTCTTTCTGCTGACTGACCTTGGGCAATGATTTATAGCTCTCATAGAAGTGATTGCCTAATTTCGCTAAAAAGTCTCTTGTACTGGGTCTCTTGTAATCATTGGATTTCAAATTGAAGTATACCGATTGGTACAGCTCGGCAGTGATTCCTTCATTCAACAACTCATTATCCTTGTTAGGTAAAACATCCTCTGCAACAATTGAATTCGGTTGGGAATCAATGACGGCGTCTTTCTTTGAACCATCTACTTTTCGCTTTTTGTCTGGTTTTTCGGTTCCCAGACGTTTACGCTTGGAGGAATTCTGAGAGTCACCATCGTTGTTCCCGTTCATTAAGGAACTGCCAGCATTGCTGCTACGTCTATTAGAATGTCTAGATGACAGTCTATCATGGTTCAATCTCTTTAGAGTAGCCTCATGGCATTCTTTTGCATTAAACTTGCCCCATTTGGCCTTGTCACAGTAGTAACAAGTGTAGTCATCTTCAGGAACTTCGTCACTGGTTTTGAATCCCATACAAAGACAGTGTTGCCATCTAAAGCAAACATCACACTGAATGGTAAAACCATCATCATCTTCAATCCCACAAATGCACCCAATCAACCCAGAGTCGGGATCTACTTGGTATGATGCTAACGGTGGGGCTGTGAAGGGCAGACTGGAATCGTCCCGTACAGATTCGACCGGCGGATTAATTGGTACGGGGGGTTCCTTAGCTGTAGGCGGGACAGCCTTCAGTTCAATTGGCTTGATTGGGTCTATTGGGTAAATTGGCTTCTTCTGTTCTGCTTTGGAATCTGTTTTGACATCTGATAGGGTATCAGAACTCGATTCTTTGGATGCGTCTACATGCTTGTTATCCGATTCATCATTTGATTTTTCCGGCTCCAATTTCAGAGAAGCAGCCACATCACGTACTGGTTCGAGAGTTTCTGGTTTCCCTGGGTTTTCGATTTTATCTTGTTTTTCGATTTTATCTTGTTTTTGTAACGGTTTGAGTGTCTCTGGGGATTGGAGATTTGCCGGAGACATTTTCGGAGATTTGTCTTTGGGCTTTTCTTTGGATTTTTCTTTTGGCATTTCCGGAGATTTGTCTTTGGGCATTTCGTTGGAATTCTCTTTGGGCACTTCTTTAGATTTGTCTTTCAATTCCAACTCCTGGGGATTAAGCGGCTCAAGTTTTTCAGTTTTAAGTTGCTTCACTACCTTTGCCTTTTTCTTTGCTGGTTTCGAAACTTCATCATCTGTTTTCTCCTCATCAGTTTTGTTATCATCATTTTCTGGTTCAGTCAACTCGTCTTCCTTTTTCACTGGGGACTTTGAAGGAGATACAACTTTGAGAGGCAATGGTATATCTGCCGCTGCAGCCAAGGCAGCCGCGGCAATGACTGCATTATTAGTATTTCTTTCTCCAGTTTCCAAGTTGATACCTCTGGCCAACGTAGCCGAACCCGGGGACAGAACACCCAATGGTTTTGTCAACTTCTTTGCGGTTTCTGGGGTCGACTTTGAGCGTTTGTGGGACAAAAAGCTACCTTTAGACGGTAACGCAGGGGATGATATCTTCGATGTTTCCTTTAGAACCACAGGCTCTGCGAGTTTCTCTGGTGATGATTCCTTCTTTGGTGATTCCAGATTCATCAAGGAGGAAATCGAGCTACGCTTAGACCTGGGTTTCGGCTCTGTGTCCGGCGAAGACTTTTGCACTGGGGACTGTTTCTGTGGAATAGGTGCTACATTGCGCACTGATTGTGATTGTTGTGTTGGAGGTGGGGTTGGCTGCAATTGGCTCTGTTGGGATGGATGTGACTGTGGGTGTGACTGTGGGTGAATATGTATCAGGGGGTGTGGCAGTAGATGTGTGTGAAGTGTCAGTATCAGCGCCAGTGCTATTGGCGCTGAATTCAGCTGAATAGATTGATGTTCCTTAGGTTCGTCTGAATTCATGATCAGATCCAAGGAAGACTTCTTCGGTCTGTAAGGACCATTCTGGGAAACAATCTGTGGAGACCCGGACAATTTCTGGTGGTGGAAGATGAAATTCTGGCCTGGGTGGATATTAGGGGACTGTACTGGGTATTGTTGTGCTGGCTGAAGGGTAGGAGATTGGTAGAGTCCACTGTAGTATGTTTGTTGGTTCAAGATAGGAGGACCAGAGGGGTGTCTTGACGCACCCGCAACCGCGATACTCGGATCGGGTGGCAGAACCAGGGTCTTTTGCGGATACTGGTAGTGTACTGGTTGTTGCACTGACGGTTGGGCAGCGGCTTTGTGGGTATGAGGGGCTGGCGCCGTCACATTGCTTGCTGGTTGTTGCTCTTGCTGCCTTGCAGCAACATTCGCAAACATGAGCAATGTGGAAGCGTCTTGTAGAAGCTGCTGTTCCTCCTCTTTGTTTGTCATGCCTGTAGATGAAAAGTGTCACTTGGATTTTTAAGGGTAGAAATTTTTAGTAAACGATCGTATACTATTGTGGATTATGTAATGCCTATACGAAAAAAAAAAAAGAGTTACACACATACTTTGAAGTCGATACAGCGAGTGCGAAGGGATAGCGAGAGTTCTGATATCGTGTTTTATCATAGTATTGGCATGTTCGATGAAGATGGTGATTACAAAATAGGAAATGTGGAAAATGAGCACTTTATGAAATTGTATCAAGTTTTTGTGCTTGGTGCGATGACTAAAGAAAAGTAGAAAGAGCAGACGGGCTAAGAGAGAAAAGAGTAAAGAGAGAGAAAAGAGTAAAGAGAGATAAAACAAAATATAGAAATTATAGAAGGCGACAAGAATTTGATAGGGAATAAAAGAGAAATGAAAGACTTATCAGAATTGCTCTGAGTAAGAAAGATGGGAATTAATCATAAGAAAAAAGGATATGAATGAAGGGAGGATGAAAAGAAAGGATAAGTAAAATAAGAAAGAAGAACAAGAAAGGATAAGTAAAATAAGAAAGAAGAACAAGAAAGAAGAATAAGAAGAATAAGAAGAAGAAGAATAAATACATAAAGCCACCTATTGATGTATTCACTATATACACTATTCAATTCTCGATTATGCTTGTTCCTCCTTCAGTTTCTTCATTTTCTGAAGGAACTCTATTTCCTTCTTTAATGTATCCATTGCGTAGAACACCTTACTCTGTAGATAGAAAGAGTTACCCTTCTCCTTAGAATTAACCTCAAAGAGATACTTGTACTTTTCTTCGACCTTCTCGAGGGTGAGGTCCTTTTTGTCCAAATCTAAGATTTTGAATGCTTCGTCCACAGGGATCCCTCCGGTGGATGATTGTTTGACAGCTCCTCCCTTGGCTCCGCCCGCCGCAGATGCCTTGGCGGCTTGCTTGTATGCTTCGGTGAAGGCACGGCCAAAGACAGATGCCCCGGTGAATATAACGTTAACTAAGAGTCTGTGTGCCATGGTGATGGTGCTTTAAATTTTTGTAAAGATTTTTGTTACTACGGTCACGTGAATGTGAAGTTTTTTTTGTCTTTAGTTGTATTCCGCCTCTACAGAGGCCCAAGCCTCTGGTTGTAGATGCTTGTAAGAGCGTGTTCGGATCTTACAAGTCAATAGATCACAAGAGCTATATTCAAAGAGCCTCTAGTAACAACACCCTTAACATCCATACCGCAACAGGAGCTTTATATTCAAAGAGCCCCTAAAAGTTGGTATTCGAACGAACAAATCCTCTAGAGGGTATGCTCTAAATAACATAGCCGTTTAGTTTAGAGCAAAGTTTAGAATAGAGAAAACTACAACTGTAGCACCATGCTTTCATCCGAATAATTACCATGCATACGCACAATTATTGGAGCTTTTATAAACACATGAATGCCGTAACACACGAATAATCTAAAAGACCGAAACGAAACCTCAGTTGTGGCCAAATTGTTAGTAAGGTCAACTGCTGCTTAGCTATGGGTGGATTAGCTACCACATAATGCACATCAACGATACACCATGAAGCATGCCAATAAAGTCTTTATAAAAATAATAGTTATATTATATAAGATATAGTATAACCACTACTGATGATAATAAAAGAAAAAGGGAGACCAGGGGACGGGCGGGTATTTATAGTGTCGAGGGCGCAAACCATTGCGCCCGCTATTGTGGGCACGCAACAAAAAAAAAAAGTCTCCCGTCGATGCCATTACCCGGATACATTTGTTTAGGGTAAAGGGCATCGGCCTGTATACAATGTGAAAAACCCAAACATGTCGTACACCCACCCAGCACAGCTTGTGCCATTACTTGAGTGGCTTGATAAGAATGCCTACTGGCGCGCTGACCTAGAGGTTAAGGAGTCCAAGCATGGTTTGGGGGTATTTTTCCCGGAAGAACCACAAGAGGACGCTGAGGATCCGTTACTTTTGAGAATTCCAAAGTCTAATATTCTTTCCCCAAAGAATGGGTTGGTTTATAACTTGCTTGTTGATTACGAAAGCCAGGAGGTGGATTTGACTACAGGAATGTTTGCATTGATTGTGAGTGTAGTTTATGAAATATCGCGTGGGCCAGAGTCTCCTTGGGCACCATACTTACAATCGATTGACTTTGCAAAGGGTGATGAACCAATCTGTCTTTGGGATGAGAATACAAAGTCCCAGTTTAAAAACACACAATTGGATTTACTCAACTTATTCAATGTCGAGGAGTTGGTTGTGTTTTATGCCGAATGTGTGCGTTTTGCCAAACACATTTCCAAATTGGTACCAATCCCAAATCTCTTCAATATTGATTCATACGATCCAAAGGTCATTTTGGAAAAGTACCACGCTGAGTTTGTAAATTTTGGAAAACACAGCCAGAGTGTGATTAGCCGTGCTTTTGAAATCGACAACTACCATCAACTTGCAATGGTTCCGGGTGCGGACTTATTTAACCATATTTCTCCTATTTTCACTGATAAGGTTGAGCCTCAAGAGAACATTCGTTTTGAGACAGATGGGGATGTGTGTGAGATATGTGGTGAAATTGAGTGTGACCATGATGATAATGAGGGTGATAACGAGTATAGTGATATTGAGTTGGACGAGCATGAGCATGACGATGAGCTCGACCTGCACAACGATGACGAAGAAGAAGAAGAAGAAGAAGAAGAGGAACCCCTTACCGAAATCACTATGGATTACGTTGAAAACTTGGAACGAGAAATCGAAGATGAAGAAATCGATTCAGATGCCGAAACCAACACCGATTCTGAAGAAGCATCCACGCTTTCGATGGACCACGAGGACGACGGATCCAAAGACGACTTGGCCAAGGATTTGGGCGATGCAAGCAAGTGCTGCGACGTTCTTCTCGTCAGATCACCTGAATCCAAATACAACAACGAGATTTTCAACTCGTATGGAAACGACTTACCAAACCCATACTTGCTTCAAAAGTACGGGTTTGTGTCTGAGGGTAATGTCAATGACACCTGTTTACTTTCCGTTCAGATTTTCAAGTATATCAAGAGTTTGAAGGTGGGAGAGGTTGAACAGCAACTTAAGAACAAGTTTGAATGGTTTGAGGAGCTTGGGTTTGGTCTCTCATGTCAATTGCTTGCTGAAACCAAACAAAGTGGCCAAACAAAGTGCAATGACGACAACTGCGAGGATGAAACATGCGGTCAAATAAAGTGCAATGACGATGACTGCGAGGATGAAACATGCGGTGACAACTGTCAAGCAGCCTGCTGCGGAGACGAGGAAGATCACGAAGAGGAAGAAGAATACACAAGCTGGCAATTATCACCAAGAGTCAGATTTGATGGATCTGTTACCGAACACACGCATACGATCCTCAATTTGATCAAGTGGGACTACGAATCCTTCCAAAAAGTGGCCAGCCTGGATTCTGAAGAGGATGTGGTGATGGCCACACTTGATCTTATGCAACCACAGGAAGAGAATTTTACGTTGATCACCGGATGGTGTAAGCAGAAGCTTGAGTTGTACGACAAAAACCCCACCAACGAAATCGCCCGCCAGGTAATTGAGCTGGAGAAGAGGTTGTTGCAAAAGTGTATTGCTAATTATGAGTAATGCTGCCCCCCTTTAGACGCACTTATTGAAGCGAAAAAAGAGCGGGTCCACGCAAGAGAAATTGCCACCGCCAAATTTTTATAGAAATAAAACGACTAGTAGAGAAATAATATAGATCACACCATGTCGTCTGAGGAAGAGTCCTTCGACGATAACGAGTTTGATTATGATGAGAACGATATCGAATCATTTGAGTTCGAGTCTGATGTGGAGATTTTCGCGGAAGAAGAAGAAGAGGAAGAGGGTGACTTTGAAGAAGATAAGGAAAAGGACGGGGGTCAGGAATTAGCACAGGACGGCGAGAACCCCAAGCACAGGCACGAAAACGGCACGTACTACAAGGCCTGGTCGCTCGAGGTGTATATACAAACGCAGATCATCGATAAGTTTGATCAGGTTGTTAAATCGTGTGTGGGATGTCCCCCGGGAGACCTCCTCGTGATGTTCCACTACAAAAACTGGCAACCCGAGGAGGTGCTCAATGCATACTTTGAAAACAAGACCAAGATTTACCAAGACTGTGGGCTACCCACAGACCCCGGCAAGCGCGGTTTCAAACACGAAACGGCTTTTGAATGCAGCATTTGCTGCGATGTGTATGACCGAGTGAGCACATACCAGTTACTGTGTGACCATGTTTTTTGCGTAAATTGCTGGGGCCGCTATTTGCAAGACCATATAGCTGCAGGCAAATTAATACGGTGCATGATTCCGGAATGCAAATTAGTGGTCCCACATCAAGATTTGGAAACCATCTTGGAACCGCAAAAGAAGTCTGACGCGCAATTCCGCATGCAGAGGTCATTGGTGGATAATGCATTGATTCGTGCGGCAGCAAGATTGATTGTCGATGCTCAACAAAAATACAAATGGTGCCCAGCTACAGACTGTACGAATTTCACAGAGTTACTTAAATATACAAATCCAGCCTCGAAATCGGGCGAGGAGGATGACGACGAAAATAATATCAGACTGATGATGGACGAAACTCACTCCACGGATCTCGAACGTGTCCCCATAGTAAAGTGCTCCAATGGCCACGAGTTTTGCTTTAGCTGTAATTATGAAAACCACTTGCCATGTCCTTGCTGGATTGTTAAGAAATGGGTCAAGAAATGCTCCGACGACTCGGAAACTGCAAACTGGATAGAGGCAAATACTCACCAGTGCCCGCGGTGTGCTCTGGCTATCGAAAAGAATGGAGGGTGCAACCACATGACATGCAAAAAATGCGCCCATGAGTTTTGCTGGATTTGTCTTCAATCATGGGACCAACACAAAAATTACTACCAATGCAACAAGTTTACTGGCGAACTAAAGGATATCGAAACTAAGAAAAGTAAAAGCAGACAGAGCTTAAATCGGTATATTCACTTTTACAAGAGATTTACCATCCATGAAACATCAATGAAACTCGACAATAAAGTATTGCTGCAGATTAATAGAATTGCAGTTACCTACTTGGAAAATAGACGAAGCGATGCTCATAATGACAGCACAACTTGGAGCGATGTCCAGTTTCTCCCAGACGCAATGCGCTCGTTGCATAACGGTAGGAAAACACTCAAGTGGACTTACACCTTTGCATTCTACTTGAATGATCTGAATTTCCAAGAAATTTTTGAACAAAACCAAAATTATTTGAATAAAACAGTTGAAGACTTGTCAGAATTGTTTGAAAAGATTATCAACACATCTAAAGCACGCAATGGTGATGTCAGTAAAATGGTTCTTGAAAATAAAACTAAAATAATAGATCTTGCTAGATTGTTAAATACCAGAAGAAAAAAATTGATTGAAGGTGCAAATGAAACTTTGGCTGAAGGTTTAATAAGTTTTGAGTGAACCAATATTTATTTCATTTGTCCTTTCAACCCTTTTCTTTCATTTTTCATTGGTCATCCTTTGGACATTTGTCTTGATTATTGAACGTTTATCTTGATTATTGGACATTTGTCTTGATTATTGAACGTTTATCTTGATTATTGGACATTTGTCTTGATTATTGAACGTTTGTCTTAATCATTGAACATTCAGCATTTGATTATTGAACGTTTGTCTTAATCACTGAACATTCAGCATTTGATTTTGAACATTAAAATTGACTTGAACTTTTGGGAACCGCATATGTATTATATATTTATTCAATAGCATGTGAAGTGCAAATAATTTAGAACCCTAAAACATACGCGCATATGCATAAAATTGATGTGGCATTGTACAGAGGCAGCAAGAGGTGAATTAGCGACAAGGACATGCTGTGCGAGAAATAAATATTCATTCTTGTTGGGGGGTGCCATTCACAACTCAAAAGAATGCATATAAGTAGAAGGTGTACTGCTCATATGGCAAATTTGTGTATAACACCGATCGACAACCTTGTAGTATTTCGCTTATCAGTGATTACATAAGCATACATAATTGATAAGGATTAGTTGGGCGACGACAATAAAGTATCTTTATAGAGATTTGATTATAGAGCTTGGATGGCCGACACAGAGCGGCAACCACGGGCCAAGTATCGTATGCCGATGGAGGGCCGGGATACAACCAAGGCCAATGCGTGGGCAACCAACAACAACGCGGGCAACGGGCAACGGGCCAGCAGGTTGTATGATTCATGCATAAACCAGTTGAGAAATCCAAGTCAGGATTCCTCCAACACTAGAAGAAATCTACAAAGACAGAATAGCTCAGATGGTTCAAAGAGGAAAAATATACAGCGGAACCATCCCGATTTACTACAGACTGCCATAGTCCAGAATATGCAATTTTATAACGTCAAGTCCAACCTGTCCCATGATTTGAACAAAAATATCCCAATGGTTAATGAGCCAGTGCAAAAGCCGAGACGGTGGAGGTCATTTCTGCTTTTGGGACCAGAGAATAAAGAAGACGATAAGGAAAAGTCCATGAATGACGTTTCTCCATTGAGTGTGCTCCAGGACCAATACAACACAAGACGCCCTGAAAGAGCTACAGCTTCCCACTCCTCCACTATACAACTGACAGATAACCTGTTCACACAGCTAAGCATGAATACAGACCATTCCGACCTGGCTATGGAAAGTGGGAAACAGCCCTATCTTTTAAACAAAATTGTGAATTTGGCACACGGCTCTGTGCAAACGTTGGTTACACCTAGGGAGACCACAAGCTCGACAACATCAGGAAACATCCTGAATTTTGACCTGGAAGATGACCTGGAAGATGATCTGGGTGACGAGGACGACGAAAGCAGTAACAACCGCAATGAGGACACCCAATACAACCTAGAGCAGCAGAACACACAGCTGTATATGGAGATCATGAATGAAATCAACGAGTTCCAACTGACATTTATCCAGAAAACCCCTCCAGAAAATGCTAAAACTAATAGAACCCAACAAAGAATACTTGACTACAAGCAGTTGCAAGCTGACGAATCGATGAGCAAGTTGGTGGGAACAAAGGATACCTACTCTCATAATGTCCGCATTCAGCATGATACCATCGTTTCGCAATATACCTCGATTCGTCTTCGTTTCAGCAGCAACAATAGGGATAGTGGTATCTTGGGGTCTGTTTACCGTACCATGTCCACCGAAGTCCCTCAAAATAGTCACGTTGATGTATGGCGTAACAACAAATCTTTAGACAGAATATGGAATTCAGAAATGGCCGTTTTACTGGGTGACTATGAAAACGAAGATGACGATTTATACAAGGGTAGTACTACATTATTCATGGACAACCGATGATTATACAAAAGTACTACCCCATTCATGGACTACCTTTTTCATGGATTAACTTATTCATGGACTAACTTATTCATGGACTACATTATTAATGGACTACATTATTCATGGACTACATTATTCATGGACTACATTATTCATGGACAGTAATCAGTCTATCACTCCCTAATCTTACTCATAACTAAAAGATTACCAAATAGACTTGATCGTAATTGTATCATTATGTATTATGCTTCTTATATGGGGTGTTTATAGAGTAAATGTAATTTACACAATTGGTGGCTCGCACCAGATTCATATTTTGGTTTGATAGATTAAGGTTTCAAACTTCAAAACCGTCCGATCCCAACTTTGTATAATTAATAGACAACAAATCTTGTAATTAACATGAATTCATGTACAAACACGAATCATAACGACAAATTCATTAACACGCCAATCATAACGACAAATTCATTGACCCGAATTCAAGTAATCAACAAGTGATCTTACTATAATAGCAGAAGTAGCCAAATAAGCATATCAACATAACTATAAATCAACAGTAACTCAACAAATAAAAAGCATTAATTCTTCGCTAGGAAACTCGTTTAACAAATAGCAGATTAATCAGATTATTGCTTAGGTACAACGCTTTTGTTTTTATACTTTGGTTGCTTTTCATATGCATTAGGCCCACTATCCTTCCCAGACCTTCTTTTGTGTCTATGGCCATGCAGACAGTGTTCATGTGAGTCCCTTTCATTCCCGGATTCATCACTGGAAGAGTCACTCGAGGAGTCGCTGGACTCGTCAGACAGTTCACCAAATTCCCTCTGCGGATGGAATATACAACACACCTTGGACTTTTTCTTATTCATGTGTTCATTGTCTACTACATCTTGGGTCCACCGCACTCCGTCCTTCTTCTTTGCTTTGGGCGACTCGTTTGTACGGCTCTCGCCGGGTCGTAAACGAAGAATAGGTTGCACAGAACTGTTCGTCTCGGTGGTGCTCGTCGTCGTGGTCGTTCTTGAAGTTGTTGTGTTTGAGGTTGCTTCTCCTGCCATAGTTGCGATTTCTACACTCTTTTTTTCGTTTGCATTTAGTCTTTTGATGCTACGAACTGGTGATCTAACAAGCAATCTTACGACATAAAGCATGCGACTTAACGACATCAAACTGTGCAGTTGGTTTCCTCCGTAATTACATCTGTTCCCAGTATCTGATGGATATGAGAGTCCACAAACCTGTAATTTGAACTTACCTGGATTATATAAATAATAACAAATTTTGCCTTGATTCCTGTGATGAATCTTGTAATTTAAAGTATCAATCTTGTAATAGAAGTTGTTAATCTTCTTGTAATAAAAGTTGTTAATCTTCTTGTAATAGTTGTTACAATATTCGGTTAGCAAATATTAGTATTCACATCATTTGAATGCAGATTATAATGCTTTGCGAGTGAAGTTCAGAAATCTCCCTATTCAAATTTTTTAGGGTTCTAAGTGGCGGCTCTAAGCATTGGAAATATGCATTCAACTACTATGCAATTACGTTTGCTATGAAACAAAAGACTAAACTATGCACTTATGCTTTCACAGATCTTGGAGCGATCATCACTGACGCAGGCAATGGTGGTTTGTCTTGGATCTTGAAGATAAACATGTTTTGAAGTCTTTCAAAACACTAAACAGGACGTCACTCGTTTTACCTTGTGAGTTGTTATTATACTTCGTGGTAAATTTGAGTTTTCGTATTTAATTCGTACTTCCTAAAACATTGCTAACTACAGATGGTTCATGAGTTCGTATATTTGGCACAGACTGAAGACAATAAACAATGTCGGTAGCAGGGAATGACTCCTTGGTTGTCTGGCTCTTCTATTTGTTGGTTGTGATTGTTAAAATATGACAAAATCTCGACAATTGATTGTATTACCTGAAACGATTTTACTTGGGCTGGAAGGATCACATATTGTTGAGATCGGATTAATTGTTTCCCCTGGGACTTATTGTTCCCTCTGGGACTTTTTATAAATAAAATACTATTGTGATGGAGTATTCTTATGGAACCAGCTAAATATCGATCAGTGGCCCACAAGGGCATTTTTAGAGTGCACCACTTGTGTTCCAGAATATAATAGGCACTGGCTACACACTCCAAAATAATTTGGATATAGCACTTAACCCAAAATCTCACATAGGTAATAAAATATGCATCGGTAATAGAATTTACATTGGCAAATTGAAAGGATATGGATTTACAAGTTATGCTCCAACTATAATTATCCTAAATATACAAAACCAGCTTGTTAAAAAGGTTTAATTGTGCTTAAAGCCATTTCCAGACGATTGGAATTTCACCAGCCTTACGGGTACCACCAAGGGCCTTGAAAGCCCCTGGGGACAAGTCTAATTGAGTTGAATGACAGGCCTCACACAAGTCAGTAACTTTAACAATAATAGTTCTCCCACCACTAGTCACTTGCACCTGTCTGTTACAAAGTGGGTTGTGGTTATCGTTTCTGTCTATGTTATTTCTTTCAAACATAGCCTTTGGAATAGCAGTAATGAAGTCCAGGTCCCTGTCGCGACCTCCGCAAGCGTTCTCACCAGTACGGTAGAAACTAGCAATACCCTTGATATTTCCTTGCGGGATGCTCAACGTTTTGTGACCACGGTCAGCGGGAGCTGCAAAAGTTGGGACTGCGAATGCAGCAACAGCGACAGAGAGAAGAGTAATAGGGTTCATTGAATTTTATTTTATTAAATCACGATTGAAAGAATTATCTTTGTCTTATATACTTTTGGCCAGCTTCTCATGTTTTCTGCTTCTATTGTCATAACTGCCCATGCATATTGGGAAAAATACCAAAGCATCTTTGTATAACAAAAACCGTTTCTGTTCTTTTGTGCTTTCTCCGTGTGCCTTGTGCATTTCCCTAATGCATTGGGTTTCGTTGTAGGGTGTGAGTTCTGGAACTGCTCAACGTGTCAAACTAGGCACCCAAGCGGTTTTGAAACAACCAGTGATCTGATCATAGAAATGTAATTTCTATCAAATATAACTACTAGTCACTTACTGTGATAGTATAAGTCAACCTCATGATCAGTTATTATTCTCAGAAACCATGTTTGTCTGTCATAAGTGCATGTCCTTTGGAATGCTTTCCTCGTAAACCTTTTATTCCTAACTGGTATATTCCTTGTACATAACAATTAAACGGAAAACAAGCTTGGATTGCTCCGAAGGCTCGCGACTGGGGAAAATAACCACGCCTGGTTTGTTTGTTGGTTGACACATAGACCTTGAAGTATTTCAATCAACTATACTCTTAAATCTCCATAGTGCAAACATTGTGAATTGTGGAACAATGGATTTTCAAAATAAAAGAACACGGATGACCAAATACACAGAGCTTTTGAATGTTAAAGAGTCTTCTGAGCTATCAATACCATATATGGACGATTTAATCTGATTTTTGGATGAAGTTAATGCAAAAGTTTTTTGATAAACATGTTCTTGTGATTTAGGCCAAAACAAACGAATTTGCACCCATTGAATTTTGATAAATCTACAGAAGAATATAATCAATCTTGCCCAAAAGAAAAGTGTCCATCTTATGTTTATGGAGTCATCAGAATAACCACTCACTGTTCGAGCGAGTTTAAAAAGGTACCCAGAAGTAAGTTTTGGCTATAACTTTTTAATAACTACATTATACAATGCACCTGAATTCCAACCACCTCCAACCAGCCATAAATGGGGGCACCAGGATCGCACAATATTAGAGTTTATACCCTCGGAAAATCAAATAACGTAGTGGTAATACGGATTTGTATCAAGATACATACTTGCTGGGTCCAAGGACGGCTGAGTATACTTCTCACCAACAATTCCTACTCACAAGTATTAGTTGGGATCTGAATGTACTATTCCGTGCTACTTCTGTTAATTTTGAATACTAACTGTGAACTGTTTACCTTCATTCGATACTTTCCGTACGTCACTGATTTCTTGTTAGCTTTTAACTAGATGGTTGGGGTTTTCATTCTTAACTATACTATATCTTTAGTTTGTTAATGTCATTTTCAACGCTCGTAGATGCATATTTGATTCCGTAGGTTTTCTAAAAAAAGTCTGCAAAACTACAAAAAAAAGAATATTCGACACGAGCAGGGTTCGAACCTGCGCGGGCAGAGCCCAAAGGAACCTGCATCCTTCGCCTTAACCTCTCGGCCATCGTATCATATTTTCTGATTGCTCGAAAAAAACCTACTCACATAACGATATTCATAGAATGCCAGATTAATTCGAAACATGTTATTAATATTGCTCAGCAGGAAAACCACAAGGCTATAGAAATGCAATAAAAGATAATGAAAACTAATACACTATCAGAAACGTAAATACATAATCGCAAACACACTATCAGAAAAATAAATACATAATTAGAAACACACTATCAGAAACATAAATATAATTACAAACACGCTATCAGAAACGTAAATACACTGGAGATGAAGTGATTAAAGAAAGCACTATAGAGAGTGAAAGAGAGTAGAGATGATCAGAAAATACACAGGAGACAAATCTAAGAAGAGAATTTCAGAATAAGAGACACAGGCAAGAAATGTGTAAAGAAGTTGTGGAAAATTAATGGATCAGACAATTGAGAAACAAAAGAAAAAGACAAATCACCATGAGTAAACGGTTCAATCTACCCTACACAATGCAAGATCTCTTTCCTCAATCACAGCCGAATCCCGGGAGGAACGGATCTATCACTGGATCTGTAGTATCGAGTTCGTCGCAGACATTTGTTCCAAGTTCTAATTATACGAGTTCAAGTGGACTTTCGAGACGGTTGGGGCGCTTTTGGACCATGTTCCGTCGTGTTTTCAAGCCACGCACGCTTGACTTCGAGACTGCCATGTGGGAGATTGCATATTTGATTGTGAATCCACGCAAGTTGTACTCGCTGCACTTTTACAAACAACAACAAACCACCAACGCGGGGCACTTTAGCTACACCAGAGACGATCCTCTGTTTCTTATATTATTCACCTCCTTCTTGGTGGTGAGCGCTATAGCATGGGGTCTGACGTATTCCCCCAGCCTTGTCGATATATTACGTTTGGTGATATATATGGTGTTTATTGATTTTTACCTCACGGGTGTGATCATCGCTACAATCTCATGGTGCCTCACAAACAAACTATTCAACAATTCATTTGTTTTCGGTAAAAATGCAGGTAGATACAACGTCAACTACATAGAATGGGGGTTCTGCTTTGACATACACTGTAACTCCTTCTTGGTCGTTTGGGTACTGTTGTACTTGCTCCAGTACTTGATCATACTGTTACTCAGAACAAAATCCATTGTCTCAGTCATTATCGGTAACTCCCTATACTTTGGTACAATAGGCTACTACTTTGTCTTGACCTTTTACGGGTTCAGCAGCTTACCTTTTATAAACGCAAACACCATCGATAGAAGAACAGGCTCAAACCCAGCCAAAACCTTGCAAATGATCGTCTTGGGCGGTATCATCCCGGCTTTGACCTTGGGTTGGATAATCACAATTGCATTTAGATTCAATGTCGCTGATGCAATGATTGATACCTATTTTAATTAGTACAGCAGTGTATTGCCGGAGTCCATCATTAACAACTCTATACTTGGTCTATTTTTGTAAGGTTAGATCTTTATGAATCATCTGTCACTTTCTTTATGATTCATATTATTATATTTCACGTTCTCTATGGTTCATGTTATTATAGTTCATGTTCTTTCATGTACTTTTAATACCATTTACTTTTAATAGGCATGTTTATGTAATCTGAGTTAGTCTAATCTTAACCTATCAAATACTCTAATCTATCTACTGCAGCTTTAATGCGCAAACCAGTTCTGTTACTCAATTCGTAGTCGCCTTCGCCCACGGTTTCAGCCTTCTTCAACCAATCACGGCTCTCTTGGAGCGCTTGCTTGATATCTGAATTCTGTTCCAATTTACTTTTCAAGATCCAAACAAAGATACCTCTCTCATGAAGTGCAGTAGGGTATAAATATGGAGAATGTGTCATCTTTGTAAATTTAAACTGAGGAGCATGGGAAATCACATACTTGTCAATAACCTTTGAATCTAAAAGGTGCAACCCTTCCTTCTCCCTACCGAGTTGTCTCAAAATAACCGATTGGTGCAAGTATCTAATCATCAGCTCATCCAGAGATTCTTCGATTAAAGAGTAAGAAACATCTGTAGTGTTTTCCGAAAGCTCGGCACCAGGGGCACCAGAATAGCCCAATATTTTTAAACTCCAGTCTAATTGTTTCTTTGGCATTCTATTATATGCGTTCCAAAAGTACATTAACTCATGCATAGGCGAAGTTCCAATACAGTCGACAAAGTCCAACTGTGGGTATTTGTTTTGGGTCTCACCAAAATGCTTCAACTTTCTAAGCAAGAATTTATCAAAGGGCATTTGCTTATTGGCACCACCAATACCGCCCTTCTTTGCGTTGATACCATGACCAGGAACATACGTTGGGGCCAAGTCATAATATTTCTTTGCCAAGGTTGCGTATTTTTTTGCATCACCTTCAACCAAACCCATTTTGATCATACGATACTTGGCCAAATAACACGACGCTGCCATAAACAAATAGACTGCCTTGGACCAAGAGTTGATATTGATCAAGTAAAGGAAGTCCCTTGCGGCACTATCAAAGTCATGTGCAAATGTGTAGAAAACAGCTCTATCGAAAATTAACAAGGCCTCGATTTGCTGCATTTGAATTTTGTTATCTGGGTTATCTGTGAACGATTGCATAACATCCAAGGCCTTGAACAATTCGCCCTGGGCGGCCAATATTCTTCCTTCTTGCAAGACCCACAATGCGTTGTGGGGGAAGATTTTACGAGCTTTCAACAAGATTTGAGGGGTATATAAAGCTGGATTTGCCAACACCTTGTTGAGTTCACTATCCAGGATTGTAGTTTTTGATTCGATGTTGATGACATCCTTCACGTTATCATCTTCGTGGCCTGGTAATTGGAAGCCCAAATCGATGAATTGGATTGGGCCGTCGTAAAAGATCAAAAGGGCAAGAAGAGCCAATTCGCCATGGATGTTTCTACTTGTGATTGAAGTCCTCCATAACATTTTCAATCCTTCTTCCTTATTGCCCTTGAAACCCACGATAGACAAAACTTTACCAATAGCAGGTGGGATCAAGGAAAGCACCACTTGCAAAATACCAAAACACAACTGGACACCGGAATGGATGAATTCGTCGATAGTGGAAACATGCAAGTGATTTTGAGATTGAGATGCAGAGGTGATTGAAGACGAGTAAGATCTATTTTCAAAGGACTTGCCCAATTTGCCCAATTCCAACTGGCTTGAGCTTTGAGGGGGTCTAAGGGTTGAGCTTGTCATCAGGGAAATGATCGATCCTCCGTTTAAGCTCAGGTCTACAAGTAGGGAGTCCTTTGCGGAATGGTGTTCCAAGGCGTCTTCAAACTCGTCAAATTCTGAGTCCGAGTCTTTAGTGGAGGGGCTCATTGGGGTTGATACCTGTTCAGCGGAAGGGCTCATTGGGGTTGCGCCTTGGGTTGCGCCTGGGGTTGCACCTGGGGTTGCACCTTGGATTGTTGGGCCCGCCGCCACACTATGCGCGCTTTGCGCGCTTTGCAGGCTTTGCAAGCTTTGCCCATTTTGCATATTTTTCGCTGTTGGGTTTGGTACCAGCGAGTGATCAATGACGGAACCATCCAATCTTGCCTTTCTCATTTTATATACGGTATCCAAGGACTTCATCAAGTTGAGATCGTTGGATAATTCCTGGGAAAACAGAGGCAAGGAAGTGTTGTTTGTAGAATACAACGAGACAGTATCTGAGTCCAACTTGAAGCCCGGCAAATCTGTACAACTCAAGTTGAGGGCATTTTGGCTGGCTTCCTTTTGAAGTTTAAGCAAGTTCAGGTTGAATTTTGACTCCAGCTCCTTCACTTTGTTGTATATAGAGTCCAAAGTCTGGTAAGCTCTACGCAACTTGAACAAAGCCTTTGCACTTTCCAACATACCGTTATTCTCCGTAAGCAACATGAGCAAGGCGTTGAGGAGGGTCAGTTCCGCATACGTAACCTGGAATTCGGTCCCTGGAGGATAGATTGAGGAAGTGGCCAAGTTGTGTCTCACATTGTATTTTGAGTTGTTAAGCTGGGCAGTTTCGGAATTCAGCAAGGTTTGGTGTGCACGCGCCATAACTTCTGGCTCGAACCCGAGGGTTGCCTCAATGAACTCCATCACCCCAAGCGCCAAGTTGAAGATCCCACTCGGTTGATCCGTCCCTTTGCTTTCACTCAGCTCCTTGAGCAACTTGGTCCCCGTCTCACTGCGGTCATCAAGCAAATAATCCATGGCCTGGAGTGCAATTTCGAAGTCCTTAACCTGCTCCAACACTTGTACATACTTGCCGTTCAGCTTGTCCCCCGTTGAACTTGTCGATTCAACACTGTAGATCAGCTGTTGCAGCGACTGCTGCAGCAGCCCCATCAGCAAAATCAGCGCCTTCTTCCGTAAACTCTTGAACATCAGAAAAGGTGTCGTGTTGATTTCTGAAAAATGGTGGCAGCCAAACAACCTTATCAATCGGGAATGAGGGAAAAAGAAAACAAAAAAGAAATACTGGTGGCATGCAGGAGGGAAACCCAAAACCGGGCCAATGCGCAGTCGTACTCGTGATCCAGTATGATCTCTGGGTTGAGGATCACCAGTATGAATGGATCACAGGTATGACCATCAAGGATCACCAGCATGACCTTCATGATGTGTGACTTTCCTTCTTCGGAGATGGAAAGGTTCTGCGGGATTGTTCTCTGGTCTAAAGGGAGAGATTTTGCCGGGGGAACTGATCGGTTGATTTCAGTTCCATATTTCCCGTTTAAAGTCCTCCTTTCTCGTTTAAAGTGGAATTATTGAATCGACAACAGACTACAGTATGGACTCTGGCTGGCAACTGTAGACTGTTGTAATTGTCTCTACTGGGTTTATTGTGATTGAAGCACATTGTGGTATGTTTACAGAATTCTACTTCTAAAATTAACAGAGCTCGGACAGCATTTTGAGTGTTTCCCCACAATAATCGACAATGCCCATCTCAGTTGATTTGCATGTCGTTTGATTTGCATGTCATTTGCATGTCGTTTGATTTGCATGTCATTTGCATCTCAGTTGATTTGAATCTCAGTTTGTGTCTGGTGTCATCTCAGTTTGTATCCGGGTCATCTCAGTTTGTACGGGCCATCTCAGTTTGTACGGGCCATCCAGCTTTTACCCTGCAGATCGGAAATTGCACCTTGCCCTGGATCAATTCATGATTTGATCTTCGATCCGCAGCCAAAACACTACACTTCTACACATTTCAAGACATTAATATTAATACTAAATAATCTAATCTCTCAAAACCTTGGCGAATTGACCCTTGGATGGCTTAGCAGCCTTGGTCTTAGCAACCTTAGCAGAACCCAACTTTTCAGCAGAGAAAACCTTAGCGTAAGGGTTCAATCTCAACAAAACTTGCTTGTTCTTCAATGGGTTCTTCTTCAAGACGTGAGTTCTCTTTTGGGTTGGTTCACCGGCAGCTCTAACGACAGCTTGGACTTCAGCAGAGTTGATCAATCTGGCAACGTCGGTGTTAGCGATGATGTTAGCTGGCAAGGAAGTGTAGACAGAGTCCAAGGATTCAAAAGCACCTTGGGTCCAGATGATAAATCTACCCAAGTGGGCACCTGGAGCCAATTGCAAGAGACCCAAGTGCTTAACATCAGCGGTCTCAACACCTGGAACGTTTCTCAAAGCCTTGACAATACCATTGTCTTGAGCGTAGACAACCAATGGACCTCTTCTTTGAGTAAATCTTCTACCTCTCAACTTACCCTTACCGGCTCTCATCTTCTTGGACTTGATAACCTTGATGACATCCTTGTGGGCACCGACAGCCTTCAAGACAGCAACGGCATCCTTGGTCTTGGTGACGGATTCAAAGTCGTTGGAAACAACCAATGGCAATTCCTTAACGTCTTCAACCTTGTGACCTCTGGCCAAAACCAAAGAGGTGACAGCAGAAGCAGCAATGGCAGAAGCGGTGGCATAACGCTTTTCGTTATGGTTCACCTTAACGTGCCACTTTCTCCAAGTCTTAGTTGGAGCAAACATACGACCACCACGACACATGTTACCAAAAGCGGCTTGACCAGTACGGTGGGTACCACCACCACCAACTCTTGGAATTCTGGCAACAGCTCTACCGGTACCCCAAGATTCAGCAGAAGTTTGGTGACCAGCCTTTTCAGAAACAGCATAAGCTTGTCTCTTGTTCTTGTTAATTCTAACAAAGACAGAGTGGACAATGTCTGGTCTGACTGGAGCAGCGAAAACAGCTGGCAATGGCAATTGGGTAGAAGTAGATTCACCCTTAGCGGAAATAACAGAAACTTGTGGTCTGGACATGTTAAATGATGATGAAGTTTTTCAGTTTTTCGCAGCGATCGTTTCTCTTTATATCAATTGAAAAATTTTCACATTATGGGTCGTGTGCGTGTGGAAAAAAATGAAAGCGAAGAGCTGCAATAGTTACCCGGATTAGATTCACGTGAAGTATCACGAGTCAGCTTCTTCAATGTATTGTAGTTAATAGGTTACCAGATTCACTAAATCAACAGGCCAACTAATTCACCAGATTCACTAAATCATTAGGCCCAAATTCACCAGATTCACTAAATCATCAGGCCCAAATTCACCAGATTCACTAAATCATCAGGCCAACTAATCCACTGGGTCTACAGAAAATACACCAAATAAACCAAATCCAAATTCACATATTCATCGAAAACTCTAAAATCCGATATTCACTAATCCCCACCATCTGTCAGCAGATGACTGATTTTTGCAACATAAACAGGGAAATTGCTATTCCACACTGGACTACACTGATACAATTATTCGTCCTCAAAGTTGTATTCTAAAAAGTGATTAAGAATCAACAACAGCCATTCAGTTGTTGTTGTTGTTGCCTAGCTCTAGCTAAATCCACACCAGCTGTCCTTCTGGCGCCGGCGCCACCTTGCTGCCTTTGCTTGTTGTTGATGACCTCGTCAACGGGTAATGCGTTACCGATTCTGTTGAAGATATCCAAAACACCATCACCTGTTTTAGCCGAACACTCGGCAGTGATGATCACAGAGCTGTCACCCTGGTTTTCTTGCTCAATGTAGGCTTGTACTTCAGACTCTTCAACCTCTCTGTGTTCCTCTGCCAAGTCGGACTTGTTCCCGACAAGTGAAATGACGATACCCTCTGGTGCCTGTTTCTTCAACTCCTTGATCCAGTCCTGTGCCTTGGTAAATGACGCACGACTGGTCAAGTCGTAAACACACAACGCAGCATGTGCATTACGGTAATACATGGGCGCAAGCGACTTGTATCTCTCTTGTCCAGCAGTATCCCAAATCTCAAACTTGATCGTTGTATCATTGATCGTTATCGACTGTGTCAAAAACGCTGCTCCAATGGTCGATTCTCTCATGTCATCAAACGTGTTCTTCACAAAACGATGCACTATAGATGACTTACCGACAGCTGACTCCCCAAGAAGTACTATCTTAAACTGTGCAAATCTGTTCGTAGCCATCGTGTCTTTGTTGTTTGGTTCTCGAGCTCCTTTTGGTCCTTTTGGTCTTTTTTTGGCTCGTTTGCCGCAGGAATTACAATTTGTGCGCTACCACATCAGTTGGCCACTGCTAACGATAAAACCACCGAAAAAGAAACGGTTAGGGCTATGATCTTGGGTCACCGTCTGTGACATCGGCGGCCTTCCTTCTAAAGATTTCCTTTGATTTGTTTATCAATGCATTTGCATGAATAAGATTTTTGGTACTTTTAGTGCTTGATTTTACTAGCTGGGGTTCTATTGCTTTTAATGGCTCACCTTGGTTAATTAGTTCACTGGCTTAGAGGTTTTATTTGGTTGTACCTTAGTTCTATTTGATCACATAATCGATACTTCTCTGATACTTCTCTGGTACTTCTCTGGTACTTCTCTGGTACTTCTCTGGTACTTCTCTGATACTTCTCTGATACTTCTCTGGTACTTCTCTGGTACTTCTCTGGTACTTATATCTAATACTTCTATCCGTTTAACCATTTATCTGTGTAAATCTCATCAAACACTACAAATCTAATAGTACATTTCATAGTTTATTTACAGGAATCTATTCAATCTTGGCTAAGATTTCCTTGTCAGTGTACAACAAGTATTCTTCTTCACCAATGGTGACTGGGTTACCACCGAATTGTGGCAACAAAACCTTGTCACCAGCCTTGACACTAGTTGGGATGACTTCACCAGTGGTGGTGTTGGTAATACCAGGACCAGCAGCAATAACGGTAGCTTCGTTCAACTTGGTTTGGTTCTTTTCTGGAATGTAAATACCAGAGGCGGTCTTAACAGCTGGCTTGACTCTTTGGACAAGAACTCTGTCAAACAATGGCTTAAGAGATTGAGCGGACTTCAAGAAGGACTGCATTGTTAGTATTTCGTCATTGCATGAGAGATCATTCAATACTTACCATATTGATTGGTAAATTTTTTTTTTCAAGGTTGGAGAAATTTAAAATATTCATATAACTGGTAGCGCAGAATCTGACTAAGCATTTTAGCAGCCATCGTCCGAAATCTAACCCATGCCGTGGATCACGCGAAGAAGGTATACGCACTTTGGCTCTTCAATTATTTACTTTCTTTGTATTATATTCGTGAATAAAACTCAAGTGACTAATGTAAGCTGGAGAGATTGATATAATCAAATTCGTGGACCGATAATTTGGAGATGACTTAACCTTAAAATTGTACAATATAATATAAATATAAAAAATAGGTTGATTGACCTTTATTATTTTCAAAAAGAATCTTTCAAAGACTTGAAAGAATACTCATAAATGTTAGTTATGTTTATAACTGAGGTTGTACAGGTGACGTTGTTAGTTATGTTTATAAGTGAGGTTGTAAGTGACGTTGTTAGTTATGTTTATAAGTGACGTTGTACAGGTGACGTTGTTAGTTATGTTTATAAGTGAGGTTGTAAGTGACGTTGTTAGTTATGTTTATAAGTGACGTTGTACAAGTGACGTTGTTAGTTATGTTTATAAGTGACGTTGTTTGTTATGTTTATAAGTGACGTTGTTAGTTATGTTTTCAGAAACTATTATATAATATGCTTAATCCAAGTATCTATCCAAAGGCTCACCCAAGACGTTTTCAATAACACGCACGAGACCACTTCTGACTTCTGTTTCAACTTCTTCGTCATCATCCTCCAACAATTCAGCAATGTATGGGATGAAGGTTGGCAAGTAAGATAACCATTGTTCACCCATCTTTTGGAAGACCGTTTTCAATGTTCTTATAGTCCAGATCTTAGTTGTTGGGGTATTTCCTTCCCCTTCATTGGTAATGTACTTGGTTAATCCGTTGACCAACTTCTCGTTGTATTCATCCGACGAGACGTTAGTGATAAATGCTGTAACAGTCTTCACCAAGTACTTACCGATACTACCTTCAATGTTACCCAACTGAGCCAACAATGGGTTGCAGATGCTATCGAATCTAGACAGCTGTGACCAGTAGTCGTCTTGATCATACTTGAATGAGGAAGTGAGTGAAATAAACACAATTCTTCTCAAGTTAAGATCAGCCAAATCGCCGCTGGCGTACCTGCTCAAGATCGATGACACTGGGTCAATCAAGTATGAGTAGTATGAGGTAATAATACTCTTCAACTTCTCTTGAAGCTTGTTAAAGAATCTGAAGAAGGCGAGCAATCTCAGCACTTCGGTGTTGTACGACAAGTTGGACCCTTCACCTTGGATGGCCCATCTTACCAAGTTGGCAAATAATGGTCTAAAGTTCTTATCGTTCAACTTCATAACATACGTGATACCACAGTTGTAGAAGGAACTTTCCAAACGATGAATGGTGTTGTTGTCAAACTTGTGGCCCTGGTGTTCAGAATAATGTCTGAATTCAAAGGATTGGATCAACCACTTCATAAACACAGTAGATTGACCAGTGGCGGTCTTCTTATCCATCTTTTCAATGGTTTGTTCCATAGTGTTCAAGAACAATCCCAAGTTACCAGAACTGTCATTTTCGTAAAACTTTTTGTTTCCCCATATGTTGCATAACGATTTCAACACTTGGGTCAAGTCCATGTGTTCGACAATCAACCCAAGAACATTGGCCCTGATGTTGCTTTCAACCAAGTCGGAGTTAAGAATAGTGCTGAAAATCGAATCCAAGCTACTGGCCATAAAGGCAGGAATCTTCTTAACTAAGCACGACAACAACACCAAAACAGATGCCTGCAATAACTTGGACGCCTCCAAGTCTTGGTCTTCATTGGTGGTAGTCCTGGCCCAAATCTTCAACGCCGGTGGCACAATCTTGGGGAAAAATCCAATGGTCTTCACACCCAAAATGTTGACTATACTGGCAATGGCATTTATGGAAGAAATGATGATTTCTAATTGCTCATTCAACAAACCGTGCTCCGAGGTGAAAATTCCCAAACTGTCAATCAAAATCTTGGAGTTTTCAGGTTGCGTGAATGTCTTTGTTGCCGAGCCAAACTTGTTGATAATGATGGAATAAGTGTCCAAGTACGCCTGTTGTAATTCAACATCAATGTTCTTTTTGATACCACCAATCAAAATTTGCAACAACTTGTTCAAAACCTCCTGTGACAACGACTCTTCAACATTGGAAGCATTCAACTCGGTTTCAAACTTCTTGCTGGTCAAAATAGCAAAGTTTCTGGCAACCTTTATAGACAAGTTGTCTGATAAGGTTTCCACATCCAAAGAGTCAATGATGGAATCAACAAAGTAGTTCAATGGCAACAAGTTCAAAAAGTTGGATAACAATTCATACAAACAAGTGGCAACATCCCTGTTATACGACACGTTGGTGAAGTTATCTAAGGCAGACAAGATGAAGGAGGTGAAATTTCTAAAGCCTGTCAAAACCTCCAATTTCTGGGATTCTTCAACTTCGGCATCCAACAAGATGAGAGATACCTTAATCTTGATGGAGGTGACGTTGGAGTAGTTGTTGTTGTCCTTGGCCAAAACATCACTAAGGAACTTCAAGCTCTGGGCTTTGAGCGAAGACAAACCTTCATTTCCAAGGGACAAAACAGAAGTACCAAAAATGGAGCGAGAGCTCAACTTGAGGTATTCGTCTGAGTTTGGTTCTAATTGGGTAGTTGGGATCTGAGTCCACAAGTAGCTGAATCCAGTGATACCAACCAACTGTTCATGAGCAGTAAAGGTCTTGAGGAACGAGTTGGTAAAGTCAGATAAGTTGTCGCATTCCGCCATCTTATTCTTGTTGAAAAAGTTAACGTATTGTTGGCTCATTAAGAATAACAAGGCAGGTAAACACTTTTCGTAGCCCAAAGTCTTGGTCAAGGAAGTGAACAACTTGACACGACGATGTCTAGGGATATGTTGAAAGGCGGCAACAAAACTGGTCAACAAGAATTCAATTTCATTATTTAACGAAGAGGATCCATTCAATGCCAATGCTGGAATGACCTTTGCGATGGTTTGCTGCAATGCCGAACTAGAAAACTCGTCATCTTGTCTGACAGTATGGGCCCCCATAAAGGTGAAAATTGGCATGACGGAGTGTAAAATGATTTCTGGAGCCAAAGATGCTAACTCAGCAATAACCAACAACAATCTGTTTTGAACTTGGGGGGATTGCGAAGATCTGATGGAGTTGACAATCAAGTCTGCTCTAACAGAGTTTGAGTCGAAATTGAACTTCTCGGACGATGACTTCATGTTCACGATGCTCAATAACATACAGCTGGCCAAGGTTTCCTGGGCGTAAAGAACAGGCAAGTTACCGTCATTGCCCAAGTAGTCCAAGTCTGTTAATATTTTAAACAAGGCTTGTAACAAATCCGGACGAGAAATGTCATGGCTACTAACTCTCAAATTGCGTTCCAATACATCCAAGATGATGGTTAATTTCTTCAAGTGAGTCAGGGCCATGTTGTTGATATCGTCTCTTGCCATGTTCTGCTTTGTCGAACTCGAAGATCTTCTTCTTCTCTTGGCAATTGCTTGTTCTGGGATTTGGGAACTCAATTGGACATTACCCAAGGCAGCCAAGAACAAGTCGTGGTTGAACTCCAATGATTGTAAGGTGTCCATCGGATCGAACTCAATCATCTTGTCGTTGGTCAACAACTCAATCAACTTGCTCACAATCTTCATCTTCAATTCAATAGAAGCAACACCACCAAATATTTTGATCAAACGGTCATTTGCTCTGATTTGCAAGTTACCTGAAGTGTTTTCCAACGCACTAATAATCCATTCAACTTCAGTGGCAGAATCACCAGAAATCAAGTCAACAACGCTTTTTTCAACTTGATCCAAAAATTCAATCTTAGCAGCATTGGCATGCTGCAACCACTCGGTTCTTTGAGAAAAGTATTGGGACAAGTCGGTCGCGAAAACAAGTCGGTCATCGGAATTCTGTTGGCTGACAATCTTCCAGGCTCTTTCTTTGAAAACAATCGGTAAAAAGTTCAATGACCACTGGTTCAAAACAAATGTTTTGAATACCGTTTGTCCAATCTTCTTCTTGGTAACCTTGAACACAACTTCAAAGAGAATATGGTTCAAACGGTATGGATCAAGGATGACATCTTGGATAATATCGTTTTCAAATAATGTTTCGCACAATGTTAATGCGTCCAGAGGAGAAATAATTGCACGTTTACTGGCTTCGGTACCGGCGTAAATCTGCTCTTCCATAAACAAAATGGTCTTCACCTTCTTTTTCTTACCAGAATGTAACTCTGAAGTTTGTCTTTGAACAAACTTGAGGATTTCAACAGATCCAACTCTTATGGCCTTGTTTTCGTCATACAGACCGAGTAAAAGAATCGGAATTAACAAGTAAACATCAAGCATAATAACAGAGCTCTCGGCGGCTCTCTTGATACTTTGCAAGGTGTACTTGAGAGATGCAACTCTCACAGAAACAGGAATCGAAAGTGTGTAAGCAATCCTCAAAAAGAAGGAAAGTGAAACATCAGCTTCAATACCGAAAACTTGCTTGGAGAATTTATCCAAAGTGGCTGTTTTTGTTGAGTTTTGCGCTAAAAAGGTTACCAAGGATTTCAGCAAGATAATGAACTCCTCTTGTGTTTGCTTTGAAAGGAATGATTTGGTGTTGGTGGCACTCAATGTTGAGATATCAATCTGCTCAATTTCATCATCTATGTTGTCTTCTTCGCCGGCATCAAACTCAGCAGTATCCAAAACTTGCTTACCCAAGGTTGTCATCAATCTCATCTCCAAGTCCTCAATCTTCATGGAGTTTCTGCTCAAGATTTCTTCAACTTGGTTGGCATCAGCAGCCAACAATTTTTCAATGATCGAGATGGAGGTACCACGAACAGACTCATTACCACTGTTTTCCAAAACTTTTTCGAAAATACTTGCAAAGTTAGTATCCAAGGTTATTTGGTTAAAAATGGCACTGGAGTTGGATGATGGGTAACTCGAGATAAAGTAGTAAGTTAAGAACTTGTTCAATTTGTAACCTTCCGATTTCAAACTCGATATGAGATCGTTTGCAGTCAAAGTTGATGGATCCAACTTAGTGAATGCTGATGAGATCTTAGCAGCGTCGATGGAACCATCATCAGAGATATCGTAAAAGTTCCATAACTGACCCAACACAATGATTGTTTGCCTAAGAGTAGATTCTGATAACAGTTTCGGATCTTGCAAAATAGTGATAGTGAATGTTTCGATAAGTTGACGGGATAATGGGGCAACAGATACAAGTACGGCAATCATAGAGTACAGTGTGAGCTTCAAGTCGTACTCGACACTCAGCTTTCTTTCATATTCGCCAACACTCAGTTTTCCCGGCAACAACATAATGGCAATGACTTCCAAAATCACAGGCATGTAGATGTCGTTCAATTCCTTGGGTTTCTTTGCAAGGGAAGCGAGCAACTGAACACTTAAAGTCAAATAGAATACTAACTGTTCTTTGTAGATGGTGTGGTTCCTTGTATGCTCAATCAAATACAAAGTGTACAATTTGAACACTTCGAAATCATTATGGAAGGCCTTCAAAACAGAGCTTGTAGGCACTGGCTTCAACAATTCCTTGTAACCAGTGACCCACTCAAAAATCTTTGGGAAGGACGAGTTTGGAATAACATTGAGAACCTTGACAAACACTTGCAGATTATGGTAAGGAAGAGCAGCAAGAATAAGCAATTCTGCGTTGTGAATGTTTATGTAGAACCTTCTTACAAGCCATTCCAAGGCCTTGATGGCTGGAGACAACATCAAGTAACGACCAATCAAGTCCAAAAATGCAGTCACATTCTTATCCAAACTGGCCAACGTCTCCTTGGTTTGCACATTTCTATCCATAGTGACCGATGCTTCGGAGAATAAGGTGTTTCTAAACTTGGAGAATCTCGAATCAAGTTCAATGATCTCTTCCAATCCTTCTACACCAACTTCGTAAAGGTAGTCATAGTCTTGAGCAGCAGCAACCTTAGGCTCGAAAATCAAAGATCTAGAGTGGATCTTAGATCTGGACTTACGGTCTAAGGCCACGGATGCTGTCTTATTTGTGATCGCCTTTAACTGTTGCGATAAACTAGACATGGTCCTGTTACCTTTTAGAAAATTCACTCTTCGGATTTTTTTGCGATGAGGCAAGATTCTGGTCATGTGATTTAGTTACTCAAAAACATAAAAGTTTTCAATCAAGTGCTTAGATTGAAAAACACTCGAGGTCAGTGGAAACAGTCTACGAAGTTGATCATTCTTATGTATTATTAATCTCATGATTTAGAGTGACTGATTAAAATCACATCAAGAGTAAAATGTTTTTTTTAGATTATAGAAGTTTCTGTTTTTTTTTTTTTTTTTTTTTTTATACAGTATAAACTGATTCATTAAATACGGTATAGATCGTTTTGTTAAAGGTAAATAAATAATCGTCATCCTTTTAAACTATATGAAAACTACAATAGTTTTTTTTTTAAAAAAAAGTACTTCTTATTAACAAATCTATACAGAGATAAACTAAAGGAAAAAGCAAAGGTCTAACCTAGGATTAGACTGAAGAAAAAACTAAAGGCAAACCTAAGAAAGATTTGTTAACAAGTGTTGCTTGTAATCATTTAACAAATGACACAACCGTAAGGAAGAGCACCGTATGGTCTCTTGGCAAAGTTGTTATCCTTGTTAGCGTCTTGGGATTTGTTGGAGTTGTTAGTAGATTGTTGAGCGGCCATTGTTATTGAATTGTTTGATGTAGAAGTTCTTTATTATGGGAATTTAGATGGTTATTTATACTTGAGAAACCATACAAATGAGTGTTTTTGAGACAAGTAGAAAATTACCAAACATGGACAGAACAATGTAGAAAAGTGGCTATATGGAGGTGTAATGGGCTTAATTGTACCTTGTGTTAACTTTAACATCAATATTTGTGAATGTATCACCCACATGGAATGCCTGTTCAAGCATTGCTTGAGCAGATAATCCAATTTAGGGTCTTGGAATAGATTAGTGCATATCCCATTACAAATTCCCAATGCGGTAATTCGCAGCAAAAATCCGAAACAGTGTACACAATTCTATTCAAGATGTGTACAAGTGGAGGAGGATCCTAGAGGCGATAAAACACATGATGCATAAAGGAATGCCAGTACCAGTCGATGTAGCTCTAAAATAGGAAGTTGTGCGAGTCATTGAGCAGGTCTGTATCTACTGTTGATTGCAAAATAATACGGATTGATGAACTCCTTACGCACGTAACCTGAAGAGGATTTTTTGAAAAGTCTCCCAGTATTTGCTGTATTCTCTGTATTCTCTGAATAACCAAATATTTCTTGACATTCCACCCTCCACAAGTAGGTGATTTCAAGCTTATAGAGGACAAAAAAATGCGGGTCTTCCAGACTACCCGAGGAATGACAATCCGTTCATATAATAAAATATGTAGATAGAGTCCGCTAGCTGACTAAAGATAAACTTTATCTGCATTCTGCAAAGCCCCGTGGATAATATGGTACAATAAGTTGCTCTTTGTTTTAAGAATGCCACATTTAAGTTGAAACAGGTTAATTAGTTTATTGGTCTAAATGAATGTTATGAGTTAAACTCCTTTGGTAGTTTATAGTATACGGCATTCATCACAATATATTAACATATTCAATCACTCAAATATCAAAATATTTCCAAAAATATACAAGTTTCCTGGTTTATTTAATGATGCTAATATTAAAGATTCGCGATAATTAGGAATACATGGTTATTAATCAATTATGGGAATCACGTAATATATATACAAAAAAGATAAATTAGGCAAGCCAATACCAAAACTTTTCCACTAAATTTTTTGGAACTGGGTCTGGTTCCAATCTATCCTCTTCTTCAATCAAGTCCAAGCCTGTGGTAACATCGATTTCGTCGATAGGGATGGTCCAATTTTTCTGGCCATTAACAAAGTAGTCATATGCTCTATGGCCAAAGTATAATACAAAAACAATTGGTAGAGTGATATAAGCTGCAACAAAGTCTCCACCCTTAAAGTTGAAAAACACAGCGTAACCATTTGTGATTGTTATCAACGAAATGAAAAAAATGACATAGTATGCCCCAAAAGGTTGCAATGGAGATCTGAAAGTCACTCGAGAGTCCAAGTTGTTAAAAGTGATGGCTCTCTTCCATCTCAAGTAGGCAAAGGAAAGGAGGATCCAGGAAATGAACCCAGAGATGGTTGAGATGTTTGTAAACCAAGTGAATGCATTGGCACCTCCAGTAGGGGAAACATTCAAGTAGGACAAAAAGCCCAACAACGAGGAAGCTAACACCGAATAGTAAGGAACACCAAATCTGTTTGTAGTTTTGAAGATTTTTGGAGCTTTACCACGGGAGGCGATAGAGAACAAGACTCTTGAGCCCGAGTACAAAAAGGAGTTACCGGCAGAGGCCGCGGAGGTCAAGATCACCGCGTTGATAATATGGTTCAAAACAGGAATCCCTGCATTTTGGATCCCAATCACAAAAGGTGACGCACTTGCATCGTCACCCCTCACCAATGCAGGTTCTCTAGAGTCGACGATAACACCGATAACCAAGACACCAAGAACATAGAAAAAGGCTAATCTGTAGATAAAACGACGGGCAGCCTTTGGGATATTTCTTCTTGGTTTGACGCACTCGCCGCCTGCGGTGGCCACCAATTCTGGAGAACAGATAAATGCAAACCCAGATCTGATAACTGCGGACCAAATCGACAAAAAGTGGCCTGTGCTACCCTTAACCCCCAATCTTTCCTTGAATGCACCATTTTTCCAATATCTAAATCCCAATCTGTCGTGGTTAGGGCCCCCACCAAAGAATAAAACAACTCCCAAGATGATCAAGCCCGTCAAGCAGATTAACTTAAGAGAGGCAAACCAAAACTCAGCCTCACCAAAATACTTTACACCCAGCAAGTTCAAGCCAATAACGACAGCCAAAAATATGGTGATCCAAACAGCTACATTCACTTTTTTGGTCCAATATTGTACTACAATAGCTGAAGCCGTCACTTCAGAAGCCACCAACATTGAAAATGCATACCAATAGTTGTAACCAATTGCAAACCCCCATGACTCTGAAAGATAATCATTCACAAAAGACTGGGACCCATTACCTGGCAAAGGCAAAAAGGTGGTCATTTCAGCCAACATTTGCATAACAAAATAGATAATAGTACTCATAAAGGCATAAGCAATTAATAGAGCACCCGGGCCATTCTGAGACAATATACTTCCAGATTGTACAAATAAACCAGTACCAATGGCTCCACCAATGGCAATTAATTGTACGTGTCTTGATTTCAATCCACGTTCCAACGAATGAGGGTCAAAGCTACCATTGGACCTCGAGTGCGATGATGACAAATACTTTCCTTTCTCATCAACTTGTACAATCTTAGAATTTGATATAGACAAATCCAAGAATGAGTTATTCCCAGACCGGGAAATACTCAGCTTCCAATTCACTGGTTTAATATCACCCAGCTTCGAATTCACTGGTTTAATATTAGACATGATGTTTTATGTTTAAATATAAGAAAAAATCTGGAATATCATCTCTTTATATATATAGGGAAAAACAAAGGAACAATCGTCAACAAAAAAATATCTCTAATAGTGATAAGATATGGCAAATTGTGGGGTATCTACCATCTACGGCATCTTCTAGATAAACGTTCCAAATCTATGAGGCAATGGTTTAAATTAAGGTAAATAGGTTTGTCAACCAACTGTTTGCGTCACGAACTGATCGCAAAGCATTACCGTTTTTCTCAAAATCTTAATTTCATTTGCAATCTTAAATTGACTGTTTTTTATTTCATTTCTTTCTTTTCTTTTGGACTGAGAATGGAAGTTTTAGAGTTTAGTTGGTTTGGTCTGTTTTTGGTTTTGTTTTGGTCAATTTGATAAGTCTCGATGGGTTCGTATGAGTTCTGATTAGTTCAGTTCAACGGAAACTGGGAAATCCTTTACCCAAGAATGATCATTGCTAATAACAAGGAATGTTTGGGTGAAGATAGAGGGGAATTTGCTGGGCAGTAGAGGGGTCTAGCTTTTAGGGTTTATTAGCGCATTTTTCCCCCTAAATTTATACATGCCTGTAGCATCTTTACCTCTTGTGGTACGCTACACTGCATCTTTCGTTACTCTTTGAGCACACGAGCGATGTGCTACGTTGGTAATGTAGGGTAATATTGGGCGAGTAGGATTTGAGATTTATTTGTGGGTTTAGATAAGCGATATCTTTATTTTAGTAGATAAAGAAATCTACAAGATAAAATAGAGATAAGAGAACATGATACAATTTCTACCAAAAAAAAAAGTACAAATTGATCCTTAAATATCAAACACAAGTGATTGAGTCGCTTAGGTTCTCTATTTCGGTGACTAATTTATTCCACCTTCATTCCATCAGGGTTCTGTTTAGTCCCTGCATAATAAAAATGATAAGAACTGCTAAGCCTCAAAAGAAAAAACAAAACACCAAACAGATTGGTACCAGCTACAGATTGAATGTAGCTGTTTGAATTAAGGATAAAGTGACTGGGTTTGGGTATGTAAAAAGAATGGTCCCTAGCAGGATCGAACTGCTGATCTTGGCGTTATTAGCACCACGCCTTAACCAACTGGGCCAAGGGACCGTCCTGTTGGAGCAGAAGGATGGGAATATTTTCAAAATTTAGCTTTTTAAATCACCTTATTTCGTTTATTTCTACCAGAAGTCATTTTCTCGTATTTTCTGACCTTATCGTGAGGCACAGACCAAATTCAGTTTGGCTCAATAGTCAAGTAAACTTTTATTAATCAAGAATTACTTTTGAATGGTTGAGGTTTATGAAACAAGGTTCTTAGAAATCGTTCTTTAGTTACAAATATTGAATGCATATGGAACAAATACATGGCACACTCGTTTCCATGAGGGCATGACAAAAGCGTGAATCAATATATTTCTCATGTGTACTAATAAATTCCTTAGGGCTCAAACCTTTGACTTGCTTAGTCATTTTAATACAGCTTACGAAAATTGAACATCGTGTACGAAGTTGAAGATAACTTGCGAAAATTGAAGATAACTTGCGAAAATTGAAGATAACTTGCGAAAATTGAATATGAGATTGCGAAAACTGAATATGAGATTGCGAAAATTGCATACCATTTTGAAATCTTTCACAAAATTCTAGAACATCACCAGATGTCTCTTCATATGGGCCTTTCGAAAACTAACAATATCTGTATGCAAATGCTATTAATCCGCCACCATGGGTAGTCTTCGTGCTTTCCTCGTGTGGTTATGAATTCTTTATAAACGAGATTCCTATTATAGCACATCATTAACGAAGTCTTCAAACAATGTATATTAACCATCGTAAATTCAAAAAAATCAATGTTCCCATTTGTGGTGAACTATTGTTGAGAATTGACGCATTTGGCGAATAGTCAACATTGAAACACATTTCAAGAAAACTTCCAGCAATTAGTAATAGGAAAACCAACATAAATGCAATGTTCTTGAACAATACCAACGGTATAGGTTTAAGAAAACAGTTTATTTTAGTTCTTAAAAACCTTTATTTATACATCCATACTACAGGTCTTGAGGTCCGATCCCAATATAACTACTCTCTTGCTAAACTTTAACAAACATAGCCAGCAGGAAACAGGCTCTTTCAAAATACTTAGAATGCCTTGAGTTCTGAAATCGTTATTCTGATTTATAAAAGTTGAGAATAATATTTTGGTAAAATATTCTCTAAATTAACACTAGTTTGTCAGTGTAGGCATGATGGGTTACATGAGCATAGCTCATGAAACTTTTTTAAAAAGAAGTCTCCGGAGATTAACACCACTATTTAGTTGCTTTAAGCAAGTTCTGGTAAATTAGTGTGGCTTATAAAAACAATGGTCCCTAGCAGGATCGAACTGCTGATCTTGGCGTTATTAGCACCACGCCTTAACCAACTGGGCCAAGGGACCGTTTATTAAAATAAAATTAAGAAAATAATAAAATGAATATAGCATTAAAATTGAACAGTATCACAACACCAAGATAAAATCAACATAATATTATCGGAATCACCAATTGTTATAATGTTCACTGAGAAGTAAAAACAATTACTCTAGAAATATTTGGGGTCATGGGTATTTAGAGGAGGACGTGTGTAAAAGTATACTAAAGTATTTCATAAAATAAGATCTTCTTTGGAACTTTATCGGAGATACATCGGACGTAAAAAATGTAATAATTTTAAATGGCACAATAACAAAATCGGCACATAACGGCTATATCTTATCGGTAACGACTTTTTCTTTGAACCAGGTCAACAACGCTTAATAATAATCCAATGGTGAAACCAAGATCTACGTAATAGGTAAAAAGAGTAAAAATTAATCCCTTAACAGCTGTGTGAATATACAAGGTTCGTTTTATTAACAAAAAGTCACTCAAAGAGAATTTCACAGAAGACTTTTTCTTTTTTCAGATTTATTAATATGCCTCTGTAAACTAATATCTGAAAACAACCTTTTCAGCAGAAACCTTGTCTTCGAAAAGTAAAGTAAGAGCTTCATTTGCAGATTCTAAACCCGCCTTCAAGACCTTCAAGTTAGCAGTCTTCAATTGAGACACGTATTTTGGCAATTCAACGGTCCAGTAACGTTTATGGGCCTCGGCCAAACCTTCTGGGGGGTTGACGGTGGTACCGAAGAGCTTTGTTGGTTTACCATTGATCACATACATGATACTTGTAGTGAGTGTAACATCTCTCTCCTTTTCCATGATATCTTCAGCAGCGGCGATACTCAAAAGGGTATCTATTCTAACCAGAGGAGCACGTGAAGTTGCTTTATAGATCTGAGTAAAAGTCTCGTCACTAGAGACGGTGTCCAAAGCATATATCAAGTTGGCACCACCAACATTTTGAATATCCTCAATAACAGAAGGAGACCTGTAATCAAAGACATATTTAGCGCCCAAAGTTTTCAAAAGTTCATGGTTGTGCTTTGAAGCGACAGCGATAACATTCAAGCCAAAAACCAAAGTAAAAACTTGAATGGCTGCAAGTCCAGTTGCAGTTGCACCACCCCAAACAAGAATGTACTTCGAAGAATTTGATTCTTTGTCGTAACTCAATTTCAAGTTATGAGAAGAAGCACTGAGGGTACCCAAACCCAAGGTTATGGATGCAGCTGCTTCGAAAGAGTCAATTGGACCGCTTGGGATGGTGGTATTTTCTTGCAAAATTTTGGATTCATCAATGGAACCCTTTGGGTATTTGATCGTTTGAAGTGGATTCGCAATAACATATTCGGCAAATGCACCTCCCTCTTCTTCCGAATAAGAGCCATGCAAGCATGAAGATACTATGTCACCAACCTGGAAACCAACAACATTGCTACCAACTTGAGTGATAATTCCACTCACATCACTACCAACAGTGACATCATTAGTCTGACTAGCTCCGTATTTGTTATGTTTCCAATCTGTTGGGTTGGAAGCAAATGCAACACTCTTGATCAAAATTTGATCTTCATTGATTGCCCTGAGAGGACCTTGGACAACCTTCGTAAAATCGTTGGCTTTCGCAGCACCAGTGAAGCTTACTTTGTTGATAATAGACATGTTTAAAATATATAACGAAAAAAAATGAACAAAACAGCAAGATTTACAAGCAATTTATACTGTTAACTTCTCACTCGATGGAGTGAATCATGGATACTTGCATATATTTTTTTTTGTTTCTTTTAACCAACGATGACAAATAAAATCAAACTTCAACGTAAGCTTAACACTAATCAGAAGTATCAGATGATTATGCAGGTGTCGAATTAGTCTTAACCACATATTTGTTTTATATGGTTGCAATTGCGAAGGGTATTAACATTTGTCTATACTGCGATGTCACTACCTAACTTGTAATATTAGTTTTTCCGGTAAAACCAGAAAGGATCTAAAACGCAAAACGACGTCTTCAAAACTACAATCAATCGTTCATATTCTTTTGAGGGACTTCTTATATCGAATGAAAAATATTCATTATAGTAATGGATGCAAAAAAGGTAAAAATGGTTAGAAAACGGAAGATTGTGGGCTGCAGTTTAGATGATGCCCTACAAATTAATAAGCGAGAATTCCTGCATACCGAAAGCTGCAGTTTTTCCTTTTGAGTCGGATAGCGGTTTAAAAATCTATAGCCGATTTCTCCAACATTATCTCTAACGTAATCAAGGTTAAATTTTGGTCTTTGGCCACTAAACTATCACGCTATGAATATGATGCCATTATTTATATATCCGTTAAGCGAGTCGAAGTTCATGGTAAGTTTTACTTTAATTCTTCTGCTTTCTCTCTGCTTCCAATTTTACTTTTTCCGTTTGCTCTTTTATTTATCTCTATATGTTTTCCTTTTACTTCTGTTTTCTTAATTTTGATTTTTCTACTATATAGTTGTCGATGCTCGTTGTATATTATTTGCACACAAATTCCCTAGACGTTAGTACATTAATATTTGAAAAATCACCACAATACCGATAACTCCTACAGGGAGAAGGACCTCAATAGGATTAAAAGTATTCTTTTTGACGACTTCAATAAGTTCAACTCTTCTATCGTTCAAATCAATTGCTGCCTTCAATTCAGAATATAATCTTTCAAGTTCATCAATCTTCTTTTCAGTGATTCGAGGGTTTTCCAACGGTCCTTCTAAACCACGAAAAGTTGAAACTTTCACTGTAGACTGTAGAAACTTTATTTTATTGGAGGTATATTTTAGCTTAGATAATGCTTCAGATAAGGTCACCTCTTTGGTACCGTCCTCTATAAAAACAGTTTGTTGTTTGTTTGTCGCTTCAATATTCAACTTTAAATTGGCAATCTTGTGCAGAAGACTTTTCCGCAAATGTCTGTTGTGTGAACTTCTGTTGCATGAATGACAGTTGTAGGAATGACAATAGCACGAATGAGACTTACATGAATGTAATGAATCAAAGTGGTTCCTGCACAGCCTTGTAGAATTGTCAATCGAGTGATGGGAGTCTGTTAGGTGTACTGGACTATGGAAATCTGTACAGAAATGGCTTGTGTTCTGACAAGACTTTGGGCTTTTTGAAAGGAAACACATTGAACATTGATGGTGTGATTGAAGCATTTCTTTATGCGATTTAGGACAGGAAGATGAAGGATTGATTTCACACCAAGGAGAGTGAGCTTCAGACCGGAAAGAGTCTACCTCACTCGGGTCGCATTCAGAAGATTCATTTGGACCAAATCGAATTAAAAATTCTGCGTTAGAGTTTTGATTCTTGGAGTTAGCATGGAAGGTGAGCTTGATATCTGAAAAGTTTTTACATGTATTGATATTATGTTCACAACCGTGACTAAGATAATTAGAACGCTCAATCAATGGAGGAAAATTGCAAGTGTACGACGCCTCAACAAGCTTTTCTTCCAACCGTCTCAATTCCAATATCGCTTCTGCCAACTTCATGTACTGTAATCTACAATTTTTATCGGTAATCACAAGTATTTAAATGTCTTTGGTCAAGTTTGAATAATTGGAGTTTGCCACTTGGGTTTGATTGCCGCCACCCACGGCGCATCAACGGCGCATCAACGGAAGTTTTAAATTGTGACACCGTGGCTATTGAAGAAAAATAGCCACGTTATTACTGGATTAGATCATCAGTGACCCGTCCTAGAGAGTTTCAGTTAAGTTCTCATGTTTAGTGCAATTTTAGTCTTTATGCTCTGACACTTTTTTGACATTGGCCACACTGCACACTGCACTTTCTCACTCTATTTACACTTTCGTTATATGTTTATTGTTTACGTTTTGTCTTCATGTTTATTCTTAATGTTTTGTCTTCATGTTTATTCTTAATGTTTTGTCTTCATGTTTATTCGTCATGTTTTGATTTCATGTTCTACTCCTTATGTTGTAGTCTTTATTATATCTCGTATTAAATTTCCACGTCATGACCACTAAATAGTTCTTCGAGTTCAGTGCTCCAGTTACTAACATGAATTTTCACATTAATATCTTGAATGTAAAGTATCAAGTTGTAAATTTGCTCTTCAAAAATTTGCGAAGTTAATTAAGGCCTTTTTCAGGGATTTGATAGGAAGATGATATTTGAGTGCGTTTTCAAGTTTATTCTTTCGTTTACCAGTGCACTCTCCTTCAGCCAATGCCTCACTAAAGGTGTACAATTTTCTTTTACCCACAAAGAGCCAGCTAGGTATTGGAGTTAGTGGCCTTCACGTCTTTCTCCAATCGTATTAAACTTATTTCAATCTTATTATATCTCTGGAACAACTCGTTCAGATCTTCTATTGGTTTCGAATTTTTAGCTTTCAAACCTGGATTTTACATTATAGATACCATCATACTTGGGTTTAGAATAACCAAAGCCAGTTTATGCTCGTTTGTACTAATAAGTGCTTTGGCCATTTTCATGGTTTTTACGAGGAATATGAGAGTAAATTTTACTATTTGCTATTTTTTTTTGCTATTTTTTTGTTTTTATTGGAACTAATTTTGCAACTAATTTTGCCAATCATGCGTTTTGTGATCTTACTTGATCACCACTATACCACTATATTTCTTCAAAGAAATCCCGAGAATTATGTGTGATATTTTAAAGACACAGAGGATTATAGTTTATGATATAGGGTATTTTCCTCCAAGAAACATGAGTGCCCTACTGTAAAGAATCAACAAATGAAAGGTGACACCAAATAATTGTCCTCAATCATCGAACAAGGACTAGAGTGGTATCTAAGTACACCGGAAATTGAGCAACAAACAGTGAATGATACTTTTCACCATGTGACTAAAATGATAATTTCAGCATCACTAAATGCTTTATACAAAGGCCAAAGCATATATGCAATCAATATAATTGGACCAGCGTAATTCTAATTAGATTTTTCATTTAAAATGATAGCTTCACAGGATAAGGTAGAATCAAAACTATTTGCTGAGCTCTGTGATCATGCTTAGCCTAAATTGTTCAATGCAAATATTTCTTTAGAGGGTTCACAGGCTAATCTAGTTTAAGCATGAAGTAGGCGGAATTTGTGGTTATGGAATCTCCAAATTTTTCTTTTAGGTAGAACCTTAGGAAAGTTCCTGCTGGTTAAATGATTTTCCACTTCACCAAGCAAACTCACAGGTACACCACCAAAATTCGAATATAACTGAAATTCAACTGAATCAAAAAACCAATAGCCATAGTTGGTAATCGGATTCACAAGAAAGTTGGTAATTGGATTCACAGAAGAAAGTTGGCAGTCAGATTCAGCGCCTCCTCAATTGAAGAGCGCTCTGACTCCACAACCGATACTATTGACGGTAGTTTGCTATGAGTGAGGAAATTTTACCATCCGATCCTGCTACGTTGCCTTTTTAGATCTAGGGCAACTAGGACACCAGCAGCCCCTACTTTATCTGGTGAGAGAGTAGGATCGCCAGGTCTCTCTGGCGAACATCACTGCTGACAGAATTTCTTTGGCCTACATTGGTTTATGTAATATATTTTGCAACCAAACAAGTTTTCAGTCAGTAATAAATAAATTTGCTGTTGAATGTTGTATTGACCAGTAAGAATGATGATTTTGAACTTACAGAACGATTTGCTTTTAGGATTTGCTTTCAGGGTTTGCTTTCAGGGTTTGCAGCTTTAAGGAGTGTACTTTTGTAGAAGGTTTCATGTTAGATTTGCTTTACTTCATTACATAATCAGTTTATTTGTAGAACACATCCATAATGTCATGTCTTGATAGATTTGCCTTACTTCATTACATAATCAGTTTATTTGCAGAACACATCCATGTCATGTATTGATAGATTTGCTTTACATTACATAATCAGTTTATTTGCAGAACACATCCATGTCATGTATTGATAGATTTGCTTTACATTACATAATTTAATGATTTTTACATCATGTACAGTCATTATCATAAAACTACTTCTTTGCAAACAAAGGTTCACCAATGTTCTTACCTCTCAACTTAACACCCAAAACTCTTTCCAACTTACCCAAAAGTTGTTGGTTAGGAATAGCTCTACCTGCTTCGTAATCGTTAATGACGTTTGGCTTTTCGTTAACCTTTGTGGCCAAGTCCTTTTGGGTGAACTTCTTTTCTTGTCTGGCCTTGGAAATAGCCTTACCAACACTGCTGTCCAATTTCTTGACGGCAACGACACCTTCGGCATCATCCAACTTGGTCAATCTTTGACCTTCTGGGTTGGCCTTCACGTTAGCAGTACCATACTTCTTTTCAGTGTTTAACACAGCACCAGTTCTTCTAGCAGCATTCAACTGAGAAGCAGTCTTGGCAACTTGTTGTCTTGGTCCACCACCACCGACTCTGGCCTTTTGACCAATAATAACATTTGGAGAATCCCAGTCTGACATCTTGATTAGTATTTGAAATAAGGAGTTAGCAATGATCTTTTATACAAGTGGGCGATTTTTTTCGGTGTGGATGGCGATACAAAAAAAAAAGTGTGATTATGAATCAGGTGACTTAAAAATACAAGCTGCTGCAGCCGCCGCCGCCGCCGCCACCAGCAAAACAAGCCAAACTCACCAATATACTTTTAACTTTCCATTTCCAATGACTTTCCATTGAATTGCCATTGGGAATCCTATTGGCTTCCAACTCCGTTTTTACTTTTGACTGACGTTCCATTGACGTTCCATTGACATTCGATTGGCGTTCCATGTACTTAACATAGATTTCCATTGACATCCAATTGGCATTGGAATGCAGCATATTAAGCCATTACACACTCTTTTTCTCTTAATTCGATAGCAGCCCTTTGATCGCACAACAAGGAATTTCTGTGAGGCTTTAGAGAAAACAGCAAGTCTTACAACACAATTCAGGAGAGCATCCGCCCCCACCACCAACAGCCATTATTGGCTATGTCTAAGCCGAACGGATTTTTTTTTGTTTAAAAACAGTAAATTTTTCATTGAGATAAAAATTAACAAAACAATGGTAAACGTAGAAATCAAGTCACGCTCCAAGTCGATCAAGGACTTCACTGCGGATGTGTCAGCTGAGACCAAGGTGTCTGAGATTGTTCAATTGATCAGCAAGGCCAATAAGAATAAGTCGATTTACAGAATTAGAGTGACACAGTTGCTGGGGGAGTCCAAGCAAGTGCCTGTGGGTCTTGATCTTAGAATTGGGGATGTTGGTAAGAAAACCCAATTATTTGTGAAGGACTTGGGCCCACAGATATCCTGGAGAGTGGTTTATATCGTGGAATACTTTGGTCCATTGATCATCCACCCATTGTTGTACTATGTCTTCTCCACATATGGATTTGGATTTGGAGCCTTCCACCCAACCCAATCGCAAAAGTTTGCCGTTTACCTTGCCTTTCTCCATTTCTTGAAGAGAGAGATTGAAACCGTCTTCTTACACGTGTTCTCCAATGCCACCATGCCTGCCAGATTTATCGTTAGAAACTCACTTCACTACTGGGGGTTAGGGGGGTTACTTATCGCTGCCTTTTCCTACAATTCTCCTAGTGAAAATTCAAATATCCTTCTCAAGTTTATCTTCCACAGAAGCGACTTCTCTTGCACTGTTAACTGGACTTTGGCTCTTTTGTGGGGCTTCTGTGAGTTCTCAAACTTTTTGACCCACAAGACTTTGGCGGATTTAAGAAGAAAAGACCCAAAGAAGTACGCCATTCCTTTTGGCTACGGATTTAACCTTGTTTCATGTCCAAACTATTTCTTCGAAATTGCAGGTTGGGTTGTGTTCTCTGTTCTTATTGGTAACTGGTCTCTGTGGGCATTCACCATCACAGGCGCTTTGACAATGACAACTTGGGCTATCCAAAGACACAAGAAGTACTTGAAGACTTTTGGTGATGATTACAAAAAGTTGAAGAGAAAGGTTATTGTTCCTTTTGTTCTTTAGTTATGTTATATTGTTGATATCTTTATATCTTGCGAGTTGAATGTATATTAAATGTACATTCAGCAAGTTGTTGAACCAGCATATTACAAATGTGTTTGAATGATTAAGTTTAAGTGGTCAAGTCTATTGCGCAATTTATTATGTTATACTGACAAAATGTAGCTTACAAGGCCTTCTACCTATATTGTGGTGAACATTTTGACTCAATATCTCTATATACTATTATCACTATTAAGCACTCTTTGACTCTTATTAAAACAGTCTAAACAGTAAACAGTAAACAGTCAGTCTGAACAGTAAACAGTAAACAGTCAGTCTGAACAGTAAACAGTCAGTCTGAACAGTAAACAGTAAACAGTCAGTCTGAACAGTAAACAGTAAACAGTCAGTCTAAAGAGTAAACAGTAAACAGTCAGTCTAAACAGTAAACAGGAAACAGCCTCAGTACACTCATACACTCAACTTGCCTCATCAATCTCTATCCATTATACTTGATACTAATACTATTCACACAGTGTCTCGAATCCGTTGGAGTCTTGTACCCCTCCCCTCTAAAGATATGCCCCAAGTGTCCATCGCAGTTGGAACAACGCATCTCCTCTCTAACCATACCATGCAGGGTATCCTTATACACCTTGATAGATCCTGGAATAGCATCGTAGAATGCAGGCCACCCACAATGAGCGATGAACTTAGTCAGCGCCTTGTACAATGGTTGTTGGCACCCAGCACACTCGTAAACCCCATGTGAATCAGCAGGCTTATCTGTGTATTCACCTTTGTATGGGGCTTCAGTCCCTCCTTGTCTTAACACACGGAATTGTTCTGGGGAGAGTATGGCTCTCCATTCTTCGTTAGTCTTACTCATATTGCGTACTATCGGTCTGCTGATTCCTACTATTCGTGGTAGCTGACCAACTCCAGCTTTGAGAACGAGCATTTTTATACCCCATTTTACAGGATCTGCCAGATTACATAACACAGCAGATGCTTATCAGAAACTCAGCCTTGCCGTACTTTATCACTCATACTTCCAACCTTCTACATGTTCTTCCACACTCTTAATTAGTCTATATTGTTTCATCAGTGTGTGGATTACACTGGATGCACAGTTTCTGTCTGTTATCCTGATCATAGAGCAATACTCGCGAATAACATAAATGAACTCACGAGCAGAGAAAAGTGCTACAGTAGCCATCGAGAACAACACTGGATTGACTCGCTCTAGATTGCGTCTCTAAGTGAATTTTTTGTTTTATTTTTATGTGTATGCCTATTTTATGTCTGGTGTACCTCTCTTGTGTTCTTAATATTCTATTCTTTCAATTTAATGTCTATTCCTGAATCTCTACTTTTATATTATTGATGTCATTTATGATGTATTTTTGATGTCATTTATGATGTGTTTTATATTGATGTCATTTTGATGTCCTTCATGTACCTTTAACCATGTATTTTCTTTAAACACAAGCTTTCTACCATTTTAATATCCACAGGATCTCTATAATTCATATTTTTACATAAATGCTAACGCATGAAATAGTTGTACAAACCCTTTTGTTCTCTGGACTTATCGCCAGAGTGGGTGTTGACCTCCCATTCGATCTCAATGTCCAATTCTCTAGGGTTTTGGGCATTTCTTCTACTGGCAATCTTACCCTTAACCTTGTCACCCTTTCTCAAGTCCAACACTTGATCCATATAGAAGACGGTCTGCTTCCAGTGAGTGTACTGGGCCATTGGACCAGTTGGTAAAACAACCTTTTCGTCACCTGGGAAAGTAGCATCCCACCATACAATGTAGGCATGGCACTTGTCGTTATCAATGGCCTCGACTTCGAATTCACGGTGGAAAGCCAATTCCTCCGCAGTCACGGTGTTGATGTCGAAATCGAAAAACTTGTGTGGGGTTGTAATCAATGAGTTGTTGTCAACAGTATCAACCAATGGCTCAACCATGGCAACCTTGATAAATGGAGAGTAGTCAAATCCATACACATCTTCCCAGTAGTGGATCTTTTCTTCCTTGTACTGTCCATCTTCAATACCAGCAATGTACATGGAACACTTGTCTGGCAAGATGAGACCTCCTTCAACCAAGTACTTGTCTCTAGCATACAAAACAGTGTCAAGCATGGATTCATACAACAAAAAGTATCCCATCCACTCGGAAATAATTATATCCACTTCTTTTACTGGCAACTCAATGTCCTCCAACTTACCTTGCAATAAAGTGATCTTGTCATCAAACCCATTCAAAGTGACAATTTCTCTGGCCTTTTCAATAATGTTAGACATGTCCACAGAGTAGACGTGCTTAGCACCAGCCTTAGCGGCAAACATAGAAAGAATACCAGTACCACATCCAACATCCAAAACAACCTTATCCTTGAACAAATGCTTGTTCTTGTACATGGCCGATCTGTATGATAAGGTACGCGAGGTGTCCTTCAACATCTCTTCGTGAATACCAAAGTGGTCATAAGAACTAAAGTAATGTTGCTCTGTAAAAGCCAACTTGGACTTGTCTGTAGCTGATGAATTGGACATGTTGTATGGTATTTTTTTTTGTTTTTTAGGAATTCCTCCTTTTATATACAATGTTACAAAAAGAAGCGATGAGCACTGAATGATAAAGAATTTAAAAAAAGAAATTTGGACGAGTCAGGAATCGAACCCGAGACCTTACCCATGCTAAGGGTACGCGCTACCAACTACGCCACACGCCCAGCTGTTATGTTTTGTATCCGATGTGGGTTAATAAACCAGGAAAACGATATAAGTACGATGAAAATAATTAATGGACATATTCCTACACTTGGGACTTCATATGTTTATTGTGTTATTCATGTTCTACAGCTTTTAATGTGTCATCAGGGATTACCCATTGGTCAACTGTATTACAGTCAATAAAGACTGAAAAAAGAGAACGCCTTCATGAATGGAAGTGCAGCATCTTCGGCAGATGCGCAGGTGGTACCTTCGGTTGAATCAGCCCATCCCAACTTGTATCATCTCACCTCCAAACCCAAAATGCCAAACACCTTAACAGTCCAGTTGGTGATTTGCAACAAGACGTCGATTCTCAACTCCGTCTTATCAGTGGATTAGATGTAGTTGTTTGCCTTTGTAACCACTCTTGAATGGTTTGTAACACTTGGAAGGTGGACAAGTTATCACAGAAGGCATGGTGCACGTCGCTCTTGGCAGTTTCCAAGTTAGAGTACAATTCCTTTTCGTAATCAGACCCTGCTATTAGGTTTTGTAGCTTTATTTGCGCAATCAGGGTCTCCTCTTGGTCTTATAATACTCCATCCGAATTCCAAAAGCCAACACATTAATTCTTTATTGGGTTATTATGATAGCCATTACCAAAACAAGCCAGATTATTGGGTTGACTATAGTCAAACCAATAATAATTCTCTATCGGGGTGTCATAAAAACCTGTAATCTAGTCAGTATCTTAAAACCAATTATTTATTCAGTATCTTAAAACCAATTATTTATTCAGTATCTTAAAACCAATTATTTATTCAGTATCTTAAAACCAATTATTTATTCAGTATCTTAAAACCAATTATTTATTCAGTATCTTAAAACCAATTATTTATTCAGTATCTTAAAACCAATTATTTATTCAGTATCTTAAAACCAATTATTTATTCAGTCTAGTTCTTAAAAACCAATTGTTTATTGGTAAATAGATTCCCAAATTCTAAAACTCAACCTATTGATCTGTGGTTTATAAAAGTGCGAATAATATTGGGAACTCACATCAAATTGTTCTTTCTCATGGCATTGAGATCGTTTTCAGAAAAGCCTTTGGATACCTTCCAGTACTTCTATTTTCAATTGGATGTATGTATAAACTTAGACTGTATTTACTGTCCACTGGCCCTGTTACAGTCCTACATTTAGGCTTGGCTCGATCCACCTCTAAGTTTCGTTGATCTATTATCAGTGTTCTATTTCGTTTATACATCTGTCGACAAAAAGATTCTATTTAGTAATCAATTCAGTTTGTAAATTTGGTTGCAAATCTGAAAAATTAAAAATCACCGAAAATAAATGTTCACTAATAACGCTTCTATATTGTGACGACTTATAGGAATCATAGCTTATCAGAGATTATAGTATGTATTACATATTATTGCTTGTATTATAGTTTGTATTACAGAAAGCCTGATTAAAAACTGAAGCCTTATTACAGAATATAGCCTTATTACAAAATAAAGCCTTATTAAATAAAGCCTTATTACAAAATAAAGCCTTATTAAATAAAGCCTTATTACAAAATAAAGCCTTATTAAATAAAGTTATTAAATAAAGTTATTAAATAAAGCCTTATTACTATAGGTCATAGCTCTGGTGCAGATTATAACTCAAATCACTACATTGGTATTGATAAACTTAATATAAAGTAACACTAGAATAATGTCTTAAAGATAATAAACATACAGATGCTGACAAAAGGTTACCTTTAGTAACAGCTTGCAGTAATAAACAATAGTTGCCGCAACACCATAAAGTTGCAAAAAAACACCAATAAAGTATACAAGGGATCTTGAGAGTTTAGTTAATGAACAAACATAACCAAAGACGATCCTCTGGTTTACCAAGATTGCAGGATTTGTTTAGCGGAATAGATGATACCCGAGCGAGAAGTTTCCGAAGACACGACTGAGCTATCCTTGAGTGAGATTTTTGTGAGTAATGGTTTGAGGGAAGAATCGTAGTCGAAGCTACAGTGACCTCTAGTCCCGTTCAAGGTCCATGAGGAGACAGCAGCGAAAGTTTGGTTATTGAAAAGAGCCACTTGAGAGTCAACACCAACGGCACAAGGGAGCTCAGCCTTGATCAATGCGGTCAAGGGGTTTTGGACGAAATGGGTCAAAGCATCCAAGCTGTGATGGGAGATTTCAAATTCAGTACCGTTGTAAGCATCCTTTTCAGCAGTGATCCAGTCGATAGTAGCCTTGTCCACAAGGCCAGCCTTAGCAGCGACGCTGTTTGCGACGGAGGCTCTGCTCAGTAAGAAGCTGAAGATACCCTTTTGGGATTTCAAGTTTTGTTCGACAATAGCATCAAAGGTTGTTTGGTTGAATTCTAACCCTTGCAACAACTCGACAGGAGCAGATCTAATAGTACCATTAACATAGTAAGGGATGAGTTCAGGTTCATTAATTCTAAGCAAAGGGTATGATTCAGCATTAATAACAGTAGCTGGAGTATCATCTTGAATGGCTCCCAAAACGCTGGAAAGGAGAGTTATTATTACCACGAACTTCATTTTGTAAGATCTCGATAAGAGTTGTCGTTGACTGTTTTGTTTTTCAAATACACGATCTTCCTTATGAATGCTTTTCACTTCCGGCAAAATTTTTCATGCCTAAGGCACAAAGTTGATAACCACAAAAAGCTTATTCTATTTAAAGACAAGGGGCGGGTTTACAAGTGGCGTTCAAAGTGGGTGCATATGTCTTGATACAGTGTACTATTTGGCACGTTTTGGCACGTTTTGGCACGTTTTGGCACGTTTTGGCACGTTTTGGCACGTTTTGGCAGGTTTGGCATGGTCATCTTTCAGGACCTTTTAGTATCTTCTGGCTTTTGGAACCCTCGAGGGTTTCCACATTTTGGCATCTATTGGTGCTCATTTACTATACATCACGCGCAGTTTTGTCATTTCATATGATTCTATTCAATCCACGGGGGCATCCACCGGGGGTTCATTTTTTTGGTGGGCGCGGGGAACCGCGTATTGTATCAAGGCATCTGAAAGTTAAAAATTGAATTTGTGTTTAGCTAAGCTTGACAGAAAACGCTTCAGACACCGGCTCAATGCGTTCTGATCAGCCAATTTTGATGTTACTAGGGTACTTTTCAAATTTTCTGGTTTCGAATGCATAAACTTGTGACCAGTTAATGATGTCTCTGTATTCACTGTCGATTATATATCTGTATTCACTGTCGATTATATCTCTTTATTCACTGTCGATTATATCTATTTATTCACTCTTGATTATTTCTATTTATTCACTTTCGATTATGTCTCTGTATTCTAATGGAACCACTTTAATAACCCCTCACCTCAATAGTTTACTCTGAGAATTCAATATAGATCTGTGATAACCTATATTCTAACCTTTATCCTAAAAAGTTTACTCTTGATAACATTTTTAGAGAACACTTCTAGATTGAATTTTCTCAACATTACTCGACAAGCTAAAACCTTATTAGATATGATTTATTAGACAAACTTTATACATTCAAAACTTTGGACAATTACCTTTGTTAGGACAAGAAAGTAAAGCCCAATTACATACTAAAAGTAAATAGATCTTGTAATTCCCAAAAGAAGACCTAAAACCCATGTTATCTACGGTGAGAACAAGGTGAACAGATTTCTTTTTTTCATGACATCGGATCTAAACCCACTGTAGCAACAGCAGCACCTCCAGTACCAGGCGCTTGATCTAGAAGACTCTTCTTCACCTCGTTGATTCGGCTTAACTTAACCAGTTCCTTGATTTCCGGAGTTTGGGTGTGGATCATAAGCCACTACTTAATGGAGAGCAGTATGCGAGAGCTTCACCTGAAGTATAACGTGGTACTTTGGAAGCACCTTGTTCCAAGCCCTTTCGTGGCATTTCATTCAAGGAGCAAAATGCACTCCACAAATGGTGGCAGTTTCCCCATTGATTTGATAAACTAGTAGAGTGCTCGAGCAGATGCAACCTGAAAAGTCACTAAAAAGAGTTTGGAATGGATACTATTGAAAAACTTCTCTTTTGGACAATTGAAGAAGATTCTAGTGTGTTATAACGTTGTTAATCATGATGACACGATTTTTGAAACAACAGCCATTAATAACTTCTCTGGCCACATATTAAAAGTTAAAGAAAAGAATCTGAAATACTGGGCGTGGGTAGTCTTATTCAACTTGCTGGGTACTTGAGTTTTGAAGAGTTTGATCCTTTTCCACTGGTTCTTAGAAATGATCCAAAAAAAGCACACGTATCTTGTGATCTAATGTGGTTTCATCATTGCACTTGCCGCAAAAGGAACAAAGTGCAACTAGCGCACTTCAAAAATGTTATAAAAGTCAATCTCATCTATGCCTAAATACAGTCCGGTGTATACGTGATTGAGGATTTAAAGTAATCTAACAGCGTATCCGTTACACCTATATTGGTGTACCTAACACTATCAGCAGTCCAAGCTGTAACGTGTTCACCTGAGCTTGTGTAACCTCCTCTTGTCTTACCAGATAATACACCTAATATCAAATAAGCTCTAAAAACTATGACTTAAAAGTGAGATAAACTAGAGAGAATACTAATCATTATGTACTATCCATACGCATTCTTTTGTACTATCCATACGCATTCTTTTGTACTATCCATACGCATTCTTATGTATCGAATTCCACAATGCATGATTCCTTAAATTGATGAAGACAAATCGAAAGATTGTTATATAAGTCGACCTGATATATACCTAGATAGAGTCCGACTTATATGGGAACTAGGATCTAATTAATCTAACAACCTATACGATATAGCTATGTGGGTCTACCTAGAATTATCGATAGTCCCAGCTATAACAGGTACATCTGAACTACAGTTGAGACCTCTGGTCCGACCTCTGGTCTAACCGTTACGTTCATCTCGTGGTGAGTAGACTCTGAAAATTGTGGATTAACAATATACCCAGTTTCTAAACTAAGCGAAAACTAATCTTACTGTATACTCAATTGCACTTCATGTATAGATCAATTCCAGGAATCCTCCCTACACATGATTCCTTACATTGACAATAGCTGACTACATATATATATCAATAATTGGCTCTTTGGCCGAGTGGTTAAGGCGGTAGACTCAAGTTCTACTATCGTAAAGATGCAGGCGTTCGAACCGCCTAGGAGTCATTATTTTTAACTTCTCTCACTTTCAAGGCAATTTGCAATCGGGGATTCGTTTTTTTTTTTTGGGCACATGAGGTTCCTCATCTCATCTGAGATATGAGCGCACAGTGATTACGTGTGCAAACATTTAATATGGGAGCAATTTTAGAGCAATATATGAATGTTCTTAAAGAGTTTTAAATCTTATTAAAAGGATTTTACGGGTGAATGAGTGTTTAGAATACAGTAATAACGGTGTATTAGAATATAATAATAACGATGTATTAGAATATGTAAAGGAAGGGAATGTGTATTAAATTTCTGATAGTGGGTTTTTGTTTATGACCTGTGGGTTATTTTCCGATATCACCGATGGGGAATTCAAAATGTCCTGTTTGATGAGTTTCTTAGCCTTTGAGCGAGGCAAGGGAGATGCTGTTTTAGGTTGAGGTTTAGTGATTCGTATTTTTGAAGTTCCAGGGACTTCACTCCGACGGACATTCAAGTCATTATTCTTTCCTAATGCAAATACTATGGATTGGTTCATGCCGGACCAATTGTGTATGCTTGCGCCGGATCCATTTGAGAATCCTTGTACTGAGTTCTTAATCGAGTCTTTAATGGGCTTAGTTCGCCTTACTTTTGGAGTATTCGGTACCAATTCTGGGCTTGCTGAGTTCTTCAAGGGCGACTCGACCTGTCTTGTAGTGGGTATTACTTGTTCTATAGTTCTTCTTTGGCTTTCGAGTGTGAAGGGCAGCCGTATGGGTATATCCCCAACCAGTTGCGGTTCATTGCCTGTTGATTCGAGCTCCAGCGAAACCGCTAATACAGACGTTCCCGGGATCTCAGACTTTTTTCTGGAGGTCCGCTTCTTACTACTCTCATAACTCTCTTTATACGAATTGTGGAACATGTCTGAAAGTAACAACAAATGTTAAAAAACATTTCCATGTTGGGTTCTTGGTTATCTTTGATTATGTAAGCTGTCCGTAAAACGTTCTCTATACTAGAGCAAAAATAATTTAAAGAGCACTATCTGGTATAAGCGATAAGCTTGCCTTACGGAAGGGTATCTCCATGTGTAACTGGGTTGTTTGTATTAAAGTCAAATCTTCGAATTCAATTGTTTGTATTAAAGTGTGATGTTTGAATTCAATTGTTTGTAAGTGTAGCAATTCAATTGTTTGGAAGTGTGATATTTGTATTAAAGAATGATGTTTGGACTCAATCGAGACGAGAAAAACAAGTATATCCTCTTAAACTGAATATAAACTTCTAACAATTCAAACAGCGTTCACTTCTTTGTCTTGAGAGGTGTTATGTGCACGATTCTGAATTTTTTCTTATATATTTAGTTCCCTATTATATTTCATTTTTTATCCGGTTTTCTTTTATATTCGATTTCTTTATATTCGCCCTTATTGTATATATTTCATAATGCCTTGTATTTTATATTATATTATTCCCTTTATATTAGGTTGCCGTTAACCACATTTCATGAATAATAGCATTCAGGAAAATTGTATTAAATTTATATATAAATCACTGTGCACAGAGAATGGAACATTAAAACTCTGATAGAGAAGCACTAAAACTTTCAGCAGCAGTAGAGGCTTGATAAGCACTGAAAGTAAAACACCGAGAGAAACACTAAAAACTCTGAGAAAAACCTGAAAGTTTATCTCTGAGGAAACCCTGAAAGTTTACCTCTGAGGAAACCCTGAAAGTACACCTCTGAGGAAACTCTGAGAGTGGAAAGATATTAGTACTCTCTGAATCAACGAGTTTGTCTAACTTTATCTTTAATCAAATGGCAAACAAATGAAGCAATAATACTGATACCCAACATAAGAACTAGAATCATATTTGAGTTTCTGTATAAGCGTTTACGGTCAGCAGGCCAACCAGAATACAAGGCATAAGTAGAAGTGACAGAACCCAAGTTCCCCAAACCACTAACCAAGGCAGAACTTACTGCTGTCCCAACGTCACCGTAGCGTTCCTGGAAGATTTCTGCAGACCAGGACATACAAGTTGGGACTGTAGGACCCAAGCCGTAGCCCGCAATGAGCAACCCAGCATAACGGTTCCAAGAACCTTTTGCAAAAGTGGTTACGCAGAGGCCAACAATGATTATGACACAGGCACCAGAGAAAATTAAGGGTCTATAACGCTTATACTTGTCTGAGAATGGGGTGATTGTTAAAATACCCCCCAAGTCAAATAACCAGATTGGAGCATAAAGGAGGGATACTTGGATGGAGGTCAAATGTGGGTTATTAGCCGCGATAATGGTGGAGCCAAACACAGCAAGACCAAACCCGGTCCCCACAACACCAAAGTACATAATAATCAATGGCCATATACGCAAATCAGTGATGATCTCAACAACTTCTTTCCAACCCCATGCAACTTTAACATATCTGTGTTCGATATCCCTTCTGTGCAATGCACGCTCCTTTGAGTTGAGGGGGTGCGGAGGAGTGAACCATTTATTGTATAAGCGAGCAAGGGATGAACGTGTTTCATCAGGGTTTTCATCATCCATTTTAAAGGGTCTATCAGGTAGCCACCACACCAACAGAATACCAACGGCAATCGTGATTACACCGTAAATCAAGTACATCCATTGCCATCCACTGTAGCCATGTGTTCCATCCATTTTCTGGACTCCCGCGCTCACCAACCCTGCGACAGCAGCGGAGATTTGTGCAGCTGTAAAGTAGTAACCAATGCGTCTGGTGGACCGATCATTCGGGTACCACAAGGAAATAAAGTATGTCATCCCTGGCCATGTACCAGCACCAACCATTCCTGAAATAAATCTAACAGCCTGGACACCAGAAGCATTGCGCAAGGCATGGTAGCACGCATATGTCACACCAACAGTAATAACAATTCTGGCCAACCACGACTGTGGACTCACCTTGGTCATAATCAAGTTCATGGGAACATCAAAAATAATGTACCCCACATAATAAAGTGCAGATGCGGTAGAAATATCCTTGGGTGTCAAGTGTAACTGCTGACTTAACGAGTGGCCCTGAGCCCTGTTCATAGTCAATGTTAACCCATAGGCTGAACTACCAAACGAAGTAAGAAAATACATACACCATAACGCTGGAATAATCCTAATATCCAACTTGCGATAAATCCTATCAAGTTCTTTGGTGTCTAACTGCTCGCGGTGGTAAAGCTCCTCTTCCTCTTGCTCGTAGTCAATATTCACGGAATCGTTCTTAGACATGTTGCTTCTTGTCTTGTCTTAAAATTTTTGGCACTAATGCACCTCTATTTATACTAAAAAACCCCTACTGAAATTCTCCTGCTACCAAGCGGCTTTTTTTGTTGAATGTTCGGTATGTTCTGTTGAGATGGTTGACTCAAATGACTCAAATGAGTATTTTTGGGAGTCGCCCTTTTTTTCCTGTTGACTCGTAGTCAGCTGCAATCACGAGACTCACACTTTAATTACCAGATATTCACCCTATTTCGGCTACCATGGCTCCTAAATTGGGGGTCGCTTAGTAACCGTTGATCGTTTACCTGATTTGTTTGTCTATTAAAGATTATTAAAGATTGAACATTGTTTAGAATATTCAAATCAATCTTTCTTATTTTTATAGAATCTTTCTAGTTTGTTCCTATACAGTTTCAGCCATCATTTTAATTTGTTGAAAATATCTCTTATATGTTGCCCTTTATAATTTGTTGAAAATATCTCTTATATATTGCCCTTTATAATTTGTTGAAAAGATCTCTTATATATTGCTCTTTATAATTTGTTGAAAATATATGTATCGCCTTTTCTAATTTGTTCATTCTATTTTGTATACTATTCCAATTTCTGGAAGTTAACCATTTTGTGTTTGGGTGCAATTCTGTTAAACCAAAATATTTCATAAATGTCACATTAGTTCTTTAGACGAAATTGGTCTGCACCGCAATGGAATGTTATAACAGAAAACATGTATCAGAGGATTGAAAGCACTAGTAAACTTCGTATCTAAAATCAGGATTTTGGCCAATTTCCTAATCAAATAACACAAGATATGAACTAAAGGGAATCTACCACTAAATGTTGCAAAATTGGATAATCACCTGAATTTTTGGTTCTAACTACACCCTTAGCAAAAGGCGGACTGAAATGCGCTATTTAATATGAAACCACTAGTATACTAATAAACACCACATGGGGTGTAACAATTAGCTGAAAACACTGTTAGTTTTTATTAAATATTATAAATACCTAAATATTTCACTTTATATACCAATTATTTTAGCATCTGTTCATAAACTACCATACTACATCATCACTGCTATCATCATACCTAATGGACATTACATTCGCAGGTGTTATTTCTAATGGGAAAAATGGAAATTTCTAGTCTGAGTGGAAATATAGCATAGTAGGAAGGATAATACACTCAGTAATGGATTAGAAATACCCTAAAAGAACACTCTATAAAAACTAACACAACGATAGTTATCGCAACTACCGAAGACCATTGGAGGCCATTGGTAATCACGAGCCATTGGAGATTGAAGAGAGAACGGATTGGACACCATGAGAACAGTGAGATTATGGGAAATTAGATACCATTTGGTAACAACCTCTTCAACTCCTTTATTGCGATTACCGCAAATTCTACACTCTGGTTAACACAAAAGCTATGACCTATGCCCGAGGAATCCAAATAAAAATGTACATTTGGCTCACCTGAGTAAGCTAATACTTCATCCCGCAGCGAGTCCAAAATGTAATAATCGTAGTTTGCATAAAACAGCCAAAGCACTGTATCATGAGCTGACGGGAACTGTTTAAAAAACCAATCGTATAAAGATTTATCGAGTTCCACCATTGAGTCGAGCTCATCTCTGGCTGTATGAAAAACATGTTTAATAATTTTATTGTTGCGAAACAATTTGTAGGAAGCCTCTACGGAGTTATCCCAGCTCTTTTTCAGATCCTCATCCTGTAAAGCCGGCTTTTTGAGAAACCGACCCCCGATTATCTTTTTGATAGTTTTTTCGCTCAAAAGTAATCGTATAGTTGTTGCAAAGGCTAGCAATAACGTGATAAACCAGGGGAATACATGGAAAAGGCGATTTAATTTAGATCCCGTTTCGGATTCCTTCAAATTACTATGTGTCGGGCATATCATACCGATAAACTTGATTTTGAATCGGTTTTGCAAAGTGGCATCGGCTGTTAATTTCCGCATCACCCGAGGAACCAAAAAACTCCCAAAGCTGTGCGCCATAACGTACAAATGAACCAACTTGTTCTGTTTCTTATTGATCTCCAAGATTAATTGCTTGAGGACTTTGTACTTGTGTTCCACTTGATACTCTATGTTATGGAAGGTATATTCCGACTCATCCTCAACAAACTGTTGGGATGTACTGTGTCCAGCATGCCCAATGCACACAATCTCAAACCGAGGAAATGCTTGCTGGATCTGGTCCAAAAGACTGATGTAGTATTCAACCATACCAGGATTCCCTGGAATAAATGCCAATACTGGGACATTGTGGTTCCTAGTCTCAATTGGTGCCTTCCGGTAGACCAGTGTTGATGGATAGCCTTCCAAGTCACTTATCCCCAACATTTTCTCAGTTTGATTTTTATTTCTCGTTTATTTCGATTCACTCAAGCCATACCAGTGTCTCACAAAACAGGCTACAATAAAAGGTATAAATCCGTTTCTAAGCCTGGCGAACAAACGCGAGCTTAAGCGAACGGCACGATTGTAAATGCCTAGAGTCTTATTTGCTACTCAACACCATAAAAAACTGCAATATTCATACAAGGCTACGCAACTGCATAATCATAAAAGGCTAAAAAACAAGGCTACAAAACTGCGATACTATAACCATACAAAATTCTTTCAATGATTTTCAATGCGAAGACTTCCACAATGTACCGGTATCTTGTGCAATATCTTTAGTATTGGGTCTATTTTCTAACTATATCTATTTTAAAAAGATGAAGGAATTTTTGGGCATTTGAATAGACTCAACCTGAAGTTAGCCCACGAATGGATCCCACATTTTCGATCAAGATTTCAAATAACTTTTCTGGACTTTTGGTTGAGATATACCTCGTTTAGCATTTGACTGAGTTTCAATAACTTGTTTGTACTTTTGGTATTTTTCCATAACTTGTTCAATATTGACGAGTTTTAATAACTAGTTTAATATTGACTGAGGCAGTTAATCAATCACATAACTGGATGTCTTGATATCCTTTTTAAATTCAGGTGTATCTGAATTATGTAAATCACGTTCGTAATAATGCAACTTGCCATGTTTATCAAGAAGAATCACTGTTTGAGTTCGGGTCCCATAGTAATGGCCGACTGTATTCGAAGACTCATGAGGGATCAAAGTCTCAAGGGCAGGAATATATACCGAGTTACGTAATTCCTTTAACTTTGCGTCCCAAGAAGGACTTTCTCGAATACTAGTACTATATGTATCATGACTCAACACATTGAAACATCCTTCCACAAGCTCATCACCCGTGACTCCCAGAGCAACCAACTTTTCCAACTCAGCAGTACCGATATGTACCTTATTCCATGGATCATTATAAAGTGAGTTGGATATTCCAAAAGAATGCTGGTAAACTGGGTTTGTTGGATCAAGAACGGTGGTTTTAACTCCTCTATTACTAACCAACTTGAGGTTTTCAATTCTTTGTGTTTTATCTAATGAAAGTGTTCCGTAAACCAAAGTGAATCCTCCAATATTTTGCATGTCTATACCCTTTGTTTGCAAATCATCAAGCCATTTGGTATCATCTTCATGGGGCAGTTGTAAAAACTCTATTGGCAAGATTCCCCTTGATATTGTCTTTACATTCCACTCACTTTCTCTATAGTTTAACAAAACAGCTACTCTGGGGGACTTGGAGATACCGTCACCAGACTTGACAGACCCCCGTACACCAATCCAAGTGCCATGTTCGGGCCGTGCCAAATCTAAAGGCGATAACAATTGGCCAGAACCGTCAGGAACCAGTCTATATTTGGCTACTTGGGTGGGACGAACAAAATATTCATCTCTATTACTCACTAGAACTAAGGGATAGTCCGCGTGCTTGGTTGTAGAAAGTAAAATACACATGTTAGTTGATGTATCTTTATGTCATTCATATTTATACACAATCTGGTAGCGCCCGAGCTAAATAGCGCCACTTCCTCTTGGGCCTTTCAAAATATGCGGGGGTGGGGGAAAGAAAAAGCAGAACACTCTCTTCACCAACATCATTATAGCAATTAGTATTATTATCAACCAGTGATTTCTTGTGTGCTTGAAAATGAGATATCAATGCCGGCGGTGTTACCATCCCCGCAATTGACTGTTCTGGGAACCTCGAAATTATATGAAGAGTCACCATTCTTAGTTTTCAGTTCTACTTGTTCTGAATGCTCATCTGAATGCCACAAGTAGTCCTTAGGTTTGATTTTAATATCTTCAAGGCCATTGTCACTTTCGTACTGCACGCTATCCTGGAAGAACTGGTTTACATCAAAGGATTCACCATCCGTGGGGCCGCCCGAAGGAGTTGAACCAAAGTAAATTTGCTCCTCTATTTCATCCTCCAACTCCACTGGCATGTCATCCAAGTGAAATAAGTCAATTTTTTCAAACATGTTGTTTTTATTCTTTGTAGTCACTTTACGTGGAATAATGTTGTCATTTGTTTGATATGGCTTAATACTCAAAGGTTTTTGAACAGGTTGTATTTTATGTACATATCCACTCAATCTTTCAGGTTCCTTGTGTCCCAATGCAGCTATGGTGTTGTAAAAAAATGGCATGTTGCATAAGTCATCAACCGTAGCGCGGTTATTTGGGTCCCATTTGAGACATTTACTTACGACATCTGCCAATTCAGAATGACTGGGGACTGGTAATACGTCATTAATCAGCAAGCCGGATTCCAGAGGAAATAAGAAGCCCAATTTCCCAGCCAAAACCTGAGCATCCTGCCAATAACCTCCCATAGGGGGGTCGTCATCTGAGTTATTTAGAATATTATTTTGGTCATTATAAATCTCAGGAGCCATTGCTGTCCAATCTTGATCAATTTTCACTGGACATCCTAAAACTTTCAATGTCCGCCAAATCTGATCTAATTCGTTTAAGCCAGGCAACAATGGAGCGAAATTTGCAACTTCTACTGCAACCACGCCAAACGCCCAAACATCAATTGGTCTTGAATACCATGATTGACGCAACAAAATCTCCGGAGCTCTATACCAGCGTGTGGAGACATAAGCCGTGTAAGGTTTCAAGTTATAGATATGACGGGCCAATCCGTAGTCCGCCAACTTGACAACAAAGTTGTCATATTTCCTATGCGGAGGGATTGCGCCTTTCAGGCCATAATATTGCAGAGTTGAGATGACTAATATATTTTCAGGTTTAACATCTCTATGGAAGTAGTTGTGTTTATGGATATGTCTTATTGCGCAAAGAATCTGGCTCAAGATGGAGCGTAGGGTGACTGGAGAGAAATGGACGCTTCTCCTTGATTTCATCAACTGGTATAGATTCTGATTCATCGATTCCATAGTAATGTGTAATTGGAAGTTGATATCGTCAATGAACATATCGTAAACTTGCACTAGACATGGGTGCGACGAGATAGCCAATATAAACTTGACTTCTTTGACACGCATATAATCACTTAACAACGGTAGCTTCTTCTTCATGGTTTTCACAGCAATCAAGTTGCGTGTGTTTTCCTGTGAATCCTTCAATGGATCCATCATAGTGCCTATCTTCTCTCTGGTAACCTTGATAAAATCCTCCCGGTCACCTTTGTATTTAACCAATTCAACCGAACCAAAGCTTCCATTGCCCAAGTTGCTAATGGAATGGAACTTGGCCAGAAACGATTCAAGTGGAAGCATCTTGGGTGGTCTATGGAAATCTGCTGGGTACTCACAGAATTCGTCAGACATGTTGTTATTTATACTTTAGCGCTTTAAAAATGTAGCAGCCAAATGTAGCAGCCAAAGAGAAACAAACACAAAACGTTTATCGAGCAGTCTAAAGGTCTATCGAGCAAAAGTCTAAACGCTTATGGAGCAAAAGTCCAAACATAAGTTTGACCATTTGTAGAGCAAGCCTTGTTTATTGAAGACTGCAAGAAAAGCTTATCAGTGGTGATGCCAATGATATCCTGTTGCTAGCACTGAGTGCCACATTGCACAGTTCGCAGTCGGTGTGTCAGTAGCATTGCGGTATGGATGTTTTTGAAGAGTTGTTTAATTTTTGTGCCATTTGCAGAGAATGAGATGAGGATGGATCATTAAAGAGAATCATAACTGGTTCTGAAGAGACCAGGAATGTGACTGGTAATGGCATGAGATCTTAGTTTATGACTAGTAAAGATTATATTTTGGACTTTTGGGTTCGATTTTAGACTTGGATTAGACTTGGATTTACGCACTAAGATTTATGGGTTCTTCAGCTAATGGATTTAAGAGTTGTGCAGTTTATTCAGTAGCTATTTGGTGGATTAGTTTATATTCGTTCGTTGATATTTTTAGTGGATTTAAGAGTATTCATTGAGTAGATTTAATAGTATTCATTAGATTTAATAGTATTCATTAGATTTAATAGTATTCATTGAGTAGATTAATAGTATTCATTGAGTAGATTTAATAGTATTCATTGAGGTTCTTCAGTGTAGTCATTAGAATCGATTTATAGTATAGTTTGTAGCAATGTATTTATCAATGAGAACTAATTATTCAGGAATGATATTTATTGAGAATTGTATCTACAAAAAGTCTATATAATCGGTGTTTTGTCTGAGTTCGTCTTCCGATTCCGAAGCCGAATCGCTTGAATCCTCTATAATCAAAAACTCCGCATTCTCGCGGTACGTAGAGTGCGACAAACCGTGCGAGTTAGACGAAGCCGACACCAACGCGGTTGGCTTTGTATCTATGTATATATCATACTTTCCATTCAAGGTTGGGGTGTCAAAAAGAAACGATGGTTTTACAGAATAGCTATTCACCACTATCTTGCCCTTTTTCACTTGAGAGTCTTCGACGAGAACATCGTCGTCGTCTTCGCCTCTTATGTAACGCGAAGGTGGAGTCACCATCAACTCCTGGGTTCGCTTGGTAATGGGGTGGGCCAATGTACATGAGCTACCTCGAGGACACACTCCATCTTCCTCGAAATCAGGACAGTTGCTTGTGTGGATAAATGGACATTTCTTACCTCTCGAACACCACCCTCCAATTGAAAACGGCCGACACACCCAGATCTCATAGTTCAAGTCATCATAGTTCGCAGGCTTGGTGTGTGCGTATTGACAGTGCGGGTTGGAGCACTTGTTACTCAAGAAAAACCGACACACCGGTGTGTTGAACTCGTTCAAATCATGCAGAAACAAACAATCCCGTAAATTGCATCCTCCTTTCAACTGTTGCTTACATACACGAATTTTGTCCGGGTTGTGCCTGTATTTGCAGTTGGTTCCTTTTTGACATAATCCTGTAGGTTAGTAATGAATCGATCAGACGTGAATGAAAACTAAGAGAAAAAACTTACCTGTTCTTGTGAAATATCGACAATCATCGATTTCAATGCTAGATGTTAGTAACAAACCTCAAACTCTCATTAGTAATACATACTGTTTAGCCCTCTCTGTGCACTTCAAGTGACCATTCTTCTTCTTGACGTATTGCTTTCCATTCCATTCTACATTTGTAATATTTTCTGTTTTCACCGGGACCGAGATGGGCACCAATCGACTTCCCTCTCTGGTGACTGCGAACTTATCACCCAATATATCCACTCTATCGAAACTGTCCGTTTTGACTTTGTTTTTGGAAATACGGTTTTTGGTGTTAAGTCTCTGCTTAGCCTGTTTGATCTGTAATTGTTGGAGCTCTCTCAAACGCTGTTGTTCCAAGTATTTGTCTTGGTTTTTCAGAAATGTTTCCGAGTTCACCAAAGTCATACTTCCCTTGTTGATGTGCGTGACATACGAATCCTCAGATTGATTGTTGTTATCGAAAACCACAGTCATGTTGCGATGAGCAAACCCAGGGCTTGCACCATGGTACCTGCCACGTCCCCGCGAGTATGGTGCTCGCTGGAACCCTCCTCTCGATCGTATGGCCCCACCTCTTCCCCGTTGGGAGGGCGGAGGATAGTATCCACTCTTAGTTATTCCAGGAGTTTCATGCGCAAGTCGTGAGTGTCCTCCACTGATTCCTTTCTCTGCAATAGCTTTCCGTAACGCCGCTATCTCAGCGTATTTGGCTTTTACAATGTCACTATCTTCCATTACTGATAAAATTTGCTAAGCGCTACCATTAACTATGTTATTGGCGCGCTACCAAATCAAAACACATGCACAGTTTATTGTTTGGTATTTCCAGATAAGGTCGGTACTCTAAGGCCTCAAAGCTTTCACATATAACATTACCGTAGATTCATCTGCCTAGAATGCTGGGGCCCATGATAGGATGCTAAGAGTCCATAGTGGAATGCTAAGAGTCTATATATTAAGTCCACTATGGTACGGTCACATATAAAAGTAATTACAGAATGCTTAAAATCCATATAGAAGCTCACAAAAGCTTGAACCATGTAGAAGTCATCCGTGCTACCATAGAAAATTGTTAATAGCCTTTGGTGCGCTAAAGTGTTAACGGTGTTTGGTGCGCTACCATAGAAAAGTATTAATGGTCTTTTGGCGCTACCACATAATGCAATGATCCAAAAGATTGGCAAACGCATTTTTCAGAGGCAAATGAGTTATACCAAGTTAAAAAGCTATGCGGTGAATGCGATAGGGGACATTCTCCCTATAGATAAAGATTCAATTAAAGAGCTTGTTGATTATTCACTTACACTTCCAACGGATCATGAGATCCAAGCACATTTCCTAGGAATTTTTGGAGAATCGGAAGTGGCGCTCAACTTTGTTAGGCAATTTATGATAATCAAACATGAAGAAGAATTGGAAGCATTACAATTACAACAAAAGAAGCAGGAGAGCCGACCGGAGCCGTTGAAGGCGAAAAACCCGTGGTCCACGGGACCACCCGAGCCACCCAAAAAGACAAATTTCAAAGGTAGACTAGACAAGTCGCACGGGTCGCGAACTACATCAGAGCTTCTTGACATTAAACCGTCCAACAAACTCACATCACAGCAACAGAAAAAGAGTAAGAAAAAGAACATTGACAACTTGAAGGATATCGATGAGATATTGATGAATTTGGAGTTAACATCGTCACGTGACCAAAAATACAGACGGGTATGTAACTGTATGGCGACCCGGCACCCCTTATTTGAAACTGCACCCAACTGTCTTAATTGCGGTAAGATTATATGTGCCAAGGAAGGATTTCAGCCGTGTCTGTCTTGTGGCAGTGAGTTGCTTAATTCGAAAGATAAACGGGAGATTATCGAGATTCTTGAGCGAGAACGTGATGATATCAGTGCTAAGCAAACCAATGTACAAAACAAACAGTTGCAAGACAAGAAGACTACGCTTGGGAAGGCTGGCAAGATTACGTATTCACTCAATGCTGGTGGGGAAAATCTTTGGGAAGCGCAGGAAAAGGCCTTGAAATTAGCAGAGAACCATGCAAAAAGGGCCAAGGAACACCAAGTCCAGGAGGAGCGTAAGCTTGCGGAAATAAAAAAACAGGAGGAGGCACTTGACTTTTACCTGCGCACACAAGAAGACCCCGATTTGGTAAAAGCACAGGAACGATTGGACACCCTCCTTGAGTTCCAGGATAGCGGAGCGGAAAGAACGAAAATCATTGATAATGCAGCTGATTTCGAGATACCAGAGAATGCAAGCAGCGGGAATATCTGGCTTCTGCCTGTAGAACGTGCGCTCCAGTTGAAGAGACAACAGAGACAGCAGCGTAAGTACGAGGATGCTCGTAAGGAGAGGTCTGGAAGAGGCAACAGAGTGATTGAAATGGTTATAAAAGATGGAAAGGTGAAGATGGTTGAAAAAATTGTTACCGAAGAAGCCCCAGAACACGACCGCGAGATCGATGAGTTGGAGCATCAGATCAAGGCTTCCAAGATGCTGGATGAACTGGAAATGGCCAAGAATGTGTGGGATTACGAAGCGGATAAGAACAAGTGGGAGCCACCCGTGTACCATGGCTCGGGGGGTGAGCATTTTATTGGTGATGTCACACCAATTCTCAAAAAGAAGGTCCAGACTGTATTTGACCCTGAAGAGAATGAGTTATTAGAGATTAGATGATTAGGAATGATCTGAACATGCTTAGACCATTATATACGAGTTATGTGCACTTCTCATATGTACAGTACTGATACGTTATGTACAGTTCTCATATGTACAGTACTGATACGTTATGTACAGTTCTCATATGTACAGTACTGATAAGTTATGTACAGTTCTGATATGTACAGTACTGATAAGTTATGTACAGTTCTGATAATTATATACAGTTCTGATAAGTTATGTACAGCTCTGATATGTACAGTCTTGGTATCAGATCTAATAAGTTGTAGACAATCCATCCTCTTGTTATCAGGAATTCTTACACTCACTATACGTGAATTATAAAAGATCATTCTCCTACGAATTGTACTAATGGGAAGTTGCTAAGTATACCAAGAAAAAGACAGAATTTTTCATACGGAATTATCTCTGTGCTTATGTTTCGTTGCCAGTTTGCTTATTGCATATAATCTTGTATCATTAAGGTTCCATTGGATAACCTTTGCTCTCTTTCCCAAGAGACGGCTACGGAAGAATTTTGTGTAATTGTACAAATTACACAGAAGAAGAAGGCACAGGATCCAGTGGCTTTGGAACTTGGAACCACCAAGTCCTTTGTTTGAGAACCAGAGTCGTGCTGTGGTGATAACCAAGCCATCTTTATCGCGGATATGTTATCTATGCACCTTATCGCATGTTTAAGAATCTTAGCTGCTAATTTGATTAATAACTGATGTTTAAGAATCTTAGCTGCTAATTTGATTAATAACTGAGATAACATACCTTCCAAAAATGTTTATCTCATGAGTTTGCTTCTGGTATGTGCAATTGTGTGTCTGTAATAGTCTAAAACCAATACCTAGCCAAAAACTAGCCATCGTGCTCACAGCGAGATCTAATAGAAACGGCCCGGCATACCTGAAACGAAAAAGGCAAGCAATTTTGTCGAGTTGCATAATCTCCGCTGGCGCTCGTTTTGCTTTATCGCAAGGCTGCCTGGGACCCTAGCGGCACAAAGGCACTTTATACGCCTTGTGCTGTCTTGTTATATAAAAATATGGATTTCTTTGATATATTTCTCTTCAACAAACCATCAGGTTTCTTTTATTTTGACGAATTACCTTCAGGTTCCTATTTTTTAACGAATTACCTTCAGGTTCCTATTCTTTAACTAATTTCCCTCGGGATTCCTTTACCTTTTACGAATTTATTGTCTCCAAGGATTACCTTTTACGGATTCATTTTCTCCAAGGATTACCCTTTACGAATTCATCTCACCTTAGGAATCGCTTAGCAGAAACCTGAACGAATACATTCAAGGACTATTAAGAATTTTCAATGAAAGAAGACTTAACAATTACGATAACCAAAGAAGAGATTGATGAGAAGTTGCCAGTAACAACGATCATCTCACCACACACAGGGAAGCCTGTTGAGATTACGGCCAACACGGACGATGCTATGAGAATAGCATTGGAGTATGGTGCCGAAGAGTACGACCCCGTAAAGGATCGCAAGTTACTATGGAAAATCGATTTATACTTGATGCCTCTTATGTGTTTGTTGTACTGTTTCCAGTTTATGGACAAGTTATCCAACTCGTACGCCTCAATTTTGGGTTTGCGTGAGGATTTGAATATGGTTGGTCAAATGTACTCTTGGACAGGCTCAGCCTTTTACTTGGGCTACTTGTTCTTTGAGTTTCCAGCAGTGACTCTCTTGCAAAGATTCCCCGTTGCCAAAACCGTTGCTCTGTTTGTGATTGTCTGGGGGGTTGTGTTGTGCTTGCATGCCACACCAAACTATGCTGGCTTTATAGCTTTGAGAACTATCTTGGGTATGTTAGAGTCCTCCATCACGCCGGCGTTCGTTATCATCACCGCGCAATACTATAGAAAAGAGGAGGTGTTTTTAAGAACTTCATTGTGGTTTTCCTTTAATGGTTTGGGTGCAATTGTTGGATCGGGCATTGCATACGGTTTGGCTCATAACTTGGGTCAACACTCAATTGCCTCTTGGAAGCTTGTTTTCATCATTACTGGGGTCCTTACGGTCGCATTGGGAATCGCAATCTTCTTCCATTTGCCTGATAGTCCGGCTACGGCATGGTTCTTGACTAAAGAAGAAAAGGCCGGTGTGGTTACCAGAATTAGAGCTAATCAACAGGGGTTTGGTAATAAAACTTTTAAGTGGTACCAGTTTAGAGAAGCCTTCACAGACCATAATACGTATATTTTGGCTTTTTTCTGTATAGCTGCAAATATCCCAAATGGGGCTGCTACAAACTTCACCTCCATTCTTCTCAACTCACGGTTGAAGTTCTCGGTTACCAAGTCCTTACTCTACCAAATGCCAGGAGGTGCCGTCGAAATTATCGGGTGCCCGTTGTTTGCTTATGTCGCACTGTACTTCAACTCAAGATTACCAACAGCAATGTTTGCAACCGCAATCACAGTCATGTCATACGCATTGTTGGCTTATGGTAACAACCCCAAAGCTGAGTTGGCCGGTACAAGTATGGCTCTTATCGCCCCGGTTGGGATGATTTGTGTTTTGAGTTGTGTGGCTTCAAACGTTGCTGGGCACACAAAGAAAGTTACAGTCAATGCCATCGTTTTGGTGGCGTATTGCGTGGGAAACTTGGTGGGTCCTCAGACATTTATCCCAAAGGAGGCGCCAAATTATCAGACGGGAGTTATTTGTATGCTAGCTTTTACCTGTGTGTCGTTTGCTTGCTTGGGTGCTCTTTATCTTCTGTACAAAATCACAAACAAACAGAGAGATTTAGCAAATGTGGACACTTCGCAGTTTGAGAGTATTGAGAATATCGAGTTTGCTGATTTGACAGATAAGGAAAATCCATTTTTCAGATATTGTACTTAGTTCCATAAATATCCTCCCGGAGAGAAACGAATCGAACGCTCTATAATGTTTCTAAGTGTTGGCAGCTCTAGTGTTTCACGGGTATAAATCAAGGCACGCCTTATCTGTAAAGCCGTCATAGACTACATTTCTTTGCATTTTATTTGTCTTTTAGGCCGCAGGGGTATCTCCCGTTAACAGATTTACTTACATTTAATTCACTATTAGCGGTTCCAAATTAGTAAAAGCATTGGGAAGGTGCATTTTACAGTTTTAATGGGAAATGGCACTATCCAAGTTTTTCCAGGAGATGTTCTTTGGGTTAATGAATTTGAGCCTTTGAGCAGGTATACAGATTTCAGGTTTTCAGCAGGTATTCAGATTTGAACTACTCAGCAGGTATAAAGAAACCGGCACTATATATCGATCAAATTGTGCTCCAAGCTTTATCTTTATGGTTTTTGCGAAATCTAATGAGAAAGCTATATAAATTCGAAGCATATAATTGAGGTCGATCTCCATTATTGCAGTTTCATAATGTTCATCCCCAACCTAATACATAATTTCCCTGGAACCTGTATAATATCAGTTTAATGGTGATTATAATGTGAAGATAACTCCCATTTTTTTGTTCCAGCTTTCTTTGTGCATCTGATTATCTATATGACTTTTCACGTTTGTTGGTTAAAGAGCATAGCTTAATGAGTTAGTCCAACAATAGCTTAATTTTTGAATTGTTACTGATATTAATATAGTAATGCTGATCAGTAACCCAGTAAGTGTACGACAATCTAGAACTACAAAAATTATATTTTAACATCCTGCTACAGATTTGCAGCCAAATTTTTTAGAGCAGCTTAGTTCAATCATATATTGTAGTCTAATATTTTTTACTCTTGCTTTGTTTTTTGTTTTCTTTTTGGTAAAGGTGCTTTGATGGCTTTTCTGCTCAAGTCTAATCCTAGTTCTTTGGCGGTGTTGTAATATGTCTCCACTATGTTGTGAACGTATCGATCATAATGCACACGACCTGGGGCAGTTATTCCCTCATAAGTAAACTCTAAATCCAAAATTGTCTGTTTCAAAATATCAAGTTTCCAAATCATGTGTTGGTAAACCATTCCTCCATCAAGATATCTAGAGCGCCTTTTGAGGCTATAAACCATAAATTCTGCTAAAGAACTTGGTTCTACATCGTATTTCTTTGCCTTCTTGTAAAGCTGGGAAAGGTACTTGTCAATCGGTTGAGAACGTCTTAAAGAATGGATTTCTTGAAGAAACTTTGCCTGCAAAATAAGACCAGCATGGGTCCGATTGTGCTCAATAAGCACATTTAACCGTTTATAGGAAAATCCAAATTGAACGAAATTTTTTGAGATAAACTTGCCGCAATGCTCAAATGTCTCCATAATTAACTTGTGTAGTTGCATTAAAGCCATTCTGCCATCGAAATAACTAATATCGTGGAATGGCCAAGACGCGAGGTCTTGACTTTCCCAGAGGTACTGGACACCTGAATACTCTGATTTGTGCATGTTGTGCATAAAAAAATCCGCTAGCTCCACAACTTTCTGTTCAACGGGGTAGTTTTTAGGAAACTCGTTGAAAAAATCGCCAATATCATCCTCAATCCGTTTATAATTTCTTTTGAGCAAACGAATTTTCTCTACGGCCGCCGCCATCTTCATATCGTAATCATCATTGGTAAGCTTCCGAACGTGAGGATAGAAATTTTCACGTAAGAATCTTTCACTTAGTCCAAATTCAATATTGGGAATAAAGCTATCTCCATCCCATGTATATGGTTTTTTGGAATAATGAGCAAACTGGAGACGATGTGCTTCGTTGTATCTCAGAAAAGCTGCCTCGAGATCCTCGCTAACTTGCTCCGAGGGAACCTTCTTCATAGACAAGATTTCTGCTCTAAGTTTCGTCATTTCTTCTCTAAAGCTCAAAATCATCTCTTTCATTTCCTTTCGTTCTTTCAGAAAGTCCGCAGACTCCTCATCGCCTATGATAACACATCTATCAAAGGCTTCTGCAAGAGAAGAATCGATATCTAGCATCTGTTGAGAAATGTCTTCGTAGCTTTCATCCATCTTTCTAAATTCCCATATGGAAGTTTAGAAGCTAGTTTCTGTTTTCCAGCTCTCGTTGCTATAAAGTGTAAGGTCTAGTTATATTTGCTATAAAGCGTAGGGTTAAGCTGTGGGTGCTATAAAGCTTAGGAAGGGGGAAAAAGAAAAAGTAGAGGTTTGCTTGTTTAAATAATTAAACCATACATGGTATTACATTATGTGTAAGCAACTTTACAGGTTTTGATTTCTTGTATTTCCCACCAAGGTGATATTTTATCTAAGCTGGGAGTGGTGGGGATTTGGCGCGGTATAACATACGTCATTCACATTCTATATGGAAATAAGGGGCTACTTAATAAAAATCCATAAATAGCACCAATTCATAATGTATCAACACAATTTCAGATGTGCTACAGATTTGTCTGTGTCATTCTGAAACACTCTGGCTCACTTCCTTAAATCTACAGATTGACACAATTATGTGTGTTAGAGTATACATTTGATTTTATTGTTTCCCATCCATGTAAGGATATTCCTTAAATCTGATTATTTCTAAACGGGGCCTTACTTTAAATTAACAGACACTTGCAGTCTCCATGAAATGTGTATCTGGTTTGGTGCGATTGGTTGTTTCAATAGTTCTACACATGCACTAATCGATTGATGTTCGAAGACCACAAAATTGCGATATGGCGGCGAACGAACATAAGTGTATGTTTCAAGTCCGGAATTGCCTGATGAAGTATATTGATGACTATCGTAAACTAAGATAAAGACACAGATATCAATTAACCAGTGAACGGATCAGGCAAGCCATATACGCTATTAATCTCCTGGACGATTAATGTTGTTTAATTGCCTGGCAAAAGTGCATAATTAGAACACAAAATACAAATTTGGCTGCGAACAGATAAATGTGCGTATTCAAATCTATAATTTCCTGATTTCAATATTTTTCGTCACAGAAGACATTGCCTATAATTGTTAGAGCATATATTTGACTTGTTTACTTACCACCCAGAATTGACAAGGATAGTCCATAAACCCCATCAATCCCAGATCAGTTCGGCTATTAATGGTCTTGATTTACACATCCAATCAATTTCAAGGATAGGAATGCCTACTTAGTCACGATAATACATATCGTAAGAAAATAGGTAATGACACTGACTCTTATCCAACCCAACTATATAAACCCTTAAATAGTTGCACCTTATATTTTTCTACTCACTGTTAATTTTCTATTCTAACTGTATCGACCACATACATACAGGAGTATCTCCACACTTTAACTGAAGCAACCACTATTATCGTAGCGCCCAATACAGACTGAAGTATAAAACGTTGATAACGAACTCCCTATTAATTACCGAAGCTTGCTATTAACCATTGATCCAACCAGACAAGCTATAAACGCTATTAATAATATATGTACAAAAATATCAGTATATTCTCTGGTTATTTTCCATAACCTTAAAATACCAAAATTATACCAATTGACTACCACAATTTATGTATTTCCAAATTTTTATTGATAAGTTATTTCATACTAGTAGCACGTTTTAAAAATGGATAGCGTAGTTGTATCCAGTGCGTGTACTTTGATTACCACAGAATAATAAAATAAGAAATCAACTATTTCTAATGTGAGCTGCTAGCGATTCCAGCTAATCAACTTTGAGATAAAAATTAACTCTTTAATTCTGTATCACTGAGCTCTCCTAAATTTCTGCAAGAACATTTATATGGACCGTCAAAGAAACCAGGAATTGCGTCCATGCTCTAACTCATTTTCCAAATATGCTGGGCTGAATACAAATTCTTCTCCAGTTAGTCTATTTGGTTTACATTAATAATCACAAATATAGAGGTTTCTGACTCAGGTGCTAGGGAATAGCTAAGATGATCAACACAGTTTCCATTCTTTTTCACCCTAACTAATCACCAAGGTTCTTGAAGATGTTTCGTGAAAAACGCAAGAAAATTTCAGTTGAAAGATTAGGATTCAATGTTTCTTCTTTACAGCACATGTACCATCTCTTTCTTTTATATTTTCTGTGGACTTTCATGTACACTCGATTTTTAGAGAGAAATATTTCTTGAGTTGATGTTTATTGTAATTTGTGTTTAGTGGTCTTCTTATTTATTTGGGAGCATGACGTACTTTGATTGAAGAATTTTCTGGCACGATCTTGGGACTTATGGGGCTTTTCTTCTTGTTACGTGGGTCTCTCTCTGATAATGTGTACTTTTATTTGGAATGGCTTGTGAACTTATGAGTTTATGTACTTTTTGTGGCAATCTAGTTTTTTATGTTTATTCGTATTTTTCTTGCAATTATCACGAAGTCGATTCTTTTTGGTTTTATTTTGATTTAACATGATCAATTTCCTCAAAAAAAAAACTAGCCTTTGGTTTAAAGAACCATAAGTTAGTATGTGAAAGCCTTTAGTTTACAATTTTCATTGTCCTCATTAATATTACTTTCTATAATCAATCCATTTTAACCGAAATTTCTGAGTTATCGAGTTTAAGCTTTAGAATTTAGTTGATCCTATCGCCTTCTTCTCTTGAAGGCCTTTGCCCTAGGATCATTGATCTTAAGTCTCTGGAAATTATTACTAACTGGAGCTCTGCCATTCTTCACTTGTCTCACCTTAAATACCTCGCTATCCAGATCCAGCTCTTGTTCCTCATCCGAGTTCATATATGCGTTAATTTCATTGACACGTTCCCTTTGAAGTTTGTTCATTTCCTCATGAATATCCTTATGCTTTAATGTGTCTTCATCCTCTGGACCCAAACGGGCTTTAATTTTCCACCTTCTTGTAGTTCTCTTTTGTGTAAACTTACGTTTCCTCACCACACCTTCAGTTTCAACCACTTGTTCCTCGAGTTCGGCAGCCTCCCGGAGGTCATCCTCAAATTGCTTATCCAACTCGATAGACTCCTCTTTGATTGACTTGCACTCGTTGAAAACATCCGTAAGTCGCTTTGTAAGAAACCGGTGGGGCTTTAATGGCGACGGAGATACCAGAAACGGCACGTGATCTTTCACTGGAGTTACTATGCTGGTTTGCACAGGGGACGAGTTGAAGACGTTACCGGCCTTCACATTACGCGACGGTGATGAATTGAAGATGTTTCGACTCGACAAGTAGCTAGGTGTCCTTGTATCATCCGCTAACTCTCCACCCATTCGGCGATTGGGCGTTTCGTACGCAACCATCTCCAACTGGTCCGCGACACTCTTCTTGGTGCTCACGGGACTGTGTATGTTCATCACACGGACCTTGGTAGGTGTGCGGAAAAGCTCCCGCTTGAGTGGTGACGAATTCGGTACTACCTTACGCTTTAACGGCGAAGAGTCCGGTGGTGTCATCCGCAAGTCGAAAATCAGAAGCACCTTCCCGTTGGCCTGTGGGGTCGGCCCAAGCTCCGCGTCTTTCAAGTCAACTGCTTCGTCTTCACTATCAAAGATGTACACCTTACTTTCAATGCTTTGTTCCTGTTTGGTACCGTTGGTACTGTCACTGGTTCCATTCGCTGGGATGTTGCTCATTACATTGGCTATATTGGTGTTCATTGTGCTGGTTCTAACAGGCTTCTTCAATTGTTGGTACTTTCTGTAGAGCCCATGTATGTCCTTGTTGCTTTTAACGTCTTGCTTGGACGGTTGTCTGTTGTGGATCCGAAAGAACTCATGCTCCCAGTCTTTGATTTGTCTTTTTAAGAGGTCCATTGCCATTTCAATTTACGCGTTCCAGTTTTCTTATAGTCGCGTGTGCACAGATTATAAGTCAACCATCGTAAAATCACGTGTATGATTTTCTTCCCTTATAAACATTGCCTATACAGCAGTACCTATACAGCGGTCAGCGACAATTTAATAGCAAAGCAGTAACTATCACTAGATCAGATTATACAGTAGTATCCAAGTTCACTGGTTCAGCCGCTTCACAGATAAACACAACTCTTAACTTTTATCGCAATTCTACCGTGTACCATACTGTAGTTCTCACACAACGGAGCAGTACACAGACGAATGTATTTTCATTCAAGTACTGCAACCAAAATAAGTCGAGCTTTGAGGTTATACTTACAAATATTCTTTACTGGTGTCCGTTGATTCATTATTTACATCACCACTGGATTAAAGTGCTTATTTACATGGTTTGACATGGCATTTGTACATCGTAATTATTCACATTGTCAAGATTCGTTCGTTAGGTTTTCAGATTTGAGGTCTATTCTAAGGCTGCAGTTTAAAGCTTTTTAGAATAAGGTTTTCCAGGTTGATACTTCCTAAGTCAAGACTTTCTAGGCTAAATTTTTCTAAGTTAATCTTTCTATGTCAAGACTTCCTAGGTTAAAGCTTTCCAGATATATTCAAACTGGAGCTACCACCCGTCAACTTGATGGACATGAGCAAACGCAGTTTCATCTCCTTTCCCAACAACACTCAAAATATGCTTTATAGCTTGCTTGAAAGCAGCCTTTTCCTCTGGCCTGGAGAATTGAGAGCCATTTTTCTTGTAATCAGCCAAAAAGCTTGGTCCTGAGCCCAGGTCGGACCAATAGTTATAGAGGAAATGCAACAGCGCTCTTGAGTCATTACGAGCAGCGAGGTACACCACTAGTCTCACCCAAGAAGAAAGCTGTTCTGGGGCAGTCCTAGTCAGGTTTTCGAACGAGTTGAAGAACTCGTCCCAATAAACCCAGAACTTGTTCCACTTGCCTGCATTTCCGTACATTAAGAGAACCAATTCTCTGTATGCTAATGTCGAAACACATTGTTCTTGTTTGTTAAAGTATTTCACCAAGTCCACAACGTCACGCGCACGGTTGGATGCCAATGTGATGGGCTGGCTGGACCACTGGGTGGGTATGGCGGCCTCTTTATAAATGATATCATTAATAAGCTGCGAGCCCATAAATGGAGTATTTTCGGTGAAAGACAAACGAAGAAGTAATGGAACAAACTCCTTGTGTGCCAAAAGACTAACGGGCGGACCAAATCTGGCAATTTTAGCAATGAATAAAGACAATTTATCAAACTTGTCGTCAGCTTGTTTTCCGATTGCTTTAACAAACTTGTCGTCAGATTGTTTTACGGTGTCGTAAGCCTCATTTGGAGGGTTATTCACTTCAGAGTCAATAAGAAGCTTTATGTAGTTTACAATATCCTGAGTGATTTCGTCATGGACTTGACAATCCGAGGCAGACAAAACCACTTCCAAATCGCTATACTTATCAAATATGGTTTCTTCAACCTCGGCAAGCGAAGTGGCACCCGTCAAGTACAAAGTTCGGTAAAAGGCGAATCTCGAGTTGTGTGATTCAAAGGAAGACAGAGTTTCCTTGAACTGGTTTTCGAAAGCGGCTTTATCCAAGGCATCTCTTTGAATCATAGTATCTAAAGTCTGGGACAATTGTGAGGAGCGATCGGTTTTCCCGCTTGCGTGGAAATGTCTTTGAAAATCCTGAAGCAGAGATCGGTTTTGTTTGGCACTCGTATGGAGTCGTCTAACCCCAAAGAAAACATTATCCAGATGATCGTATTGCGGAGTTTTGTCATATTTAGGGATATCTGCCACAGGACAATACACGGTTTCCAAGAGGAGGTCCTTTCTACGATCTTCCGTGAGAATATGGATATGGATATCGTCAATGAGGGTATTGAACATGACCCAAGTGTTTGGGGCACGTCCGTATTCGTTATCAGTAGCCATGGGTCCCTTACGAGCCCTACGTAATAAACGACGGCGGGCGGTCGGGGAGATGGAGCTCGAGACCATTCCTTCAAGAACAGGAAGTAAATTGTAGTTGTCTTTGATATATTGTCTGAGTTCCCCGGCAGCCTTGTATATGTGCTTTTCCGATTTACCGGTGGAGATGATCACGTAACGTACAAGCTGGTTCTTCAGTGAGTACGGGTGATCTGGTGGTAGCTGTGTGAGGTCAAAGAGATTCAAATCAGTGAGTCCATAATCGCCAGCTAAGAGCTCAAGAATTCGCGCAACACTGCGTGGAGCGCTGTCGGGCACTGGTGGGAGTGGAGCCACCTTCTTTTCTATAAGATCCGATGCGGTGTCGTCACGAAGGTACCATGGAATGTCTTCTCCACTAGCAGAGGTGTCTTTAGTTATTTCCTGCGTGGGTTTGTCTTTAGGGGTACCCTCTGAGGTGGCTTCAGTTTCACTTGGATTCGTTCGAGGTTCTCCTGTTTGGGAGTGGTTTCGAGATTGGTTAATACGAGCAATACCATTCATACGAATCGAAGCCCGTACACTACGAATCACTCTAATCATCTTGTAATTGTATCAAAAGTGTTACGTGTTCAGTGTAAAGTGCTGCCAAAGTGCTGCCAAAGTGCTGCCAAAGTGTTGCCAAAGTGTTGCCAAAGTGTTGCCAAATTGCTGCCAAAGTGCTGCTAAATTTTCAAAATTTGAAAAGGCAGCAATTTTTTTCCTACTCATCACAATGGCCAAGTTAGTACACAACGTCCAGAAGAAGCAGCATAAGGAGCGTTCACAGACACTGAGTCGTGCTCGATTTGGTCTTCTTGAGAAGAAGAAGGACTACAAGCTTAGAGCGGACGATTATCATAAGAAACAGAGTGCGCTCAAGGCACTCAAGGCAAAGGCGCTGCAGTATAACCCCGATGAGTACTACCATGCCATGACCAGAAGGAAGACAGATGAGTCTGGGATATTATTACAGCAAAGAGCCGATATTCAGTTAAACAACGATCAGATGAAGTTGTTGAAAACTCAGGACATTAACTATGTGCGGACTTTAAGACTTCAAGAGATGGCACAGATAAAAAAGGACAAGGAAGGATTGGACTTGAAGGCCAATGGTAAACATACTGTATTTGTGGATAGTGTTAGTGAACAGCAGTCTTTGACACCAGAAGAGTATTTTAAAACAGATAGCAAGTTGGTTAATAAGAGAGAAAACCGTTTGCGTGTCGACCAGTTGCAAAGCAATGTTCGTTTGTTTGAGCTGCGCGATGATCACGAATTGATTGACCAGCAGAATAAGGAAAAATTGAACAGATTGAAAGTGTTGAAGCTGAGATTGAAGAGGGAAGAAGAGTTGGCACAGGTTGAGCAGCAGATGGCCTTGCTGAATGAATTGCTGAAAAAGGGCGGGAGTAGGAAATTACAGGACGCCAGTGGCAAGGTTTATTTTAAATGGCAGAATACAAGAAAGCGTTAGCGTGGTAGCCCTCCTTCTTTGCTAACGCTTGGCCTATAATATTTTTGTTTTCATAACCGGAGCGTGAGCTTAGTCGTTACCCTCGACAATCTATTTCTTTTAGCACTAGAGTTAGCCCCCTCCCTTCCAGTACCGTGCGAAAAACCATATCTGCAATTTTTCTTTCATCGCATCCTTTACCTCTCCATTTCACCAAACATAATTTCAAATAAAGGTTGACGTGAGGTGCTCATTTTTATACTGGACCTTTCCAAGTATCATATTTACAGAGTTTATAGAGTTAACTAAAGCAAGTTATTCCAATGTAGTTTAATTAAAAATATAGTGCTATTGGAGGAACACGAACTTAGTATTCAATCAGGATAACAAACACGGATAAGTCAGTACCAGTTCACAGAGTAAGTTCACAGAGTATGTTCACAGAGTAAGTTCACAGAGTCCAGCAATCTAATACCATGCATAACTTAGTGCCAGTTCCAGACAGATTACACTATAATGATTTTATAATGATTGCACTATAGAGATTATGAATTCCAGAAGAAAATGCCTTCAGACGGAACCAAACATCTTACAATTAATCATTAAAAGCAAGCTAACGCTCAAGATAATCAAAGAGTGGGTATACATCAAACTTTGGCTAAGCTAGTACGGATGGAGATAGGGTATTCAGTTTCTGATAATATTGGTTGCTTATATCAACATGATTATACTGTCAGCTTTAAATAATAGTTCTATGCGAAATGTGCTACCATACAATTTATAATTTAAAAATCCAGGGCTTCCAAATTGTTAATCAATAAAGTTTGGATAATATCAATGGATTGAACATCCTCTATGTATTTTATTAGAAATATCCGATAGAGATCTTTTCACAATTGCAGTACAAATATTGCGATTTTCACACCTGGATTGCACTTGTGCACATACCGTTCTAAGGTTTCCTCTAGATCGCGTGCATGTTGAGCCAAAACGAAAAGGCCGATCTACTTTTTGGTATTTATTTCTCTAGTTTGTTCTTTATTCTTGTTAAGGAAGAGGTTTTATGTCTATAGAATGGATTAGAGGTAAAGCAATATTCGAAGGATTAGAATGATAATGGAGTAATAAACCTTACTCTATTGATTGGAATGAAAGCAATTCACTAAAAGATTTTAATCATCAGCATTTGACTTTCTGTAGATTCTTCCATATTTTGAAATTCTTTTGACAATGTATATGGTTGTCAGTATCAAATAAAATTTACCGGGAATACCAGCGAGGAACTTAAAGGCAAAACTTTATCAGTAGTGACAGTTTGAGTGTAGACAAAACACTCAAGAATCATTAGAATATCGAGTCATGAATATTTCTAAGGAATTTGATTATATTTAAAATCCTACATAGTTAGAACAGAAAACTCCCAAGCTTTAATATCTGCAAGCCGCTTATATAATGAAGTCCATTGCGTAAGGTTCGGGTTTGGGAATGACTCAAATGAACTTCCCAAATTTAACCAATCGACCAAGTATGAGAATGTATTCATTCCTTTTAAATAAATCTGGCTTAAATAAATGGTAAAGCGCAATTAGCTATCTCAAGAACCAAGAGGGACAATGTTTAGATAAATGGCATGAGATAGAGCAGTGAATTCAAATATATATCCTTTGTAAAAGGGAAAAAGTATAATTATTATGTTGATATGAAGAGTGGTGTATTGAAGATTGCGTAGGGTTTGAATGGCTGCAAAATAAAAGAGTGAAATATCATAAATGTACCTTTTCTACATAAAAGTAACTTGAATAATAAGTTATGAACTACTTTTAAGAAACAGGTATTAATATGTAATGAAACTTTGCAAACGCAAATGTTACTGCTTTCTGTGCACAGTTAAACGCTCTCTGGCTGCAAAAAATAATCAAGTATAAAGTCTCTCGCCAAACACAAATAAAAAAACTACCTTTACATTACTTTTTGAGATTGGACTATAGCAAATATTCCAGAGATTTCAAAGAGTTTTATCAGATATACAAAGCAAGAAGTATATCTAAGTGACGTTGATCGTAAATAACAACGATATGATGTCTTGTGGTGCAGAGGTTTCTGTTAGTACCACTGTTGGTTCCAGATCTTTAAAGGGACGCTACATGAAGTTCACAAACACAATCAAGAACTATAAACAATCACTCAGCGCCAAATTCTCTAAGGCTACGAGAAGTCAAGAGATTCTTTCTGACTTAGCCCACGACAATTCTGGCGTTCTAACTTTTAACTGTGCACAAACACAAACTCGTGCACAAACACAAACACAAAACACATTACCAGGCAATTCACTTAGCGCCCTGGTTGGAGAGAAACCACAATCATTAAATCACACACCTGATTCTGAATCAAATAAAATTGCCCCTAGTGTTAGCAGCAACACACTCTACTCTTCAAACATACTGAGGTTTGAAGAATGTACAATTTCCCCAGATGCCCACTCAATTATCTTGACACCAATTACAACACCAGTTAATGATAAAAATGTTAGCAAATATCATTGGCAAAGAAATAGCATTAAGGCGCAAGCCGCAGAACCAATCTTCAAAGAAGACACTAAATACCCACCCCTTTTTGAACAAACGGCTAAGAAACCAATTGGAAGAAAATCGAGGCTGAAGGAAGACCAAGAACTTCTCTTGTTTGTTCAGCAAGAATTGGCTAGAAAGGCCAAACTTGGGCAATCTGCTATGGTGCAACCCAAAAAGCCAATTTTATATCACCTTAGTGCACAGTATGACTCGGGTGAATGGAGTGATGTCGCCTCGGATGTTTCTTCTGTGGTTTCAGAGTCCGAAGATGACCCAATGGATCTTATCCTGAAGTACTGCAATCTTGAGAAAGGATGGAGAACCAACGATAAGATCAAGGAACGGAAGAGAAAGAGAGACGCTCGTCGTGCCGCTTTAAGGGAAGCTCATGCAATTGCCACCATTCTCCCATTTAGAGAATGTAGTGTTTCAGAAATTATGGAATCGTTCAACTGGGGTCAGTTGACCTGCAAGTTATTTAAGGAACTTCCATTCTGGAAAATAGATATCGTGTGCACGAAAACTACAGAAGTATTGAACAAGCCCTCTGCAGAATACTTTATTAAAAAATATAGCATAGTTCCTTCATGGGTGCCAAAGGTATTGACTAAAGTCTTATCCAAGTTTCTGACTTCAAAGGCACCAACAGATACTCATGCAAATGCCATGGTTCTTTCCATATTGGCCTCAAAGCCAATTGAAGATGGTATGAGAGGTCGCTTAATTCTCGACTTATGGTTGAAAGTGAATAGAATACAGAAGATTCCAGGACCATGGGAAAAATCTTGGAGCACCCAAACTGCCCTCGCTCTACACTTTGAATTATATGGTCGTCATTTCTATGCTTCAAAATTGTTGCATCAAGTCTAAATCAATTTTAGACTAGTCTCTATATGCTAAGAATGCATGAGTCGATTTACATGATTCATATAATCAAATGACGTTAATACCAATTAAAATTTAAAACCAAAAACATTATAAAATCAAAAGAATCAAAAAAATTATAAAACTATAAAAATTATAAAACTATAAAAATCAAAAAAATCAAAAAAAAATATAAAACTATAAAAATCAACAATATAAAACAGAAGCATTTATAATTCCCAACTATTGCTCTTCCTACCAGTGAGGTTTACACTTCTACTGTTTTTATACTATTATTATTAATATTGACCCAAAAAAATGTAGAGAGAACTGAAAACAAGTAGATATTGTGTTAACGTGCATGGCCCATATGTGCAAATATGTTTCATTGAAGATTAAGTCATATATGCAATGCCCATAATAGTTTTGAGAAAACAAATGACACAAAATTTGGAGATAGATTTTATCTATTGCTATTCCAGTCTGTATCATATGGTTGAACAGTTTGATTTTGTCCACAGGAGGTATTAAATGCTGCCAAGTTGGCTGTAGATAGGACAGTTAATTAATCTACTAAAATGACGTGATTTACAGATGACTGTAGCAAATGAAATCCTAAGACATACGCTATCAGGAGGAGGACAATAGTTTTTCCATTATACAGTACATTTGGCTGCAAAATTTGCAAGCGAATGCAAAAAGGAAACTCCCAAAGACTGTTAGAGTATATGCATTTGCCTTTATTATTAGCCAACCATAATTAACAAGGATATTCCATAGCACCCACTGATATTCCATAGCACCCACTAATCATAGACAGGGCTTTACTTAGGAAATGTAAGCCGCAGCTATTTAAGTGGTTTTTATACTCCGTCGGATTGTACAAGAGTTAGTACCTGTACCTTAGTTTATGATAGTTGTATCATAGTTGACCAGGCAATTGCAGACTTTTCAAAATTGGTTCAATCTCATGCAAATTATTAGGATACCTATTACTCAAGAACATGCAAGAAATAACTCTAAAAGCGCACATGGAATTACACAGCTTATCTAAGACCATTCAACATCCTGTTAAGCTTTCTTTATATCAATTACTATTTCAAAATCTCTTGCCCGCAAGGTTACTGTGTAATATAATGCCTATAAAGTAGAAAATAACCTCTAAAACATCGTACCATAATAGATGTCTTAGATCATGGTGAGTTATATTTTAATATTTTAACCATTGTATTATTCATTGTATGCCTGCGATTATGGTAATAGATACCAATAGCAGTATAAGTCATTCAGTAGGATTTTCATTATGCTATCCAGTAGATTATCAATATGTATTCAGCAGGATTATCAATAAGATATTTAGTGGTTAGTCTACACTCAATCGCTAGAGTTCGACTACACTCAAATCCACACCAGCTAACGAAAGCTCATACCCAACCATCAAACCCTCTGTATACGTCAAGTATATAAAAAACCGAGGGGACCCTACCGACTGATTACGAACAGACAAGCCAACGATCGAGCGGAAGCCGTTTCTTCCAAAAGCCAAACTCACAGCGTTTGGAAATATATGCTCTTGGCGCATCCCAAACACCCCCCTATACTGAGTCAATCTCAAGATCGAACAGAGTCCCTGCTGTGAAACCACAATGACACACTGAAGTTCTGGAATCACATGGGAGATAGACATTCTGTTTGTGAACTTTGATTCTGGATTTGAAGGAAGTGATATATCGAATATCCTTCTTGTAGCACTACTACAAAGAAGGGTATCTGCTCTGAATAACCCAACTCTTTTACTTGTAGTTACCACTAAGTAATCGTCAGCAGATTTTTCAAAAGGGTCCAAGCGATAAGAGTATCCATTAAGAGACTTGATAGGTTTGCGGCCAGCCAAGCGATGATTTTGTGTTACGATTTCCTTATGAATGCGGCGATACTCACTATCGATGCTTGACCATTTGGGAGACTCAAACGTGGAGGCATCGATTTTACACAGAAGCAGTAGCACACAGCACTCAAAGAATTGCAACTTGGAAGCGAAACCCAAGTCGCTTGAAACAACCGGATCATAAAGCAAGTCCAATATGGTTGATTCGTTGATGATGTGTTTTGACTCCTGTAACTCATCTATGGAGGAATCACCAAAAGCGGCACAGAGCGACTGTACCGGGAGGAAATGGGCTGCGTTAACAGGTTTGGTTGTCCAGCAATCCTCACCTAGCATGACTCTGGAAGTCACCCGCGGAGACGTGAAGGTGACTCTTCGGAATCTCTCAGCGTAACCACTTTCGTACAGTGCCCGTTCCTCTGCGGGGACCATCAACAAGTCAACATAGTAAGTCTTGTGATTTTTGAAGAATACCAGATCTGTGTGGTTGAGGGCGCCACAGCTCACTTGGAACTGGAATTGTAAAACAATAAGTTCGCCTGATATGGACGCACACGAGATATCTACCAGATGTACATCACCAACAATGGAGCGCCTCACAAACGAAATGTCCGGGATGTTGTGCAAGATTTGGAACAGTTTCACGTGGTAGAAACGACAATCCATAGAGTGGTAGTAAAAGAGCGTCATACTCTGCGAGTTATCTGAGGTTACAATCAAGTGGTGGTTATCATAGGACATAAAGTCCAAACCCCATAGGGACGATTCTAGCTTGAGGTGGAAGTCTGGGGGGATGCGCAAGTTGACGAATATGGCAAAATCGTCGTATGTCAAGTCGTCGTTGTCCACATTGTAACGGATGGTTTTGAAGTAGTTTATTTTGCTGATGAGAGTGTCCAACTTCCAGATAAGCAACGAGCCGTCATCCAGACATGCACCAAGCACCTGTGTGCCGGCAAAGCCGTCGTGGACCTTAAGGTAGTTGATTGTGTGTGGGAAGTGAGGCCAAGTGGAAACTAGTCTGTCTGTGGTTGTCGTGAAGCGAGGTCTTGTGTCGAACCTCATCACTGGTTTCCTCTGTGGTAGTTGGGTCAGTCTGTCAAAAGCATAGAACAAAAGCTCTGCGTTCGACGCTACAACCAAGTACTCATTGTTTGCGTCTGCAATCAAACACGTCAAGTTGTTTTTGTATTGGCGAACATTCTCCAAGTTGCTCAACTTGGTCACTTCCAATGCGTTGAGCTGGATCGAGTTGCGAAACTTGGACCCCGGTGCCCGTTTAACCAACCGAGTTGGCGTGAAGTGGTCAAGCTGTTTGAACTCAGGGTGAAACTCGTCGTAGATCCCATGGTTGTCGTGTATTTCCTGTAGCGTAATGGAATCGTGCACCTCCCACTTGGTGTATGCTTCTTGGTTGTTTTGCGGGAGAATGTGTGGAGTGTCTTCGAAATGTTTGTTGAAGAGAACGGTACGGTTCGCCGTGTTGTTTGAGTATCTTCGGTCAGAGTGTTTGTTGAGTGTCGTGTATTCATGGTAGCGGTCAATGTGTTTTAAATCCCTGATTTCTCTACGCTCTGATTCTCCTGATACTTGCAAGTGTGATTCTCCTGGTTCTTGCGAGTCTGTCGACTCTCTTAAAACTGTCGACGCTCTTGTATCTCTTGTAGGTGGATCTCCAAAGTGTAAATCTCCAAAGGTAAACTCAACATCACCAGAAGCAACACCGAAATCCTCTTGCTGATCTGAATAAAAGGAATCCTCATCTTGGTTATCGTTGGTAAAAACCGGGGGTTCAGCAGAACTAACACTCCGCGAGTCAAAGTCAGGGTACATTGCTACAATTTCATCCTCACTATCCTCCTCGCCCTGCTCGCCATTGTTGATGTTGTTTGCGTAGTTCATAAGGGCCATTGCTACTCTAAAGTAGGTGCCTGAATGATTGATCTCTGACTCAGATTCATCCTCCTCCAGTTGGTCCAGCAAAGTCCGTGCACGTGTGCCTGTTCTTCGCGACAGACCGTCCTTGAGATACCGTTGGATCCCTCGGTACTCAAGAAAGTTGGTGAATCGCTCGAACTCACTGAGTTGGGCGTCGTGTAGATCAAACTCCTTCATTGAATTGTTTAATTTTCCTCACTATCAAAATTCAAATGGTTAACCACGCAGACTACAGCAACTACGCCGAGAACCTCACCAAAGAGGAGGCATTGCAAACGATGTTGGACTCGTATGAGGCAGTATCCGCTGACATCTCTAACTGGGTCGCAAACTTGTCCAACTGCTCGTCTCTCTTATGGCATGCTTACAAATCAATCGGTGTAAGAGTCAACTGGACGGGCTTCTACGTCTTGAACTCGGAAGTGGATCAGGAGTTGATCTTGGGCCCTTTCCAGGGTAAGGTTGCATGCCAGCAAATCAGATTCGGTAAGGGGGTCTGTGGAACCGCCGCTCTGTCAAAGCAGACCCAGTTGGTGCCTGATGTGGAAAAGTTCCCAGGCCATATTTCATGCGATGGAGAAACAAAGAGCGAAATCGTTGTTCCTATCGTTGATAACGAGGGTATTGTTAGGGGGGTTTTGGATTTGGATTGTCTTGATTTGAACGGGTTTTCTTCCGTCGATAAAGATTACTTGGAAAAGTTGGTTGCGTTGATTGTGAAATCATGCAAGTTCACTTAATTGTTCATTTGTTTCGCAAGATATTAGACATGGCAGTTTTAAAAATGGCAGATTTAGACGGCGATGTGGTTTTATCTGTTCCAGTATGAGTTGCATCTTCATTTGTGCTTCTAGCAGTTCAACCTATTTAGATTATAACCGTTTACTTAGAATTTAGATTATAACCGTTTACTTAGAATTTAGATTATAACCGTTTACTTAGATTCAACAAATTAGAAACCAGAGTAACCAAAACAGTAACTAAACAACAACTAAAACAACTAAAGCTAGAGTTTTAAGAAACAGAAATTTAGTGAATATGAAATCTCTCTGAAACACACTTGGCTAGAGATACATGACAGTAATTCTTCACCGGTCACCATTGATTTCACTGATGTCATGTATTAATTCAGGAATCTGTCCTATCTAAACACTCATTTAAATATCTACAACACCAATGAAAAGCACCAATGGACAATTTACGACTTTCCACACATTGGGTGCAAATTCAGTAAACTAAACCCTTAAAAATCAGCCCAACAACTCTAAAATATATAATCATCTGATTAATGTTTACAGTGTTCATGAGCTTAGGATTAAGCATCATCATTCAAAGCAAATGTCCCACCAGTTATCGTTTATTTGATATAACCTCAATATGATTTGCTTGTTTTCCTATTCTTCTTTTTCTTGTCATGTTTATTGCTCCTATTCAGTTTCTAAAGATTATTCAGAGGCTTCTTTAATCATTAGATTGAGGGCTTGATTGTTTTAAAATCTGAATATTTTACCGAGACTAGCTACTCTAGAAGACGTTAATGGTCGTGTAATAAAACATAATATAACAATATCCATATCAATACATGCTTATGAGACAATATAAAAGTACAGGTCACATGAAATAAAAGTACAGGTCAAGTAGAAGACAGGCTTACTCTTCAGCATCAGCTCTTCTTTGTTCTTCTCTCTCCAAGTTATGGTACAACAATTCCTTTGCCTTTTCAACAGCAGCTCCGGTACCTGTGATGGTGAACATTCTTTGAGGCTTACCTTCAACTTCTTCGGAAATGGCAATCGTTGCGCCACTAACTTTTCTAACTCCCTGAATACGGGATCCATTCTTTCCAATCAAGGCACCAACAATCTCATTAGCGAAGGAAACTGTGGTCAGAACTTGCAGCGGCAAAGAATGGCCATTCAGCAGCAGCCTGCTGTTGCTATTTCTGAAAGAATCTGACCGTTTTGTGGCAGACGACAGATGGTGGGCAGATGTACCACGAGGAACATAATAGTTTGTACCAACAACAACAGCAAAGTCTTCAATCAAACATCTGGCAATAATACGCAAGGCATCGTACAAGTTGTCTACTGGACCCTGTAATTCAACCAATCTCTCGTTCGAACCCGGCAAAAACAGCTTCGAAGCGATCATCAGAATACCAAATTTACTTTGTATTTGCTGGATACGAGCACCCTTGGAACCAATCAAAGTACCCATCTGGGCATTAGGTATAAGCAATCTCAAAATAGTGGTTTCGTTCTGGACACTTGGGTTTGCACTCAATTGTTTCAATGGGAAAAAATTGTATGTTTCAAGTGTCGATTCGCAGAGGGCTTGGGCGAAATAGGAAAGAGCCTTAGCACAATCATCCAAAGTACCGCTGACAGTCAAAATACGTTCATGCGATCCTGGTTGCAATTTTGAAATTCCAGCTTTGGTGTTTGTTTCATTACGAATCGAGTCGATGACAGTACCATTTTGTCCAATAAGACATCCAGCTTCTTTGGCCGAAACAAGCACACGGAAATTGATCAATGCAGACGCATGTGTTTTATCTTGCAATGATGGAACAACCAGAATTTCGTCTTGCTCGGTCGCGTTGCCATTGGTCAAAGGTGCGGCAGCAACACTACTGTCAACACTGGTGGATTCTTCAACTGCTGGTCTAGTATCAGCGTCTGGTCGAATGGCAGACTCCGCAGTAAACTTAGTATCGTATATAGCGTCACTCATCTTAATTTAGCTTTCTTTTTTATGATGAATCTGAAACAAACAATGGTGGATGAGGAGGGTTTTTTTTGGGGAAGGGGATGTTCGGGTAACAGGTGTGTGTGTGTATGTGTTTGGGGATTGTGTTATAAAGATGGGGATGAGTGTTTACCTGTTTTGAATGGGGAGTTTGGGTCGGGGAGGTCGTGTGTTCTTGGGGATAGAGGGTGTATTCCGTGTTGTTGTCAAAAGGAAAGTGAGAAACAAAATTAAATCTCTTTTTCGGATTAAGCCAAAGGAAAAACAAGGGGCAAAGAGCGAGATTACATAATTTTTGTTTTTTATTTGTTGTGTTTTTGGGAGTCTTGGAAGGATTGCGCATCATGTGACCTACGGTTATGAAACTAGTGGTCTGTCATGTATGGAAGACAGTTGGCGAAGTATTTTTTCTTTTTCTTTGGCATTGGCTGGGTGGCAGTGACGATAGGTTATATTTCAGCAGGAGTTCCGGTTTCGGGGATTCAGAACTTCTAGATCCCGATTCCAGAAGATTTCCAAATGGGTTAGTCTAAGAATAGCATTCAGCATTAAAGGCTGGTGTGATGTGCAAGGTGTGATATGTCAGGTGAAATGTGAAATATGTCAGGTGTAATGTGTAATGTGTAATGTGTAATGTGCAATGGTGAGTGTAACATTATTAATTTGTCAAAGGATATAATATAAAATACGATGCTAGTTATAGTATCCCGACATTAACGAAATACTGGATTACTAATGTTAGTTGACAACACGCAACTTGTGTAATAAGGAACTACTAACAAGTCATACAAGATTAAAAATTACTCAACAGTATTTCTCAACTTGGATTATACACTTACAAAACACCTATGTAATCTTTGACACTTATTGTGTACGAGCTTCCCTTTCTATTTTTTGGAGAAAGACTGTACTCTTCATTGTTGACCATTTCGGCAAAGGAGTAATACTCGATGGTTTGGTCGGACGACTTTGTATCTAGCAACTTGCCATCCCGTGGCTTTGCGTCCGGCAACTTACCATTCGATTTTGAATCCAGCAACCTACCATCCAATGATTTGGAATACAGCAACTTACCATCCAATGATTTTGTATCCAACAATTTTGTATCCACTGGTTTTGCATCCAACGATTTTGCAGTATTGCGACGGCTCAATCTGCGGGATGAGTTTCGGGATTGCTTTGTGTCCATTTCCTCCGAGCTACGGTCCAAACAGGTCATCAAGGACGCACTAATGATGGATCTTGAGCGCAGACGATTCAACCCTGAAGTTTCTGTAGGTAAGCCCTCGGTCATGTAAAATTCTTTGATTTCGTTGTCGCTATGGGAGTCGTCATGTACATTGTAGTTGCCTACACTGTAACTAGGCGAAAGCGGATCACCCATTTCGTAGTCCTCTTCCAAGCAATTGAGCTTGACACAACTCAAGTCCACATTTGGGTTGCGTATCATTTCAGTCGTACTATCCAAAATCGGTGAGATATAATCCTCAGTAGTACAATGTAATGGTGTCTCTGGATTCAGCAAATGTGTTCTCGACAGCCCCGCCTCGATACTCCGTTCGAATATGTTCTCGTTAAACCCCTTTGTCTTAGTTGTCGGACTCGCCTTAGAACCGTGATCCTTAATTGGATTATGGAATTTATGTAATGTCTTTTTGATAAAGCGGTGTAGCTTTAAATCATCATGTAATCTAGGTAAATGTCGATGGTGGTGTACATGTTCTCTGTGGCTAGCTTCGCCTGCTAAGTAGCTATCCTGTTCATGTCCATAACTATCACTTTGAGTACTTGGTTCCATTACTATTTACAATTATCAAAAAAAGATATATTAGCTCTTTTTTATATCTCATACGATATGGTCATGATGACCAATGCATAAGCTTATGGCCGCAACCTTAAAAACAAAAAAATAAAGTTGCCGACTCAAGACGCTGAGCATGCCTAACACATGATTACTTTACGAACAAAAGTGATCTATCATACACCAATACAGATACCACAGCCACTCCACATACATCATCTTCCTATGTTTGATTGCTTTACAGTGGAAGGCTTTCCTATGACGCACAATAAAAGAAACTCAATCAGGGTTTGATTGGCTCGTTTTGGGAGTTTTTTCTTCTGTATTTTTCTTTTAAAACAGTAAGAGAGTTCTTTTTTTTTTTTTGTTTTTTTGGTTTCTGGTCTTTGGTTTTTGGCAGGTTCTCAAGAATCTCCTCATTTTTTCCAGTAAGGCTCTGTGTATTTTATTTTTTTTTTGGGAGGTCGAGAGGGGACGGAGTAAACAAAAGGTTTGCTTTTTTTGGTTCCTAACTAGTCGAAAGGGAAAAGGGAACGCGCAAGTCCTGTTACACTTAAATGGCCAGACACGGCATAATCTGTTTATGACGACTAAACACTATTTCACGATTAATAAGGTACTCTTTACAGCATTACGATTAATAACTCATTAAGGTGATACTTCACGCTTAATAAAGCATTAAGCGATTCTTCACGATTAATAAAACACTATAAAGAGTTGCTGTGTTTTAGTCATGCATGATTACAGCAGCAGAATTCTTTTGTTTGTTCTCCTGTTGGAAAGGGTGTAACAATCTGGAGAGAACAATAAAACCCCGCGATTCTCAACATTATGCATTACTGACGGAACAAGAACTGGTCACACTTCACTAATAGTACCCGATCTTCAATAGAGGTTACATTAAATAACTGAGAGAATACGATGCAGATAAATTTCTCCAAAGAAGTTTTCTCCGCAGGAATGAGCTTGATGAAACAAGCTCCGATGTGAAATCATGATGTTGCCAACTTGCACATCACTGACCATAAAAATGTTTTCAAAATGAAGCATAGACGAACGTATTAAAATAATACTCTTTTTAAAATATGGATTTCAAGAATATTAGAGAGGCTCAGAAATACTGAAGATTCGAAAGGTGTCTTTTACAAGGAATAGAACATTATGAATACTAGTTCGTCCTAGTGGGTTGCTTAATGCTACGAGTCCATGCTTGTGTGTGCATTTTGAACTCAGGCATGAGTTATCGTACTGAAATTTGTATCTAGGTATTTCTCGCTCCTCAACCGAAAGTGTTTACTGAGGGTATTGATGGTTATTTGAGGTATTGGTTGCGCTTGACTCAAAGAATATGCTTCCTTCAGGTGTCAAATTACTGCTCACAAAAGCTACCATGTCTCTCAAATTACTTACTAGCCTCAAAACAGCTTGGGCTAACCCTCTCTTTATGCTCTACGTATCCGATCTCCATTTGTCTTGTAATATATTTGGTCTTCTTCAAAGTATTACCTTAGAAAAATCCCACTAGACTGTAAAGATCCTACTCGGCTACTAAAACCACCTTCTCGTAAAGGTGTCGAGTCCCTTAAATGTCTGCTAAATCGTTAGAAACGCATATCTTGTTGTTGAACAACCATTCTAAAAATATGAATAATCTTGATATCGCTGGTTAGCCAACTTCTTGTGAATACACTTCATGATGTGCAAACCGAATGGACACTAAACTTCAAGATCAGCCAACATCTCGGTTCTCTTCCTTTCCTCTGAAAATCACCAAATACTTGTTGTAAAAGCCCAAACCACCCTATAAATAATAAACTAATCAGAACCTTTCCAAAAACCCTTTCAAGAAATCTCACAATCTTCTCTGGAAAATAACCACTTGGAAACCAGTTGGACCTTTTGGAACCCCAGGAAGAAAAAATGCCAAAACTGCTGCAATAGTTTTATCCCGCAGACACGTTCCAAAAAAATGAATTAAAAAAAAAAACAAATACAGCACCATGGATGAAATCGAAGAAGTGCTAATGCTGAAAGTGAGCACAGCTAGTGAAGCTGTTTCACATATTGTTGACTTTATAGTAGATAATTCTGGGTCTGCTTCTGAGGTTTTGGATGGCGAAGGTGTCGCTGTAGTTTCTACTGCAGCGGCAGAAGCAGCGACGAAGGTAGTGTCTGGAGTGCAGGGTGCCGTTTCTGTGGTACACGAGCTCACCAATAGTGCTGTACAAGTTGCCTCTGATCTTACCCAGCAGTTGAGCATATGGGTGCCTTGGAAACCATCGTCATATTTGGAAACAGTTGACTATCTTGCTGCCCAAACTCCATATAGGTTTTATGGCTTGCCTTACGGTGATAGTGAATACCCTTATTTTGCCATTCTTTTAGTTATATCGCTTCTGTGTGTGTATGTTGCATCTAGCTTTAGTATTTCAAAGCCAATTGTTGCTGGTGACCCCAACGATGATACCGAATCCAAGTACTACCATCCTTCCGATAATGATGGTGTCCAATACTATGTCAAAACCATAGAACATTTAGTTGATTTAAGTTTGGGTGACATCTCCGAAATTACCTTGGTCCAAGTTTTGATTGTTCCCTTCTATATGGGTGCTATGTTATGGCTCATCAATTATTCTATGAAAAGATGGACCCCGGAATACGTCAATTGGTTGCTCAACTTGGTGCTGTTGGTGTTCCTTCCAATATATCTTTCTGTCAACCTTCAAAATGCTTTGCAATCTTTCCAAAGATTCTTTGGAATCAAGAATAGATACAGATTGACTATTGGCGAGGACTTGGATAATTACCCTTTGGGTCTTGTTCAAAATACTCTGGATGTTACCATTCTTGAAGCTTTCCGCAGAAAACAAGGCGCAAAAGTTGATCCCAAGTTTGAACGTAAATGGTTGAAAAAATGGAAGTCATACTCTGACCGTCACTTGAAAATCTGGACCCCTTCCAATTTCAAAAACAGTACAACCGCTTTCAACCTTATCTTGGATTTGAATTTCTTGATTATCATCCCAATTGCCGTTGCTGTGACAATCACCTTTTACAAAGTAAATCCTTACTTGTTCCTGGATTATTGGGCGGAAGAAACCAACTGGTTAGTGTTGAACATAGTTTCAATAAATCTGGCCATTTTCATCACTTCATCATTCAGAATCAACAAATTTAAGTTGATCTATCTCCTTTTGGGTGGGCTTTTTATATATGATGCAGTAATGGTTTTCAAAACTAAATTGATGATCAATGTCGCTAAAAGTTTGAACTCTCCAATGATGATAATTCTTCCTAGAGTCATCCTGAGTGGTGATATAAAACCACTTATGCTCGGTTTGGGTGATATTGCCGTTCCTGGACTTTTCATCAAGTTGTGTTTGCAATATGATTACCATAGATACTATCTTAACGGTGAGGCTTTCCATCACTTGAGACCAATTCCTCGTCCATTCTTCTGGACCTCTATGTTTGCCTATGCTCTCGGTCTTTTGTGTACTTTTGTTGTCCTCTTGGTGACCAACCACGGTCAACCAGCTTTATTCTACATTGTTCCTTCTCTTTTAATCTCCCATGTCATTGCTGCAACTGTTTTAGCAGATAAGGAATGGTGGACATTTGATGGGGATTTCGAAAAGTTTAAACTGCCTAAGAAGGTGCTTGACAGTAAAGATGATGAGGATGAAGACGAAGACGAAGATGAGGATTATGAAATCGACTTGGCACGTGTTGCGTCTCAAGAGCTGTTTGACGAATGGGTGGATAAAGTAGAGCTCAAGAGAATGGCATGTGACTCTGACACTGATATGGATGAAAGGGTTGTCTATGTTTTTGAAAGTGACGAAGAAGACGGTACATTTATTATAGACAGTTCATCGGAAGATGACGAATCATCTGACGAGGAAGAAGTGAACGCCGAACTTGCCAAGGTATTGGAACTTATTGAAAGAGACCGTCAAAAAAGTGTGAGTGAGTTGTATAGTGATGATGATGTCAATGATGAGGATATCCAAATTGATGAGGAGGAGGAAGAGGAGTCAGAAGTTGATGATGAATGATCGGTATAGACAGTGAGAACGACAAGTAGTGTCGAGATTCCTGGTTAAAACCAGTAGTTCGATATAGTGACTGGTTGAATGTATGATAGGAGGAATACACTATGTATTTCAGAAATTAGAATTAAATGCTGTAAATGTTTTAATTATTAGTTGTAGTCAAATTCGTATCATAGCCATCTAAAATTTATTATAGTTGCCTGCACAAGCCGGGGTGCCTATTTGAGTTGAAAATTAGGCCATTTTTGTATTGAACTAACTTGTCAGGGCAAAAATTTGCAGCCATATGTCAAAAAAAAAAGGCTTTTGTTCAAAACAATCAATTCCCTCAAAAATAAAAAACCTTGAATATATCAATTTAAATATCACCTGCTATTCAATGACCGAATTGAATATACTGGATAAGCATTAGCCTACATTTGGCGCACCCATTGAGCATACTTTCTACAACTAATGATTGACTTGTTGATTCAATATCTAATATGAACTTACAACTGCAATATTATCAGAGACGAACTGAAAAGGGAGAATTCGAAATGGTATAATAGAGGAAAGGAGAGAAGTAATCAAAATTGAATCATAACGACAGAAAAACTCTGCGTATTGTTCAATTGATTTAGGCGGTGTCTTCTTGAGAAGAAGCAGAAGAGGTTGGCAAGCGGAGGACTCTAGCCTTGAAGTTTTGGTTAGGACGTCTACCTTGAAGGACGTTCTTCATTTGTTGAGCGAAGTTGGAGTTACCACGGACGTTGTTCCAAGCGAAGTCAATGTCCCACAACATAATACCACCGAAGTTACCGTTGTGTTGAATAGCTGGGATGTGCTGGGCGACCTGGTAAGCGTTCTGGTAACCGGATCCGGCACAAGCGGAGGCTGGGGAGGCTGGCAAACCGACGTACATCTTAAGGTTCTTGTTTGGAGAAGAGGTTCTAGCAAAGTTCAACCAAGTGTTCCAGTTGAAGTTACCGTTAAGTTCACACTTTGGGTTGTTGTAGAATTGGATGAAGATCATGTCGAAGAAGGCGTGGGAGAGAGCGTTACCGTCAGAAGCATCTGGGAATGGACATTGTGGAGCAGCAGACAAGAAGTATCTCTTGGAGTGGTCAGAGTTGAACAAACCTCTCAAGGTAGTGGCCAAGGCAGCGTAACCGTTTGGTCTACCGTTTTCGATATCGAAATCGAAACCATCGACAACAGCATCATCGAATGGTCTTTGGCCATCGTGACCACCACCGAACTTGTTCCACAAGTTGTGGGCCAAACCTTGGGCGTCACCGTCGCTGTTGAAACCGTACTTGCCATCATCTCCGTTGGGCCAGCCACCAAGAGAAAGCAAGATCTTTTTACCCTGAGATTGACAGAACTTAATGTCTCTACCAACTTGTGGGCAGTGGAGAAGGTCAGTACCTGGGAAGGTGTTACCACAGATGTTGGAAAGATCCAAGTGGAATCTACCGTTACCGAACTTGTCCAAGAAAGAAACCACAATGACATCTGCAGGAGAGTTAGCACAGTAGGCACCCAATTGCTGTTGAGTACCGTGACCGTTTTGACCCCAGTAGGCAACAACATTGTCAGTACCTTCAGGGTTGAAAGCAGATGCCACCATTGAGTTCAAGGCGACGGTGGCCGTCAAGACCATCTTCTTTGGAGAGAAAAACATAAGAAACGAGTGTAGTAGTTAGAAAGGAGTGTGAGTTGATGAATTAAAGAAATAAACTGGATATTGAACAGGATATTTATACTTCAGACTTCACAATTCGCCGACACGGTTTATTCTTTTGATGCAATCGGCTAGATGTCAAAATTACGCAAGAATTCGGTTCCAAGAAACCTTACACATAACGCACATTGTCACATTTGACACATGCTATGCATGATTTGGGAAAATAATATTCCGTTTAGATACAGAAATATCTGCATCTATTGACACTAAATGGTCATTTTTGAAATTGAATGAAATCAATGCATCAAGCAAACCCTTATGTCTTGAAGCGAAGAAACTTGAAGAAGAAAGAAAAATAAGGTATTCGTGATTGCTTGTATAGTAGATATAATACTATATCATGGGTTTTGTTAAATTCATGAAATTTTGACGGTCAGTTGTTATGCATTTTCTAAAATTGGTTTTGTAACCTTGATAATGCTTTTAGTGGACAATAGAACGAATAAAGTTTGTTTGACGTTTTCAAATCTACTAATCGTAAAGATGATCTTCTCTATCAAACCTAGAATTCAGAGACCATATCAAGAATAGTACTTTTTTTTATCTTTGGTTTGGGATTTTAATCCTTACATTTCGGTATTGACAGTACTATATAAACTACATATACATAAATAGAAATTGGTCACCTCTCAATGCTTTCAAACTAAGGTTCTTCACAACATGCTGAATCCTTATTCACATATATATTTCCGTTTTTGAGCCCGATAAACCAAAACGGGCTTCTGTTTACTTCTCTATTTTCCATAACAATAAGGTACCATATATATTGTGATATATTTGTTCACACCAGATGCTCATAGGATAGCCAGTGAGATATTTCTAAGGTTCAAGTTAAGAGAAGATAAATGTACTTTCAAAACATGGGCGAAAATCCTCCTTGTGATACATATAGTGCTCGGTTCAACAAACCATCCACACTTGACTGACTTAAGTCTGCTTAATAGTACTCCGTACTTTTTCCGCTAGGTTATCCTACATTAAAATTGACACATTTGACCCCCACAAAAGATTCCTGTTTTGATCGAGTTGCATTCACGAGTAGTAGATCCCAATATAACTGGTCAGGAGAAAAATTGACAATTTTCTGTTTTATGGAACACCCCCGGAATACGGTTTGTATTACACATGGAACAATACGGAAAACGTTTTAGCTTGGGTGTATCGTTTGACAGAACTAAAAAGAATAAGTCAACCATACTCTAAGATATACAACAAACAATCTAGGTTAGGAGCACCACAATAACAATCAAACGCGATAAATAGGCGATACCCCACTATCGTTCTCTTCACGATGCAATGATGGTCCTTTATTTCTTTACGAGAAATCTTTATAATAAATCGTGACACAGATATGTCAGTAACCTATAACAGCAGAAACTATGCAATACTTATCGACAATAATTCTACTGAATTTTTGTCCGATAATTGGAAAATTATTATTCAATCATATAGTTATGCTAAATATCTTTTTATTGGTAGCAAAATATAGTACAAGCATGAAACTGTGGGTAAGAAAAGGGTACTCTGTGTTGAAGAAAAGTTATCCAGAAATTGGAAACTAATATTAATATCTAATCGTCTCTGTATTTTCATCTCTTATCGGTTTATTAGATTAGTTTTAGCAAATACTATGTTTATTATGCAATTAATACGCTTGATGAAGTCCGCAATAAGACACAATAACTTAGTTCGACTTGTCTTTGTTCAAAAATTATTGTCTATTTTCTGACATATATATACAAGACGGCTAGAATAGACTAATTTGTTTTCTATGCTTGAATACTTCTCGATTTTATTCACTTTTTTAACCAAAAATAATGTAGAGAGTTGAGTGCATGGTATTAAAATTTCTATAACTGGTGATTTAAGTAATGATATCCACAAACCTAAGCTACTTAAAATCTAATGTCCTTTGAATAAGAGGTATTTCTGTACGACGGGTGTAATTAATCTTCGGTTCCCCTTAACTATGGATCACAAAAGCCCTTACTGTAATTTAGTCGAAAATACACCAGAATTGTACTTTGACGAATTTGTGGCTTTACTATATTTGCATAATAATACGACACTTTTGTTAGTTTCTGTTATAATACTTATAAACTTCTGAAATTCATTAGCGACACGAAATGTTCGGATTTTCACTTCAACTCGATCACTCGCCTGGTCGAACTATACAAAAAATAATTTCCTGTGAACACCCACCAAAATGTTTGTAACTGTGTCTCATTGGTAACTCATTGTCAATTGCTCCTGGTCAACCTCCTGATTAAATGTTATGCATCATTTAACAAGCTAAGGAAACTGCTACGGCAGTCGGCATAGACTATACACAAGTTTACATCGGTCTTATTAAAGAACACTAAATCGGTATACTATTGAGTAAAGACATCAGCTCTCACTCGATCAATGTAAAACATATTCCCTCTTTACAAATTTCAAAATTTTAGAATTCCACAAAACTGTATCACATACCCTTATACACTGGTCACTTACTACGTTACTTGACGCCACTATTATCGTATACCTAGTAGACTTTAGATTGGAAAATTAAGAATTCTCGATTGCTTGGTATTAACACAGCAAGCTATATTCCCTAAAAGTTTCATGGGGACATCTTTGGGCTTATTATTCAAAAGAAATGACTGGAAAAGTAGTAGCGTTTATTGATTTCCGGTTTTGTTTCAATGATTCATAACAAACTTCAGTATGGTGGGATTGAGATAGACTTTAGGTTTTCGAAGTGTTGATAGTTAAGATAGTAGTGATTATTTCACTTAATGAGGGAGGCTATCCTTGTATTTATGAGTTCGGCATAGTTGGTTTAACATAAAGCAGAAAAATATAATAATATTTATTACCTTAAATAGTTCTGCAGAAATGGAAAAGAATCAATGTTTTTATTTAGTTTTTGATAAGATAATCATAGCTAACACATTTCAGGCTGATGCATTTGTTCGCAGCCATTTTGCAACTAGTGCTTGCCGACATTTTTAACCAGCTATGCAAATGTGAAAGCTAACTGAGAATAAGAACCAATGTGAATCGGATTACTCAGCATAGTTTAACCAATGAGAAATCAAGCCGAATCGGATTAAAGAATATTCAATACACATAGCATATTCTAATTTAGGATTAATGGGGTCAACTGAATATCCGTATTTTTTGGGTGAGAAATAGACTAGTTTAAATGTTTTACTCTAACAGAAGGCAAAAGACTAATTGTTTTATTACTCTTTTCACTGGGTTTCGAATGCACTGTAAAATAGCTGATTTTGGATTAGAAACTATAAAGTAATATATTACACAATTCCGTAAATATATATGCTCACGATTAATATAATTCAAAATAGCCTTTTTTTTTATTAGAGTGTCGTCGCAGCAAGAGTTTTGTTTAATAAACCCTAGAACCAGAAAAGAAAATGATCTTCTCAGTCGCACCACTTGAATGGAGTTGGATCAAACAACAGAAGATTCTTTTTCAGAACAAACGGATCTTTTGGCATATTGTAACCTAAATATAATGTAGTTCAAGAAGTAGTAGGGTTTTGTTATAAGTGAAACCAAGCTACTCTTCGCAATTTATATTATAAGCAAGCATTTGACTATGGGAGAGTATAAAAATATCCCACAATCCTCCAGTTTAGTTCAAACCAGGAAGCTTTATATAAAGCCACTAAAAATTTAAGCATTCAAAGAAGTTCTATATGTACCAGCACGCAATAGAAGTGAGAAAAAATACGAACACGCTGCTCCATTTTTAACAAAACACACCTTGCATCCTTGAAAAGTTACAGTTTCTAGATCCTGTGGAATGAAACCACCATACTTCGATCATCAGAATTATAGAAATTGGAACTTTTGATGTCTACAAAACTAGTGGAACAATTTGTTTTTGCTTGAATATTTCATTCTTAAGATGATACTTGACTACATAAATAGCAAGTAATCTCGAGTTTCTGATTTAGTCAAAAAGTAGAGCATTCAGGGTATTAATTATCTTGAGAATATTTTTAAGGTGAATTTTTTGAATGAAGTGTCTTTAAAAGCACAAAGTATCCTAATGTAGTCCAGAATTAGAGACCTCATCTTTTAATTTTGAAACTAGTGTCCAATGAAGTTTGTAATATGGAGTACATCCATTCAGAATCTATAAAATCAAAAGACTCAATTTGTAAGGATTTTTTTGACTTTTAAAGCCAAATCCATCCAAATGTTTAGGAGACGAAAACATTCCATAATAACACATAAATCCCTAGGGATTAGTAAATGAAACCATTTTCAGCTGAGGTGAAACAAGGCTTACTACTAACCTACCTAGATCAAACACCCAATAATAAAATGAGCTATAAAGAAATACTTGCTTTGAATAACACAAGGTTAAGAGTCAACAGTTAAAATGAAACAAGGGTTATCGATTAATAACCAGAAATAAGAAGGAATCGAAAGCAAGATTCATATTAATTCTTATCTAGAATTTATCTAAAATCAATCCTATTTCATAATCGTTGGAATGATAGGATTAGATTTAATGAATTTAGAATTAGATTAGCATTTAGAAATGCATAGTAAAAGCTATATTTGTAAGAGTGAATGATAGAATGATAAACCAAAAATAATTAAGAACTGCAGACAAGGTTAGCCGATCTTTCATAGCAAGTGATAAAAATCAAAGAAACAAGAGAGCAATAACAGGTTAGGTGTGCAATAGTCGAGAATTAAGAAACGCAAAATTCTACTAGAGGAGCGCAAATAAGCAAGCCAACAGTGGCGTAACTCCAGTTAATCAAACAAACCAATAATAAACGGGAGCTTATCTGTGAATTTATGGGGAGGCTCACAACCCAAGAAATAGTGGTTAGAGTGAAAACGAAATGAGCCATAGTGAGAGTCGAGAACCTTTGAGTAAAGAAGAGTGTGGCCCACGATGAAGTGGCTAATTTAGCATTCATACACAAACACAGGGCTAATTTATCATCAAACACAAATCAAAAAATACCATCAGGCACAAATAAAGATTAACAAAGGACACTTAATAATAGAATTAATAGTACTTTATGTGGTAAACAAGAACAACAACAAAATAACAAAAGATAAGCATATAAGAAGAGTTATACAAAAGAAGGGAGAACTGTAAAGGTATCAATTGAAGATTAAGGTAAAAAGTAGCTTAATATTTAGCGATGAGCGCAGAAAAAGTAGTGGTGGAGAAGTCACTGTAGAAATGAAAAAACACACACACAAGGGAGTGTAAGGAATGTTGTAGCGATGAACAAAGAAATTCGATTGAACGGGAATATCCAAAGAGGAATTCCTCGTGATACTCGGGTATTCTTTGTAGGGTTTAGGTTCCGAGGATTTTAAGATTTCCCGTGGTGCTTTGAATATTCGCGTATTTGATATTACTGGGGAATAATAGTTATTCACGTGGTCTTAATAAGAGATCATCTCGTGGATTGGGTGTTCATGTTTGAGGATTTCTGATGTTTGACATACATAGTTTTTTTTGTTTCTGAATTTCGAAATGACTGAATCATTAAGATCGGTAGTCCGCAAGGTTTAACAGCTTTTCTTTTTCAAATCGTGGTATGCGTGTAAGGCGGGACAACATAGCCATATCGTAAGGATTACTTTGACCACGGAGCAGGGACAACAATTGAAACTTGTAAAGGTAAGTATTGTCGCCAAATTGGGGTTACCCAGATGACGTGCCCTTGTATTGTCTTGCTACATTCAGGTTGGTATCACATTGTTGCGTAATACTTTTTTTCTTTTTTCCCCTTTTATTTCCAGGAGAAGTGTGAAACGAAACCGAAAGAAGTCATGGACCCTCTGAATACTTAAGATCAATTACACCCTAAAAGTTGTCTATTTCATGGTGTGGTTCATTGAACGTTCCTATGAACTCTCAAATAGGTGTTATATAAGTTTGGGTAATTAAATGATATTGTAGTCCTTAAATTTCTCTGTTTTCCTATCCTCCCCTCGTTATCTAAATGATTTTATGTTTACACCTCGTTTACAAAGGCTTTACACCTTTTTTCTTTTTTTTTTTTTTTTTTTTTTAATCGCTTTTCCCAGTTCTTTTTTTTTCCTGTTTCCTGATAAGCACTTCGGTGATTACTATGGAACATTGTAGTATTTTTTATTTTTTGTATACTATTTTTTTCTGGATTCCGAAGATTACATATTTTTCTCCACAATAGTTGTGGTTATATAAATTTCAATGAATTTCTTGATTTTGATTACTACAAAAAAAAAGATGGCTATGAAAAGATCATTAGACTCAGATAGTGAGTGTATCCAATCCACATCTAGTGTGTCATCATACACTATAGAAAGCAAGAAGGAAAAGTCATTAAAACGTATAAAGTTAGAGCATGAGATATTCGATAAGAGCATAAAGGATATTGAGGAGATGTTTTCATTCCGGGTGAAACCAGCTTCTAAGTATGCTTACGACTGTGTTAATGAAGAGTTTCTTACAAAACTGGTGCTGGCACCAATGAATATCTTCCCACCAGCTAATTCTACTATCCAGTTGAAAGCCACAACTATACCGATTTTGCCTTCACAGAGAATACAAGTTCCACAGCATCAACTAGTCCGTCTGAATATCCCAATGTTTCTCGATATGGACTTTGAGCAAGAGGAGGATTTGCATTATGGAAACTCTCTTGATTATGATCTTCGCATGATTGACCATTTGGTTCTTTTGAAGTAAAGTCAGCTCTGGATTCTAGGTGAACTGTCGTGGTGGCCTAGGTTCCCAAGATCTTTACATATACCCGAGTTGATCTCGGGCTGGGTTTGGAAAAATTGTATAGAATAATGAAATTTAGCATTATGAACATGTAGTATCTACTTTATTTCTATACTGTAGTATATAATACTTTTCTATAATGTAGTATCTAATACTTTTCTATAATGTAGTCTGCTATATGATCCCCCCATCTCATTTCTTCATCTCCACCATTGACTATACTGTAGACCCCTATATCTATTAATAAAAATTTTCACTCACGTGTATAATTGCAGCCTTAGATAATATTTTTTCCGAATAATTAATCCCTAATTTGGTTGAGTTTGGCTCGTAAATTGAAATCCTAGAATATGCGTGATAACTGTCTTGGGAAATGAATATGCAAAGAAAGGGTAACTATGAGGGGTATTAGCGGCACAGTGAAAGTGCTGAGATTCCATCGACTGACAAGAATTAATCTAGGCAGCAAAAGAATCGTGGGCTCTAGATCATTGCACATGAGCCATGTATTGTGTATTTCTTTTAATTTAGAGGTCCTCCGATCATCTCTCCGCAACATATCTTGAAAAGTTTAATGTTGACGGTGCGGGTTATCACTACACAAAATATTATTAATAATTCGAAAACTAAAAGGGGCACTATTCTATTAGTGAGAAGGCGCAAAATTAAAAAAAATTCATTTAGTGGGAAGCGCCACTCTGATAAAAGAATATAGAATATTGCTGTCAAAAAAAAAAATAACAAAGAAAAAAAAATAGCGCTTTCTCCACTTTGATTGCTATAGCAATCTGGATTGATTCAAATTCAATCGTAAGTGTTGCCCATCTCATCGCCCAATTTGTAATCGTAAATATATAAAGGTTCAAGAAATGTAACAAGAAAATTCACTACGGGGAACGTGCACCCAATAAATTGTGATCGGGAGGGATTTTTCATTGTAGCATTCTGGCACCTCAATTTAGCTAGTTTTTGTACAAGGTATAGTCTTCACCAATCTTTCAAATTTATGTTCTAGTATATGTAGATTGGTATGATTATTCTTTATGTGTAGAGAGAAGCTTATCTTTGATAGGGAGATCATCTTTTGTTGAGAAAAGCTTTTATCTCAGAGAGTCACAATTTACAAACCTGGGCAAAGCGATCTTGTAAACCTTTAAAACGGGAATCCTTACTAAACAGGACTGATACGCCTCCAAGAAATCCGTGAAAGCCATTCACTTTTTTTTTTTGCACTACAATCTTATCAGTAGAGGATACGCACTTTGTTTTTTTGTTGATGCCTAGTATTGTGCAAATTGCCCACACAAACCTAGGGCAATATTCTATTGTAAGCTGTACTGTAGACAGGCAAACAATATTGACAAATTTTGGGAAATACAGATTTCATGCTAATTATTAATATGGGAGTCCGAGCATGTTGCATTTAATCTCTTTTTTTGTATTCTCTTTCCAAAAGATTAACCTCAGAGCCATATCAAACCTCTATTGGGGCAAGGAAAAGGTAAATCTCTTAATCTCTAACTCGCAAAAACCAGAGACAAAATTTTAGTGGTTTTGCGATCTAATTACCATGCAAAGATGAGCTTTATAGAGTCAAAGTAGTCGTTTTGTAATTTCAGACGCATGCGCTCCTCTTGACCCAACGGCACACCTGTCATCTGAGCAACCATTTTTGTTGCCTTGCCATCTTCGATTAATTTGAATTGTAAATGTGCATGGTGGCCAGTTACCCAATCTTTCATACGTATTAGCTGTGTGATTTCCTTCGCCAGTACCTTGAGGAATTTACCCGATACATCTCCTCCAAACATTTCAAACTGGCCTCCAACATCCGGAGGATATTTCCCGATCACGGGAAGTGACCTGGACCATGCTGTTATCCGCTTTGCGTCTAACAATGTCACGTGTAGACTTGAGATGGGTGTTGCAAATGTGTCTGAAACATACACCAATGAAGCTTCAAACAAGTTTGCGCCTACTGGTTCCACATACAAATTACTGTATATGAATTGCTCGCGGAACATGAGTAGAAATGAACGCAAATGCTCTGCAACTTGAACCAAGTTGTGTTCATCTTTGGACATTTTGCTTTCCGGTTTCGTGTTTGGTGTGCTCCCACTCCAGCGTTCTGTTGAAAACGTTATTCCAAAGTCTTTAGGTGAATCAATTGTATAATCTAATATGGTAAACGAGCCTTCAGTATTAGTTCGTTGACTGTTATAATACGTAAAATTAATTTCAAACAGAAGATTAAACACTCCTTGGTACTTGTTATCCCCAATTTTTTTAATAACAGATTTAACTTTGGGTTTGAGTTCAACGTGGCCTTTAATGGCAAAGTGGAAGTCTTTCCCTATGTACTTGAAATCATCGAAATACTCGGTAAAGAACTCTTCTGTGTGCCTCGTACAATTAATTGGGAAGCTTTGCTCCACCATTCTCTTAATTACTGATTTCATTTCCTATTTCATTTAACTTGGGCTCCGTGCGTCACGCGCACAATTTCACGTGAGCATCAATATACATTACAATTATAACACTCACTAAATATCAAGATGGCATTTGCTAAGGCTTGTTATAATATACGGTTTCTTTAAGGATGATTATATACCTTGAGGTTGTTTGAGCCCACGCACATGATCAATAGTGTGAGCAGAGACCCCAGTATACACGTGACTAATAGACCAGAACACATGTGACCAAGTGCGAACCAGTGACCATCGCACACGTGATCAATAATTAAACAGAAAAATCAAGATCTCCAAAAATTTTCTGGACAACGAGAACTCGAATATGGTGTTAGCTGACTTGGGGACACGTTTGCGTGGGGCTCTTTCGTCAGTGGAGTCTGCGTCAGACGCGGAAATCAAGGATATGGTGAAGGACATTTGTTCCGCACTTTTGGAGTCCGATGTGAACATCAAGTTGGTGTCTAAATTGAGAGATAATATTCAGAACAAAGTGAAGCTGGAGTTAAAAGAGGACGAGAATGCGATGAACAAGCGTAAAAAATTGCAGAAGATCATTTATGACGAGTTGGTGGGGCTTGTTGATTCACACGAAGAACCACCCAAGCCAAAGAAGTTGTCTGGAAGCAGTGGTGCTGTGAAGAAGGTCACCAAAGTGGTTGATGGTAAGAAGAAGGTTATCACCAAAAGCAAACCGACCGAATCACACGTTATTATGTTTGTTGGTTTACAAGGTGCTGGTAAGACCACTTCGTGTACTAAACTTGCTGTTTACTACAAGAAGCGTGGGTACAAGGTTGGATTAGTGTGTGCGGATACATTCAGAGCTGGTGCCTTTGATCAGTTGAAGCAAAATTCCATCAAGGCTGGTATTGCATTTTACGGTTCCTACTATGATACCGATCCTGTGAAGATTGCTGGCGAAGGTGTGGCAAGTTTCAAGAAGGATAACTTTGACATTATCATTGTGGATACATCTGGTAGACACAGACAAGAACAAGCACTTTTCGACGAAATGATTCAGATATCGGACAAGGTTCAGCCCACCCAGACGATTATGGTTATGGATGGGTCCATTGGTCAAGCGGCAGAGGCCCAAGCAAAGGCATTCAAAGAAAGTTCCAACTTTGGTTCGATTATTTTGACCAAGATGGACGGCCATGCCAAAGGTGGTGGTGCCATTTCTGCTGTCGCAGCAACCAAAACACCAATCGTGTTCATTGGTACTGGTGAACATGTCAACGATTTTGAAATCTTCAAGCCAACCACATTTATATCCAAATTGTTAGGTATCGGGGATATTGGTCTGTTGATTGAACACATCCAGTCTCTTAACTTGCAGGATGATGAAAACCACAAGCAATCATTGGAAAACATCAAGGAGGGTAAATTCACATTGAAGGATTTCCAAACACAAATCAACAACTTTTCCAAGATGGGACCATTGACCAACATTGCGCTGATGATTCCTGGTTTCCTGAGTGTGATATCCGAAATAGGAGAAGAAGAAACACTGAAGAAGTTAAAGAACATGGTGTATATCATGGATTCGATGACCCAAAAGGAATTAAACAGTGATGGTCGTATCTTTGCTGAAGAACCATCCAGAATCATCAGAATAGCACAGGGTTCTGGGTGTTCTGCTGGAGAAATCGAAATGCTCTTGCAGCAACATAGAGTGATGGGATCTGTCGCCAAGACTGCCATGGCTGCACAAGGTGGTGTCCCTGGTGCTGGTGGTGGCAACCCATTTGGTGGCAACCCACAAATGGCTAGAATGATGCAACAGGCACAATCAAACCCAGACTTTATGCAGCAAGCAATGAACATGATGGGTGGTGCCGGTGGTGCCGGTGGCATGGGTGGCATGGGTGGCTTGGCCAACATGATGAACCCTCAAATGATACAACAGGCCCAGCAGATGATGAGACTGAACCCACAAATGATGCAACAGGCTCAACAAATGATGCAGAACCCTGGTATGTTACAGAAGATGATGTCTCAATTTGGTGGCTTGGGCGGCATGGGTGGAATGTAGGTTCTTGTAATATAGAGAAATGCAAACTGATAGCTGCTGCTTTCAGTGTAATGGTTATGTTGTAGAATGAATTGTAAAAGAAACCGGAGGGGTTCATCTCGTTGCCTTACGACAACACAACTTTGTAAAGGACTTGGAAAGGCTCAGGACTACAGAGGACCAAGCTAACAAAGAGCATTAAAAATAAAAGAAGAACCACCAGAGCCACACCTACTGTCTACAAAATCCCCCATAGCACATTCTATAATACAATACATCCATATCTCATCTGTAAAAATCTGGTCTCCCAGTATTCATACCATACTCAGACAAAGCACTACTTAAGTCATCCATGGTCAAGACGATTCTTCCCTGTTGGTTACCAGCATTTGAGGACGTGTGTGTAGGTCCCTGCTGTTGTTCCAGCTGGCCATTACCGTCGGCACCTGGAGTTGGAGCCCCACCCATCAGCTGCTGGTTAGCATACTGCTGACCCTGTAAGAGCAATTTGGCTCTCACTTGTGGATTCAGCGAGTTGTACACGGTACTGGAGTTACGAATTCTCAGATACTCGTATGCATCCTGGGTCAAGTCCAGAATGAACTTTTGCGTTGCTAACGCAAGCAAACGCTTGATTTTGATATCCAGTGTTTCGAAACCATTCTTGGTCAAGTAGTAGTCTGTTACCGCATCGGGGATGATTGGTGCAAAATCTCCATCCATCAAGTCTAACACTTCTTGAAGAGACTTATCTTTACGTGTAAGCTCTGGTAAGTCTGGGATTGCAGCCAACGCTGCTGCTGCGGCTGCTGCTGCGCTTACTCTTGCTTGTTTCTTACCTTTTCCATTGGTGTTGGCGTTTTGGGTTTGGTTGGATTCAGCAGGTTTGCTTGTGTCTGTGGTACGGGGGACAATATGTTCGTCGATGTCATTGAATTCATCGTCCATTTCCTCGTCAACGTCTTTTACCGGTCCATTGGTGGGTTCGCTCATGTTGTGGTTTGTTTTTCACTTTTTTGTTTTTGTAGTTGTTCGCGGTAGCTTTTGCGTAGCTTTTGCCTTAGCGTCTGTTGCAGCGGTAGCGTCTGTTGCAGCGGTAGCGGCCGTGTGAGCAAGAAAATGTTAGCGGCGGAGAAAGTGCGCCAGCAGAAGTTAGCGGCGGAGAAAGTGCGTCAGCAGAAGTTAGCGGCGGAGAAAGTGCGTCAGCAGAAGTTAGCGGCGGAGAAAGTGCGCCAGCAGAAGTTAGCGGCGGAGAAAGTGCGTCAGCAGAAGTTAGCAGCTGGGCGGTGTCGTTAGCAAACGTCAGTGAGCTACCCATCATAAATCCAATGAAACATTCACAGCACCTGATCGTATAACTCTTTTGCTCTGTATAATCATATGATACTAGAATATTAGCGTCAGTAATTTCCACTTTAATAACTGATCTGAGATACTTCAGATTGCTTTCATTACTTGTAGACTAAGCTATAAAGATCAAGCATAGGATCTACTTGATATGTAGCAAAGAAATGCTCAATTGCATTTTGCTTAGTTTTCGGTACTCTTAGTAAGTATTCTTAGTAAGTATTCTCAGTAAGTATTCTCAGTAACTTTTTCCAGTATTCTTAGTAACGTTTTCCAGTATTCTCGTAACTTTTTCCAGTATTCTCAGTAAATTTATTCAGTATTCTCGTAACTTTTTCCAGTATTCTCAGTAAATTTATTCAGTATTCTCGTAACTTTTTCCAGTATTCTCAGTAAATTTATTCAGTATTCTCAGTAAATTTATCCAGTATTCTCAGTAAGATTTCCAGAAGATTTCTAGCTTACGCTAACATTCTAGGCTTATTTTTTCAGTTCAAACAATCTTCACAAACAGCATGGGAGATCCAAGGGAGTCCGTTACGTTTGGGAACTCACTTCTGTTGCGAGTCGACGGCGCTATTGGTGCGATGTCGATATCGCCCAACGGACGAGATGCTGTTCTTGCTGGTCGTCGAGGGTTATTTATCATTGACTTGGACGATCCATTCACAACTCCACGATGGCTCCACCACGTTACGCTGTGGGAAGTTGCCGATGTGCAATGGTCTCCGCACCACCACGTGAAGCCCTCTTGGTGTATTCTGACGTCTAACCAGAAGGCTATGCTCTGGGACCTTTCGAGGCCATCCAAGAGTGCGATATTGAATGTGTTGCACAGACACACACGGGCCATCACCGACATCAACTTCCATCCACTGAACCCGGAGGTGTTGGCCACGTGTTCTGTCGACACCTTCATCCATCAGTGGGACATGCGGTCGCCGCGGAAACCTGTTGCTCTGTGGGCGGACTGGCGAGCCGGCACAATCCAAGTGAAGTGGAATCACGAAGACCCATACCAATTGGCATCAGCCCACGATAACTGTTTCTACATCTGGGACTCGAGAAATGGCTCACTCCCACTATTGAAGGTGAACAATGCTCATCTGCGTAAGATTAACGGGTTGGATTTCAGCCATGGTTCGTCGAACTTGATCACCTGTTCGAACGACACCACTGTAAAAATGTGGAATTTAAAGACGATGGAGGCACGGGAGTTGATTGACAAGTTCAATTACTTTGACAACAAGACGTCTTCCGTGGATGATGGGTCGAACTTCAAGCCGAGTGTGGTGATCAAAACCAACTTCCCTGTAGCCCGAGCCCGGCAGTTGCCGTTTGGTGACGACAAGGCGTGTGGGATCATGCCATTGCGTGGCGGCCAGGATGCGATATACATAGTGAACTACGACGGGGCGTATCAGAAGTCGCTAGAGACTGGACAAACGCAGTTTTTGGAGCCCGACCCCATCTACACATTCAAGGGCCACAAGGGCCCGATGAAGGATTTCCTCTGGCGCACGAGGCACGAGAGCTACGAGGGATACCCAACGAGCCGGTGGAAGGAGTACCAGTTGGTGACGTGGTCGCTGAAAGACTACGACCTCAAGTTGTGGCCGCACGACGAAAAGCTCTACCACCGAGTCAACTACAACCCGTCCTTATACTCCAAATTTTTCAAATCTTTTGATAACGGCCTGGATAGCGAGGACCTGCAAGGGTCTGCGCCTGTTGATTCCGAGCCGTACACGTATCAGACGTACTCTGGGGAGCCGGCAGTGCAATTGGACGACCTCACGCGGCGCAACAATGGCGATATTCTCTCGCTGATGACACGGTACCACATTATGGAGAAGAAGTGGCATCTGGGCGTTGGGCAAAACACGCAGAACCAGCTCAACCAGTTGGACTGGATATCGGGGGTGCGTATGGGCCGTGCTGGACATGAGCCACACAAGGATTCTGCGTTTGAGGACGATACGCGCAACAACGAACCCTCCAACTTGGGCGAGGAGGTGAGTATCGTCGGGCACAAGTTCCCCAAGGTGCGATTCGAGAAGATCTCGGTGTCTACGGGTGAGTTGGTTGTGAGTTTGCGTGGACCGTTGCTGAGCATCTACGGCAACATCGACAAGGAAACGCCGGAACCAGTAATGGAAAAGCCCGAGGAAGACAAAAAGTCGACACAGAGCTCAGAGACAAACACACCTGCAGCTTCGTCCGGTACACCCACTGTTCCTACCAGCACCAGCACCAGCACTAAGGATGACACGGCCGGTCCCGAGCTCGTGTTTATCCGTTTACTCATCACGTTCCCCAAAAAGTACCCGTGTCTTGAGGAGATCAACCCCGAGGTGTCGCACTCCACCAAGAAGTTGATCCGGTTCCAGAAACACAACTTGATCAAGTTCGACATTGAGGAGACCCACGAGCTCCCGCCAACGCTCCGCAGCAAGATGCTCAAAAAGTTAAACCAGATTGGCCAATTCTACTCGAACAAGTACAACCGTTTCTGTTTGGAGCCGTGCTTGCGGTTTTTGATGGGGGACCGTATTGAGCTTAATGATGAGGCGATGCTTGAGTCCCAGGAGCCACACCAGGAGGAGGTGGGCCCCGCAGAGGCATACGAGTACACTGAGCCGTATACTGAGGTGGGCACCGAGGGATGGGCGGATGACCTTATTAACCAGCAGCCGCACATGTACGATACGATGAAGGACGACTCGCTGGGCGACGAGGAGCAGGATTTGATTCCTGTGGATGACGAGGCATTGGAAAAGGCCAAGGTATCGACACAATCCTCAACACAGGCCGCTACTCCCTTGAACGGAGCTGGTAACACTAGTACCACTGGCGTATTTTTCGACTCGACTCCCGTGCCGAAAGGATGCGGGGCCACATGGTCGCACACCGGTCAGTTGGTGTGTTTCTTCATCCCCAAGAGCTCTGAGGATGGCGCAAACAACGAAGAGAAATTCAACATATTCAAGTTTACCGAGGGTGGGTTCAGCTTGAAAACCCACAGCCACCACCACAGCCACGCGAGCTCCGAGTCCGATGAAGTCGACCATGTGTCTGATGACGACGACAACGGCCGCGACGACCACGACGGTTCCGACGGGTCGTCGTCGTCGCTGGAGTCGTCGCTGTCTCTGTCTGACGACGACTTCCACAACGACTGGGAGGATCTCTTACACGACGATGCTGCTCGTCGTTTGCCTGGGTTCTTCAAAACCTCTGCCGGCTTGGGTAACAGGTTCACCAGACGCGGTAATGAACGTTCCACCATCAACAGATACACTAGTGGCCTGGCCCTGAATTATAAGTCGTCCATACCAGAAAAGAAGAAACAACGCGACAAGAAGAATAAGAACATTGTGGGAATCTTTGACTTTAGACACTTGTTACCGGATAAGTTTGAGTTGGCATGTGAGTACCGTGTGTTGGGCGACTCCCCTGAGCGTTTGGCCAGCTACAACAGCGAAATCGCTCTTAAGAACGGATTGAAAGAGATTAGTGATGTATGGAAGATTATGGAGATGATTTTGATTAAGGATGTCACCCATGAACAGACAATCCCAGGGTATCCGAACGCCAAGGTGGAGTTTACAAATGAAGAATTCACAAAGGAAGAGGCTTTCACACAGTTGGTGAGCACATCTGAAGTCACACGGATGCTCCCACGCAGCAAGAACTTTCGCTTCTATTGGGGTACCCACCCCTTTGGCCATAGTTGGTTAATTGCTGAAATATTCAAGTACTTTGAAGTGAGAGGGAACATCCAAATGCTCGCTATGCTTTCGTGTATTCTCTATGAGAACGCCAGTAACATCAAGAACGACGCACTGGACTTGTTCAGTATCCCAATCCACACCCCGTACCAGGTGATGCCACCTCCGCCTTCGGTGGTTGCGTTGCGCAAGTTCAACCAGAGCAACCAGCAGCAGATTATTAGCCAGGGCAAAGAACAAATGTACTCGTTCCAAGACTCGCTCAGCGACGGGCAGAACGGAACCTCCATTATGGGGGAGTATGTCCATCTGAGCCACCGCCACTCGTCCATCCTGGTCTTCCGCAGAGACCAAACATACGGATACGCCAAATCGATCGCTTCCTCCATTGGGAGCTTCAAAGATGCTCTGCTGCCTGATAGATATAACTTGAAAAAGGCCATTCCAAACACTTTTATGACAAGCAACGACTACTCCCTATCGAGCAGCAATGATATGCTCAGAGACAATGCGCTCAGACTAGGGAACATGAACAAGTATAGAATCAAACAAGCTAACCTGGGAGAAAAGCGAAAGCTGATCAAAAGTGGCTCCTTGAGCAGCCATCAGATACCTCCGAATGTCGTTCCAAACACACTTGGTCCAAATGTAAAGGGAACCAAGAATAAACTACGCCAACCGCCTACAGTCACCATCGACATGCAAAACACGGACGAGTTGGACTTGTTTGATGACGTCTACCTGCTGACCCTCCTCCAATCCCAGGATCTGGCAAGAGTCAAACTGTACAGAGAACAGTACGCAAACATGCTCTACGTATGGGGGCTCCCTATAAACAGAGTCAAAATACTAAAGTTTAATTATCCCCTGGAGGCAACAGAAAAGAAGGTGTCTCAATTTAACGTGCACAGCGTCAAGTTTGGAAGACGCCCGCTTAAAAAGCAAAACCACAATCAACTATTTATCAACGCGGTATCTCTGCTGCTGGTGGCGACAAATAACGCCTGGAATACAAACAAAAGAAGCCAGTTCAAGTACTGCGTTTACTGTAACTTGGTGGTTCTGAAGAATATGATTGTGTGTTCCAATTGTGAACATGTCGTACATACTGATTGTGCTTCTGAGTGGTGGTGCAACCAGGATGGTGAGGTTGAATGCCCTAGTGGTTGTGGGTGTAATTGTCTTGATCATGCCATGTGAAACTGCTTCTTGTGCGAAGCGATTACGAGTACAGCAACCAGTGGTAAGACCTTCCAGTGATAAGCAGTTCCAGTGGTAAGACCTTCCAGTGATAAGCAGTTCCAGTGATAAGCAGTTCCAGTGATAAGCAGTTCCAGTGGTAAGAGCTTCCAGTGATAAGCAGTTCCAGTGGTAAGAGCTTCCAGTGATAAGCAGTTCCAGTGATAAGCAGTTCCAGTGATAAGCAGTTCCAGTGATAAGACCTTCCAGTGATATTGAAGCAGATTGCTATGAATCATGATCGTGTGAATCACGATGGTAGAGGTTACAATAAGTTCTAATTCTGTCTTTATATTGCTGTTCATCAGTTCTCATTTCATTTAATCGTATTGATCCAAACATCTTATCCACTCGTCGATTTATCAAATCGTCAGAAACAAGAGATAATTCCCTTGTTCATCTATCAAAGCTATCACGTCTACTAATCGGATTAGCTAATTATTAAACTATTTATGAGAATGTAGGACTGTCACTTAGACTAATAATAGCTGACTTCAGCATGAGAGCTTTGTGGAAACCACGGAACTTAATCCGGAAGCTGTATACGTTAAATACAGCACAAATAGAAAGCACCGCATTCAACGTTGAACATTGAGTGTAAATGTGGAGTGAATGTGAATATATCGGAGTATATGTATCTAACTTTATTATTTCCCAATCACGATTAATGAGTCTATTCCATAGACCCCATTAATCCTGGACAGGAACATAGGAAATTATAATATACCTGCTACTTATATGGATCAGCAATCTGTCGTGTTTAAATTGCCTCAAATGACTTCCATCTGACAACTTATATCGCGCTAACTTGAAATCTGGATAACGAAAGCTCAAAAAAGTATACAGATAACTTAGTCTAGTTGAGAATATCAACAAGACTGGAATCCTGGATGCAGCTTATATCGCGGAGAACTCGGATAAATATGCGGATCGCCTAAACAAGTTAATGTCCAAGACTACAGAATCGTGATTTGGCTGCGAACAAATTTTTGTGTATTTTCCAACTCTCAAACTGCCTGCTTGACTATGATATAACTATCATAAACCAAATTAAAGACACTGACTCTTATACAATCCGACAGAGTATATAAATCACGTTACTAGGCACCTTATATTTCCTAATCAATGTTAAGTTATCAACTTAACTATATCCATACAGACTAGGATACCTAGTAACTACTGAAGTAATCACCGTAATGCCCACTAAAACTTTAAGTATCCTTTTGGTCTGTCACAAAAATAATATTTACTATACATTGTTATAAATCGTTGAAGAATCAGACAGCCATATATGCTATCCGAATATGCTATGAATATGACTGGGAATATGACTGGGAATATGACTGTGAATATTACTATGAATGTGACTGAATATTACTGTGAATGGGACTGAATATTACTGTGAATATGACTTTGAGTATAAAGAGAAATACTACTTTCTATTTTCAAGAACTTTCTCGTATCTCTTAATCACCAAGCCAACCGTCAAATGAACGATCAAAAGGTCATTCACAGACAAAATGGAGTTTGGGTCGACGGTTGTGGGGACATCTATAATGATCTCCGACCGAACAGAACCAATGTATCTCCTTTGGCGCAACTCACCGATAGGAGTACCACCTTGGAAAAGCTCTGGCTGTCTCTGTCTAGAGGAAATCGAGAAGAGAGTTGAGACACCTCGCAGAGGATGGCCTTTGCCCAATTTTGGAGACTTTTTATCCCAACTATCAACCAACGAATAGCCTCTGGTATCTTTGTCAAACTGAAAGAGAGTATATTCATACCGCTCACTGTAATACTTGTTTTGGTTGATCCATCTGTACACTGTTCCATTCACTTCGTAGTCGACAATGGGCATTACGTGGTGATAGAAAACAGTAACTGGTGGAAGATGTTTGAACTCAAGCACATACGAACTATAGCTCACGCTTCTATGCTTTTTCACCAGGCAAAAGTCTTCAATATCCCGATTCTTGTCGAACAAACTTCCTTGTGGAGGGGTTTTATACCTTTTGAGACTCATGAACTTGGGAGATAATGGATTCACCACCACACTTAATAATGGCAAATCATACCCTTGGCTTTGGAGCTCTTTCACAGAACCGTTTCTCTTCGCTATCCGTTCCCCAGAGGGGGTCTCGTGGCCTCTTCTGAATTCCTTGTAATTGGTCATACTTTCATAGGATGGGTAAACTTTATAATTGGGATTCCAAATCGATTGTTGAATTGGGAACCTTTGAGGAGTCCCAGACTCATAACTTGGTGGTGGTAACCCGTATTCCAGCTCATTTTTGGATTCTTTCAGCATTGTCAATTTTTCAGACATGAAGAATTCAGGCAACTGCGATGCCTTTAATAGGATTTTCTTGACGCAATATTTAACAATTAGGATTGACACAAAGTACCACCGCGTAAACCACGGCAGGGTACGCAACGCCACCGGTCATTGCAGTCACACTTCCCGCCGCATGTCGTCCTGGAGATCAACTCGGTCTGATGGCTGGGAATTTGGCCTCAAGTTAGTGAGTCATCACTTTTTACATTTGTATCTAATGACTGAGCCCGGTGCCCCCTCAAAACCCTGCTGGCTTATTCTTCGGTACTCGAGCCGCATTTCCAAGTCCCCTAGATGTGTTACTCCGCCACTACAATATGTGTTTTGAGTGCGTGTGCTTGAAGCATATTTCCATCTTCTTCGTTATTCAGAATTTACGAGATTCCAGCATTATTACGATTCTAATCTTTTCTATAAAGGATTACTTAACAAGGCTGTAATACGGGGAGCTATTAATGGGTAAGATGTCATGTCTTCAATGTCTTGAAACGTGTCTTGAGTTGTATATCAGGTGCTGAAGTGTATATCATCAGTTGAATTGCGTCTTTAAATCGTGTTTTTGTGTCTTAAATTGTGTCTTAAATTGTGTCTTAAATTGTGTCCTGGATCGTATATCATGTCATGAATTGTATATCATGTCTTGAATTGTGTCTTGGATTGTATCATGCCTTGAATTGTGTCTTGGATTGTATCATGCCTTGAATTGTGTCTTGGATTGTATCATGCCTTAATTTTTAAAGACATTCATGTTAAAATGTCTTTACTCGTATGTAAACAAATTATTACACTACATTTCAACAAAGGGTTTGGACTCATGCACCTTGCATTTCACGCGCTTACCTAATCAATTACATGGGTTTCAAGCTCGTTTTCAGTTGTTTAGGTCATCTTATACTATTTGGGCACTACATCTTAAATGTTGTTCTCATAGTTGTCTGATCCCGATTACATAGCCTTGCACATGAAAATGTACTACGCTTCTACTTGATCTGCCTTCTTTGGATTGTGAGGTATTGTAGTTCCCTTTCTCTCTGTCGGCTCGATTCTGTTTTGGATATTTAAAATAATGCAAAGATACTTCTCTGGGTACCAAAACCTCATGTGCAATAAATTAAAGGTTTGCATTCCCCCTACTTCATTCTTAGATCATTTCGTTTGTTTTTGGGGGTTTGAATCTTACAGGAACAAATGAATCGTTTACAGTTCATATAACCAAAAATTTCATCAATAGAGCTACTACAAGATCATTTCCCATCGTGTTTGATATTTGGGGTGTTCAATTCAAGGCGTCGCTCCTCCTGATCGTGTAGACACGTGAAATGTGCCTCAGATAGGCAATTTATAGCACATGATCAAACATGGCGTTCAGGTACATGATGAGCAAAGAGGTCAAATGGAACAATTGATGAGGTACAACTAGCATATTGAAGAAGTAAAACTAGCACATTAAAAAGGTGAAACTATCACATTGAATAGGAATAAACAGCGCATTGAGTAGAAGTAACCAGCGCATTAAGTAGAAGCAACCAGCACATTGAATAATCACAAACAGCATATTCAAGGGACAATCATTTTCCAAGGATGATTGGCATGCAACCTTACTTGATAACATTCTAAGGGAGGGCCATGTAGTGAATAACCAGAACAAAGTTAGTTTAGCTAATTTATCCTAGATATCATTTACATCAGCATGATTTAGATATAGTCAGGATAACTGGAACCTATATCAGCATGTTGAAACTTCTATTGCCCCACTCAAGCTGTTTGCTAAGAATTAGTTTCCTCTATGTTCACGGGTAAATTGCCTTTAAATATCCCCGGCTAAATTTGTTCGGCAAAATGCTTTGGTATATTTAAACGAGTAAATTGACTTGTCGATGTGACTTGGTCCTCTATTTCAGGAACAATCTCATAAACGAATTCCATACTGAAACCAGTGCTTAATTATGTAATGATATTTCGTCTGGAATTTGTGGTGTATTGAAATGCTGTTTTAAGCTCAGACTTTTCAATTTCTTCATGAAAATTTGTTTATTCTTGTGACGCTTGTGGATTTGGCTGTGGATTTTCCATTGAGCATTCTTATGACCATGGATTTGATTAATTCAATCTGGACATGCAATTGCTTGTGGGTTTTGTCACAAATGTACTCAATTAGGTCTCCTAATAGGGTCTCAGTGAATCACTAAATTAGATCCCATGACTATAATTAATTAGATCTGGCCGAGTACATTTGATCTGGCCGAGTACAATTGATCTGGCCGAGTACAATTAAATCTGCCCATGAATTTGCTTGTGAATTCTGAAATTGAAATATCTAGTTTAAAAGAATTCTCAGCCACCAGGAAAACTCATTGACTTCGCTTCGCTCGTTCCGCAAGTTCTCTTTCTTTCAACTTCAGGCTCCATTCAACAGTAAAATGGTTCAAGTAGGCAACCACCTCCTCAGACCCAATAGAACTCACTTCATCATAAATCAAGACATCCTTTGATCCTTTCACCACCAGTCCGATTTTAAAATCCTGCTGGTCACCCACCAAGGCGCAATGAACTGCCGGGTATGCAGCTTTGTAAAGGTTTGTAGAATGGTAGGGCAGACCGAATAAGGTTCTCAACCAAAACACAAACATGATGTAATAATACAAGGGGGTGGATATGAACCCGTATAATCTTGTATAATTGGAAGCAATACCGGGTTGTACCAAGAATTGTTGAATTCCGAGATTCAGCATGTCTTCGAAAGTAGCAAAGTGGAGTAAATCAATTAGTCTTTGCAGCTTCAGATATACATTTTGTGATTCCAAGAGCTGTAGGTCATTGAAGCTGATGATCTCATGGTCCAGGAGGGTCAGGGAGAACCAAACGACCTTCCCACCGCCACGTAGGAGGATAGAGATCTTCTTGAGAAAGAAGTATGGGGCAAACACGTTAGCTTGAAACACAAGGCCCATTCCATCTCCAGACTTTTGTGTAGGATTGTCGGAGCAAGAATTCGAGCTTTGCGTAACAAACGATGGGTACAGATGTGATTTGGCGTCTTTTGTAAACAGTTCTTTCAACAACAGAGGGAGGTTAACGCTTGTGTTGAGTACCGGGTGGAGGGTTTCCAGGAGGAACGCATGGTCAATCTTGGTGTACCTGCGAAGCAAGTCGGTGTATGCCAATTGCACCGAGGTCATATCTGAAAAGTCCAAAACCAAGTAGTCAAAGTCGATTCTACCCAGACGATTTCTTGAATTGGCGTAGGCCTCCACCTTACCAATGGCGTCCTGTGTCTTTTTAAGGGTGGAAGCTGTAAGGATCATGGTGAGATCCAAAGTTGGACTTACCAGATCAATGAGTCGATAACACACATTAACCGAAAGGTCAGAGGATGCTCCCGTCACAAGCACCACCATCAGCTCAGAATGAGTTGCGGACGAGAAATCAGACTGAGTATCCATCCTTATCTACGGTGTATTATAAAACAAAAATAAGAGTAATATATAAAGTTTTATAAAAAAAAGTCCCTTTCATATATTCCATGTACCCTTAACATGGTGAATCGGTCGTTTATGTAACATAAACATTCAATTGCTCGTCACGATTGCGTTTTGTTAAATATGTCCACAAACAAGGTCTATTGTTTGGTCGTAATTAATGGGTCTATCTTTGTATTCTTGTATGGTGGGATTGGGTACACAATATGCATAGCCATCACGTACTAATTCTTGTGATATAATAGGGTTTCACGTTGTCGCCGTTATCACATTCTCTTCTGACACGAAGTATCTCGTTATTGTTATGTTTTACAACACGATCTGTGACACGAGTGTGTGCTCCAGTGTCTTTCATTATACCTGTGGCTATAGTGCTTTTTTCTCATGTCATAAAGTGTTTTCTTGATTATGCTCCACTTTAGGAATATGTGCAGTAACGAGGTTGGTCAAAAAAGGTTACAATACTGTTTTAGGTGTTGCGTGGAGTAACTAATATCTACACTTTATTGTTAGAACTTTAACTTTACATTGGTTTCCTTTGGATTGAATGTGATTCGAGGCCGTTGAACAAAGCTAAAAAGATCTGAGGAAGGAAACAGGCTCTTCAGGAGTATTGTTATCAATTAAACTAAGACTGGATAGCTCATAGAGTTACATCACTTTGAATGGTCACCAATGAATGCAAATACTTCTACCAATAAATCATAACGAATGAATTCACTAATAAATGAAAATCCATCACGAATGAATTCACTAATGAAAATCCATCACGAAAGAATTCACAACTGGAAATCCATCACGAAAGAATTCGCAACTGAAATCCATCAAGAATGTATTCACAAGAATAGATGAAAAATCAACATCTAAAATTCACCCATAATTGGAAAATCATCACGAATCACCCATAATTGGAAATTCTGAGTAGATTCACATGAATAAGAGTCACCACGTAAATTCATCATCAAAATTCACTACAATAGCATACAGATTCAAAACTACTGCAACTGATATTAATATACACATACATATTACGATAAAAGAGTGTTATCGAGTATTATTGACGCGAGGAAGTGATTTGATTCTTCAACTTTTCGTCCCATTCTTCAACCTTTGCTTCAACAAATTTCAACACATCTTCTGAGCCTGTAGGGTCGATTTCTTCATATATGATATACTCCTTACCTAACAAGGTCAGGGCACTTGCGATTTTCAAGTTTTGAGGCTCCTTTTCACCACGGGTGGTGCTGATTGCACACTTTACAGGAGCGTTTGCTCCCTTGTAACCATCGATATTATGGTACTGCAGGCCCAACCCACGGACAAGGTAGAAAAGAAACAACATCCCATAGTAACTAAACACATTAAGGAATTTGTGGAATGAAAATGTCTCGAAGATACCCGGGTGTGTCAAGTACTGGGTGATTCCCTTCTTTTGGAGTTGTTTGTAGTTACCATAGTGTAACAAGTCGACAATACGCTTTGAACCTTCGTATGGGTCTGTAGAGCGGACAAGACCTAAGTCTTCAAAAGACAAATCTTGTGGAAGCGACATGATGGAGGATACCCACACAACCAGGGCCTTACCCTTGATCAAAAGTGGTTCGAGCTTATGTAATAAATAGTATGGACCGAAAACGTTACTTTGGAAAACCATCGACATGCCATCTGCAGTCATCACTCCAGGCACTTGAACCTTATACTTGGGGTGTGTGAGTGCGTGCACTGGTCCACTCATTATTTCGACAGTAGCCTTAACAAAGTCAACCCCAGCGTATGCGCTCTGTGCTGCGTTGGCAAAGAAATAGTGTATAGCATTGTATCTCTTACTCAACTCGTAATAAGCAGACAACACAGATACCATATCCTCGAAATCAAGGAGTAAATAATCGAATTCAAGCTTTCCGCTACGTTGTGGGAATTTCTTCTCTGAACCCTTCTTGATCAACTGAATCGCTTCCTGTGCTCTAGGTAACGTACGCAGAGTAACAACAAATACAAGATTCTCTTCCTGAGGAAGCTCCTCAATCATACGCGAGGCAATGTTGAGGCCCAAGTTCGAGTTGGTACCAGTGATAAGAATCACCGTGGACTCCTTTTGAAGTGACATGTTCTCGTATAGCTTTTTTTTTCCACGAAAATTTCATCGTTTATATATTTGATTCAAAAGCACAGCTTGATTTACAAAGTTTATATTGTACAAAGGTGAATGTAGCAATACAATGGGGGTTCCAGTTGTGTTCTAGTGCTCAAATGGAGAAACTATGAGAAATAGTGAACAAAATTCTCCCCGGCAGGATACGGAGATAGAGGGTCAGTTGAAGTGGAGGAGATGCAGAGGAAAAGTTAACATTTGGCACCTCACGAACTGGAGATCGTGAACAAATTACAGTGAGGAAGACACTCATAGAGCAGTTACAAACCCAACAACATGTCCAAGTTGAAAGCTGCTTTTTGTGGGGAAGTTGATCATATTAAGTTGATTTAATCCGTATATAAACCTTGCTTTTGAGGAAATTGATTATACAAATCCTACAAATAAATAGAATAAAGAATATTGGCGTTCAATCTTGTGACATCAATTAGAAAAGTTCCATGTTCGTCAATTGCTCTAATGGTCCCATAAGTTAGAAGAGTGAATTTATTGTATGTGACTGCAACTAGAATCACAAAAAAAAACTCTTATGGAAAGCCCGCTACATGCACATTTCTCACTATTAGAGTACACTTGCAATGTTCATGCTATTCTCTCGTGTATTTACATTTCAGTAGATGAAATTAACCACAACATCATGCTATAATACTCTTGGTAAATCTTTAAGAGAAGTTAAGCTAGAACCCGGGAATTATTATCAAATCGATCAGTTGATCGGCCGTTTCTAAATATCACATCGGGTTTTATCCGTTCCTTTACGAGAAGCCTTCTATGCATTTATGCTTCTAGTAGTATGGTTATAACACATTGCCCAATTTATTCCATAGTGGTAGTCATCCGCATAGTAAAGAAAAGGGCCAGTTCCACCCTTTTAACTATTGATCTGTGTATTCTTTTAGAAATTAGTTTCTATTGAGTTTACTACTATGACCCAATAGAGTATTGAAACCCCGACAATACAAGGAAAACAATCAAACTTTGGGCAAAAAAGTGAAATGATGCCCAATACACTTAATAACTAGAATTTACAAACCGTATAGCAGCTTTTATATCTAATCCATGACAACTGAAGAAACTTATCCCAAATACCACTGCTATTGAGTAATCCACAGTTATAGATAGTCATCCTGAAATATCAGTCTACTATATTGATAACGTCGTAGTTTCCACAGTCATTGTGCCATGAGACCATACCCATCAAAATCAATTATTAGCTGAATTGACTAAAGATTTCATTTGGAAAAATAGTAATTAGGTGATTTTAGTTTTCAATAGCTTCAATTACTCATAGCATACAATTATATAATCTTATTTTTTTTGTAAATTGGTTGCGTGGTCTAGTTGGTTATGGCATCTGCTTAACACGCAGAACGTCCCCAGTTCGATCCTGGGCGGAATCAATCTTTTTTTTCTTTTTGGAAAAGACAAAGTAGCGAACGATCTAGTTAGGTATCTGAAAAGTTGCTGGGATTTCTTAGAAGTATTGTTGTTAGCGAAAAGAGAATTACCAAGACGGCGTTTCATTGTCTATTAAGTATGTACTTTATTCATTATGATTGAATTCAGATGTGATTTGCTTTCCTGTAATACAACGCTCACTACACACACTGTGAAAGCACTTATTGTAAAGCCTTGAACAGTCATGATGAACCTTATGGTGCCCAAAGATCACTCCAACCGATATTCTTTCTAACTGCACTAGAAAAGCCCTCATGGTATTTTACCCAAATCCTCGTATTTTCTGATTTATCAACAGGAGGATCATTAAGTTGTGTAGCCATACCTTCATACTGTCCTTTGAAAAAATCAATACTACTAACCTTGATACGCTTTTTAGAGACTTCTTCTTCCTTAGCTATTAAAGCCACCTCTTGGATATTTCTCTTTGAATTTTTTAGCATGTTTAATCTTTCCAATTCTGAAACCAACAAGGGGAATAACCTAGAACGCTTCATTTGAATCTGTTTCACTAACGTCTCGTGCGGCACGCTAACAAACTCATTATCAAAATTGGTGATAGTATCCCACGAAGGAGAAAACTGCAAGGTAACCGCACCCGTCTCCAAATCACGTTCGTTTTCGAGTGTGATTTGCATATCGTTCACAAGCGTGGTGATCTTTTCAACTGTGATTTTCTCAAACTCCTTTAAGTTCGACTTGGATTTTGAACTCAAACTTACATCAAATATCTTATTCAAGTATGGTAAGTAATATGTGGAGTAGACATCGTAATGATTTCCAATTGCAAGTTTGGTTTGTAAAGGCATAGTGTCTATTATTCTCTTGATGATGGCTTTGTTCTTTTTAGCTTCTTCAAAACTTTCAAAGTCCAAGTTTTTTGCATTGGGGATGAGTGGCTGTTGTTTTTTGTTCCTATTTGCATTCAATTCACTGAATAAGGACCATATTTTCAATCCAACAATACTGCCATAAACGTCAGTATCACCGCCAACACTAGATGAACTTTTCCCACAGAACTGATCGTAGAAATTTAGCCAGTCACTGAATTCGCTGGGTCTATGGAGAGCGTCATCTTGAACATGTACCACATCCAAGTATTTGTTGAAGCATCCCTTGATAACTTTATCAAACGTGGAACTATTACTGATTGTAGATTTACCGCTTCCGTTCATAAACATGTCAAGCAACTCCATAAAATTCTCCTCCTTTCTTAGTTGAGGGCTTCGTTTAAAGAGAAGATCAACCATTGAGTACCATGAGATTTGGGAGTCTCTATTTAAACTATTAGATGCTGGGTTGGTTTCAATTGTGTCGATCTCCTTTCTAGTGAATTGCATATGATTGAGACATGCTCTAATGTCACCGTCACAAACTTCAACCACTTCTGTAATGTACTGATAATCCAAGTTTAAATTTTCCTTGGAGTTGATCACCATAAGATGTTCCTTGATGGATCTCATTGCATTGCCACTCTTTGAAGAGCCACTTGCTTGTTTCAAAACTGTTGGTTTTTTAAATTGCACCAAGTCTGAAATCCCACGTAATTTTTCCATGGGCGATGAACCAAACCCTCTTGTGTTTGAGCTGTAGATATCGTTTGCTATACAGATGATGGGCCTGTTGAGAACAAATGGTTTCTTCTTTTTTGCTTTTTGGTCTTTTTCGTCATCAGTTTGTTTCTGATATTGACTTCTCAGATCAGCAAAGACCAAATCCCCCAAAACCTTTACTAAATCTCCTGCATTCACTAGAGAGTCCACTTCATCGATGACCAAACAAGTTGGTTTGCCCTTGGATGTGATTGTGTTAGAAGTCATTGCATTCATGATTCTTAACCGAAGTGCGGCCGAAACACCCCCATAATTACCAGCAGCATTCCCACCTTGTGGCAATGTATCCATACTATTGGCAGCGTTCAACTCCTCAACGTTGAATCCTAGCTGCTTTGCAAGCAAGTGCACAGAGGCGGTTTTCCCTATTCCTGAAGGCCCATGCACCAACAAGATCTTTCTATGAGGACGCCCACGATAGTCAACCTGGTCAGTGTGCTCCACTGCCTGGTTATTCACCACATTGGACCATTTCTTCAACCAGTGAAGAATTTGTCGATACAGCTTATCATTACCGGCAGAACACAAGTCGATAAAGCTTTGGGGACGATACTTTTCCGTCCATATCTGTGCATTCACAGATGTCGTCTGTCTCCCCGTTCCCACCTTGGCAACTTGTCTTTGGTTTTCCTTAATACTGGTACGGAGTTCAACCTGACTGAACAAGTTATCCATATCCATATACGAGCCCGAACCCTCGATGGAATCGGCCGAAAACCCACTATGAACAATGGCTTTGCGTGGTTTGAGTTGTATCGTTGCTCCACTCAAGAGTTTGACGCTTTTGCTGGCTAATGACGCGGGACCCATGTATTCCACTGGGTCTTCCACCTCGATGCGTCGTTCCTCTTCTCCACCGTCAACTTCCATTTCTTCAACGTTGAAAAACATAGAACTGCCCATCTCAACGTCATCCCCGCCACCTGCGTGCTCGAAATCAACCTCTACCAGTTCATTGAAGAACATCGACGCTCCCATGTCTGTGTCTGTCATTGTTTTTTGGTGTGAAAAAGTACGCGTCTTTTCGCAATATATTAACCGTTCCATCGGTGAATGATTTGGGCTTGTCGATGTATTCAATTGCTTGTAGGTGAATATCGTATTCAATTGCTTGTAGGTGAATATCGTATTCAATTGCTTGTAGGTGAATATCGTCCTCAATGTGTTGTGTTTGCACTGGTCAGAAGTTTCCTGTAGCAGTGTATAGCATTTTCTGCAGTAATCATAGAGTTCTTGAAATGTGTGATAGTCAATGAGACTATACAATCTACCAGAAGCTGAAAGAGTAGTGTTTGTTCATTCATCACAATGAGATTTATCATGGAAGTTTTACTCATAAGTGTTACCTATTAGTTACACGGAAAGAACGGTATATTTACTGGCAACGCTATCTTAGAAGGACTATGTTACCTATAAGTTACACTCAACATCCACAAGTGCACAAGCTACACTAATAACAACCACAGTTACAATAATAACAACCATAGTTAGACTTTAATACCCACACGTCTACTCACAAGGCATACTAATAACAACCACAGTACAGAAGGTGACTTCAAAGTCTGCAAATTACACCAAAGTAATTTTGGTATATAATCATAGACAATTTGATGAAATAACTCTATTAATCGAAATTTCTTCATTGTTCAGATGTCGAAAGTCCTCGACATTTCAATTCCTAGAAGCATCCGAACATTCATATCTATATACACGATTATCAAAGTCTATATTATTTTAATTAGCAGTAAATAATGGGAACTCCATTAGAGCTAAAACCCGTGGGAATTTCATTGGAGCTAAAAACTGTGGGAACTCCATTAGAAGAGTTATAACTTCTGGGAACTAGAAGAGCTATTATTTCAAGTCAAATTATTTCAGTTCATCCAAAAGTCTTCAATTGAATCTGTTGCTGATCGCCAGAATCGCCATTTGCATCCGATTGATCCATTTTGACCAATTCTTCGGCAATTCGCTTTTGCTCTTCACTCAAGGATGAGTTGACCACCGTCTTAAAGCTCTGAGCATCCTTTTTAACAAGAGTAAACAATCGCTCATGTAAATAAGATTTTGAAATAGAATCACTGTTATTATACTTGATCAACAATGGAATCATAATTGAATACAATGCAACAATTTTCAGTGTGTCCGAAATGGTTTGGTTGAACATGAACAAAATCTCAAAGGCCAATTTAGGTTCAACAACAGGCTGATCCACATTACTTAAAATACTAACCAACTGGCTCACCAAGTACTTCATCACCAATAATTGCTCGCCCAGTCTGGTTGTGTATTGAAGTAAGGATTTAATACATTGGATAGCAATGGTGGTGGTATCAGCGTCAGACAATAATGCCAACAAAGCTTTTGCAAACGTTTCCGAATCATTGGAATCCAAGGCTATGTTCCCACTGGTAATAAGAACCAAGGTAGTCATAACGGAGTTCTTGGTTTTGTCAATAGTGTAATAGCCCTTAATAACGTTATAGAATGTTTCAACAATCTTACCATCAAGTTGAGAAGTCTCCAACAACACAACCTTTAAGTTGGGTAACACCAATCCAACCAATTTTTCATTATTGAACTCATAGATTTTACCAAACACGAAAAGTAAACATGAATACAAATCAGCCTTCACCACATTAGGAAACATCGACATCATTTCGGCTAGTGTATGTAAGGTGATCTTGAGAATTTCTATATTCGGACCGCTGTCCGCATGCTTCAAGAGCAATTTTTGACTACCATTAGAGGGATCGTAATCATTTCTTAAGAACGGTAAGATCCTAAACAATGGCAACATCGCGACTCTGATCAATTCGAACAATTTGTCGAATCCAGTTTCGATTTCTTCTTGGTGAGCATCAAAGTAGGTTGTGAAAATAGTGCTTACAATAGAAACCAATTTAGATTGGATATCAGCATCGTCATCGATCAATATCAAGCGGTCAAACAAGTCGATAATTTCACCAAAGATATCGTCATGGAACAACAAATCAACCAATTCAGTGCTCTCAACCAATCTATTGAGAGATCCAAGAATTTCAGGTACATACTTGTTCTTAATAAGGGACTCGACACACTGACTGAATAAAACAAAGAAGAAGTTTTGAACATCACCTCCCAAGTGCTCATTGATGAACTCATTATTCGATTCCAATTCAATGCTCAACACACTTATGAAGTTTATCCAATAGTTCCCATAAAGAGCCAATTCTCTCTCGCTGACAGAATTGAACTTCAAAGAGGCATAGTCCCTCAAGACCAAAATCCATAAGGGTATTAAAAGCGGCGAATACTTGTTCAATGTGTCTTGCAATTCAGGTTCAGTTTCAGAAACACCAGATGAGTCGATTTTCAACAAAGCCCAACAATTCAAAATCGAGATTTGAATGGACTTTCTACCAAACTCGCTAGTATTCTCCAAAAACCCAAACTTTAAAAACTTGTTGGATGAAATTTCTTCCAATAGGTAAATCAAAGTCTTGAGAATTCTTTGCTTCGAATAGAACTTAATTCTGGGCAAGTTTATAAACTTGGAAGAAACGTTAATTGTATTAACAATCACTTCAGTATCACTTGATGAGTTGAAACATGGTATTAATGCACTGATTATTTGGGCCTGTTGTTGTTCTAAAATCGATACACCAGGATATAATGGATCGGCAAGATGTCCAAACAAACTTAATGCCTTGTCAAGTAAACTGATGCCTCTCAACTTGATTTCTGAAATCGAGGAAGTGGAACCAAGAAACGAAACCTTGACAATATCTTGAATCTTCCCCTTCAATTTATCAACAAGTTGAGGTCTCTTATGAGCCAACGCAAGATAATGGTTCAAGAGATCGTAGATGAAAAGCTTGAACTCCCAAGTTATTGGTTCATTTTTATCCGCATCCGTATCCTCATCGCCCACAATGTTTTCAATTTCTTCATCCTTGAAATCAACTTGTGCCAGCTTCTTCTTTTTTTGTCTCTGCAGTAAAGGCAACAACTTCTGTTGGTAATTAACTTCAATAAAGGGACCCGTCAACTTCTTAGAGCTGAACTTGAAAAGTGAATTGAGAATGACAAACCAATTCACATCAAGACTGGATTCCATCCACAAAGTAATAAACTGTTTTAACTCTTTACACGGCTTCACATTCATTGAAATCCAAAGCATGTTTATAGTATCCTTATTCAAAATGTCGACACCAAAGATCTTGATCAATTCAACATAGCAATCATAGGCCGCCTTGTATAATTCAAAGCTCGTACAGAATGGGAAAATCGCTTCTCTAGATAATGAAGTCATAGACATGGTACCAAGGCCAATCTTGAGATTCTTTGAGATAATCAAGTTTAACAAGTCGGAAAAGAACAGAACTTCACCTTCAAGCAACTTGGGGTCAAAAATTATTAATTCCTGAAGAAGTAACAACAAGTTGGTGTATACCTCGATATAATCATCAATGGTTACAAGCCCAACACCTAAACTCAAGGCAATAATCAAGTTCTTGATTTTTGTCTTAGAATCAACCGGGAAATCGGCAAGACTTGGACCCAAAGAAGTGACGAACAATTTGATCAATTGGGTCAAGTGTCCAATAGAGTTATACTTTGTCTTCAAATTGACCAACACCTTGTTACGAACATCGTACCCAAAGCTATCATTTAAGTAAGTATCGTAGATACTGTCCAAAACCCCCGGAATATAACTGGTGTTATCAGTGTTACTATCGAAAAGAATGATAATTGCTTCCAATGCATAGTAATGGACAATTGGATTTGGATCCTTCAAAAGCTGTGAAGCGACATTGAAAACCTCATTGAATCCAATCTTGGATTTTTCAAATATTTTTGCCAAGGTAAGAACAGTATAACCTCTTTTGTAAGGGTTATCGTTACTGACAATATCATTGACATAAAGAGCCTGGTTTTCAATCACTGACTCCTTGGGGATTATGGCATTACAGAGACCTATTGTGTCTGCATTTATCAACAACAAACTTTTGTTTCTAGTTTCAATCTTAAGAATTATATCGGTGATTGTTTTGATGGTATCTTTTTCTAAGGGAAGCTTTTTCTTCCAGGCGTTGGTCAACACTCCATGCAAGGCAATGCTAGAATTGATTTCAATGGCGCTTATTCTCAATGGATCAGCGCCAGCTGCAGTTAAAGAGTTTCTCATTTGTTCCAAAAGCGAAAACTGTATTTGATTTGTCAAGTACGGGAAGACGAGTTGGAACAACTCAATGGAAATATCAACCAATGATGTTGTAAGGTTTGGCGAATAGCTTTCAAATACAGAGTAACTTTCGAATAAAAATACAAAGGGGTCATAATTTAAACTATGATCCACAGATTTGAAAATCAAAAGTTCAAAGGCATCCAACCAAGTATTGAAATCTTTGGTGATTTGATATTCAATTGGGTTGCTTAACGAGCTGTAGGTTTTGGCAAACGTGTCATTGAATAAAAACCCAATTTCTGATGATTTATCTTGGTTCAAGTAGCTATCTTTGATAAGAAGATCATCAATATTTGGAGAAGTTCCTTGGAATTTACTGGTTAAACCAAATGAGTAATTGTAATCTTCGCTCAATAATAAGCACTCTGGGTCAAAGTCGTTAATCTTCACAGAACTATTCTTACCCTTGGAAGCCTTTGGTTTGTCTGTCAACCCAGTTGAGATACGACAGAAGATCTTGGAATCACTAAAAACTTTCATCAAAAATATCACCATATTAGAGTTTATATCATTTTTGAGAATCGGGGCGAGTTTCGTGAAACATTGTAACATGATCTTTTTGGAGTATAAAATCAAACTTATGATTTGACGGTCATCAGTGAGTTTGTTATTGTAAGATGAGTTTGTGAAATGAATATTGTTGATCAAGTTTGGATTATAGTCGTTTTCATTGAAGTTAGAGTAAAAGTTGGTGATAGGTCCAACGCCTTCTATGTTACTCTCCAAGTACGTCAAGTAGTTGTACGACTTGGTCAACAAAAACTGGATTTGCTTGAGAGTTTCTGGTGTGAACTCTACAGACTTGATATAATTCAACAAGCATACCAAACTAAAGTTTCTCAACTTCAAGTTATCGATAACTTCCTTAGATTGCGTCTCCTGTGATGTGGAAGCACTCAAGGAGGTGCTGATAAACTGGGAGGTCAAGAGACTCTTCCAGAATACAAGGAACTGAGATGAGTTCAATTTCACAAACTCAGACTCGTTATACAAGGTGACCAACGAAGACAAGATTACCCAACAAGCAGAATTCTTCAAAAAGTTGCTGTGATTATTGTTGTTGTTATGCTTCAAGTTCTGAGTACAGAAACTCAAGATTTTCACCAAGGTTGAATTCAGTAACAACACGGAATCCGTTTGTCTAATCAAACTCAGTAATATTAAAGAGTAACTCAACAATTTCACTGATGTTTGTCCAGAGATGTTCTCGCTGGTATTGGACCTACTTGTTTCCTTTTCGTTGCTTGAGCTCTTGTATTCCTGGTTGACCAATCTGAATGCTTGTAAGATCAAGATATTGATTTCGACTTGGTTTTCGTGTGAATACAACAACAATGTTTTCATAGCATAGTTGCGGATGTATGAATTATCGTTGACTATCAATTTGAATAGTATATCCTTAATGAAGGAAGTTTCGTTTTGGATATTTGTTTCTGTTTCGTCTTCCTCCTCTTCGATTGCTCTAGATTCCTTTGTGTCTTCTTCAGCAGCTTTTCCAGAAACCAGGTTCACTGCGACTGAATTGAAATTTATACCAAAGGGAACAAGTAATTCGACTATATGCAACAACAAATATGTGTGACAATAGTTGTGGTACGGTCTAATTTCTTTAATTTTGGCGTCCTTTGCTTTACTTTTGGAGCTTGACTTTGATTTGAAACCGAACAACAAGGATTCTCTCCGCCTTTCTTTGGAAATGGATTGTCTAGATGATACAGAAGAAGCAGTGTCAAGATCCAGAGCCTTTTCCTGGTCTTGATCCAAGTTGAATTTCGAATACACATAGCTGGTGAGGATTTCGTGAGCATTTGAGCCGCTTTCCTTGACTATAAAGTCCAAAACAAGTTCCCATTGGAGGAGGACTTTATTCCACAGTTGGTTTTGGATGTTACCCGTAGCGTAATTGACTTCCCCAAACTTGTGGAAAATCGCATCTAATAGAGTTGTCAAGTTTGCGGACAAGTATTCTGAGTTTTGGAACTGTTCTAACTGCACGTATAAAATGAATGTTTCACATAAACTGGACTGTGTCAAGAGAGCGTTTGTGTGAGAGTTTATGATACTTTCACTATCGTGAGAAGACAAGGAGTTTTTGTCTAATCTTGTTTCTATTGTAATTGAGTCAGTATCTGGGTCAATTTGTGCTGAGAAAGAGGGGTCCCAGCAGTTAAAGGCTGGCAAGTGGAACTGGGAGAGAATGTATTCCAAGGCACTGAATTTGCCAGTTGGGACAAAGCTGATGAGTAAGTTGGCCAACAATTCTACTGTAGCGACTCTCAATTCCTTTGAGTAGTTTGCCAAACCGAAATGGATGACTTTTTCATGGGAGGTTAACAATTGAGTTTGGAACTGATGTTGCTGGGACATAATAGCGTCTGGTTTTAATGCTGATGACGAAGAGGAGGCCGAAAGGGCCATCAATGACTCGTAGTTGGTTGAAACAGAAAGCATCAAGATGTTTTTAAGACAAAGCAAGTATGCTTTTCTCAAGGGCACGGACGAGTTTTCGCTGGAGTCGCCCGACAACTCGTAGGAAACCGAGCCCAGGGTGATATTTTTTGAGATTATCTTGATCAATTTCTGTTGAAGTTTCTCGTCAATGTCTGATTTGGTTGCATTTTTGGTGATTGAGTTGAGTAAGTACACCAACGAGGCGCTACACTGTGGGGCCTTCTTGAGGATTTTGTAGATCTGATTGACTGAAAAGTTGATCAAGGAGGTTAGCAATGTAGGGAACTGTTCGAACAAATCAATAAGAGCTACTGTTGCTGCCTGTGCAATTGGAGTAAGATACCCTGTATTATCATCGAGTTGCAAATAGTTTAGAAGCTCGTTTGTCACGTCATAGGTTTTCGTTGGAATCCCAGCCAACACCAAACACATGTTCCTGGCGGTAAGCTTGATCACATTCAACGAGAGGTTCTCTTCGGCCTTGGTTTGCTCTGGAGTAGGCAGACTAGCCTTGCCTTTTGCTTCGGGAACATTGAGTGCTTGGATGAGTTCTTTCAACTCACTCAAGTGCTTTATGTATTCGGATTCACCAAGCCCTTCTCGAAGGTTCAATTGGCTGTTCACTCCAGTCAAGTAGCTTAAGATCTCGGACTTGTCGTATCGCTTCACAATATTGGCAAAGTCTGGCATGTTGATATTTTTGATCTGAACAACAAATGCTTTTTTAGAACAAATGGCACGACTAATTCATATCACTGTCAATTCGCGAGCACTGCTACTGCGAAGTCTATGAAATAAAACTCAGCGTTCAGTGATAACTTTAGTTAAGAGAGTTAGAAACAGAACGTCTATATTCTATGTATTGATTGTCGAACTTCTATTGCAACTGTACCAGTAGCAATGGCAATCACAGTCAATATAGCTCTAACTATTACATTCATTTATCTCTATTACAATCATTTATCTCTATTACAATCATTTATCTCTATTACAATCATTTATCTCTATTACAATCATTTATCTCTGTTACAATCATTTATCTCTGTTACAATCATTTATCTCTATTACATTCATTTATCTCTATTACAATCATTTATCTCTATTCCAATTATTTCTCAATATATCTCCATATCAATCTCTTAGGAACCAACAGCTGATCAACCGATTTAAACAAACTTACACTCCTTCGTCAACATTTAGAATCGAGTTATATGCTGGACCACGTGTCTGAGAGGTTTCTATGAGAATATACGGAAGATTTGTACCACTGTTGATATTGTTAAATACTGTAACCTAATGAAGAAGCTCTTTAATCAAATCCTTGGTTGTAATGACATAGTTCAAGAGATCACGATGTATTGGAACACTTGATAGATATCGTAGCGTTACGAATAATCTGCAACAAATAAGACACCATAATTGGCACCTAGAACCATATTTGGCATCATAATCGCCTCTAATCAAGCAATCAAGCTTTAGTTTTAGTCCTTGTATAATAGAATGCCTTGAATTACAAGTCAGTAAGAGTGTTAACCTCTACAATCACGAGCAAATCAGTGAATGCCGAATACAGAACTGAGGTATTGCATGTTTCAGTCTGGTTAGGAATGAAACTATCGCTTATTTTCATGTTTAATGCTAATATTTAATGGTACGCTATCGCTTGATCATGTCTCATCTATGACTATTCTATTAACCACTAGGCGGCTGGATAAATGGCGATTCCATTAATACACCATAGATATTCTATTGATGCTCACCAGAGATGTTCTGACTCTGCCAATCCGCTGAATATTAATGCTCCACTGATAATAAAGACCAAGAGTAGTCCACCAGGTTTAATGACCGATAATGCTCCACTGATAATAATGACCAAGAGCACCAGGTTTAATGACCGATAATGCTCCACTGATAATAAAGACCGATACACCACGATCTGCAGGATTCTATGAATGACCAACACCAATGAACTTGTTCTCGCCAAATCAGCTAAAAATACATTACTACACAATTATCGACCAAAGATCTTAAGTTTTGATCTTGGTTTCTCGTCTATATCGACCGAGCGGGTGGGATTAGGGGACCCCTTGATTGGGGAGAGGTCGTGTAAGCGGCGTCTTGCCCTATCTCTATGGCTTTCACGCTTTACATCCTCTGTGACTTCATTAGTCTTGCTATCCTTACTAAAAATGCTAGAATTTCCATTGCTTTGCACTGAGGAGATGCTACCAGCGTCATGATAAATGGTTGTTCCTGAAGGGGACGGTGATACTTTCCTGTGTGGTGGTGGTATGGCATTTACGGGCGAGGGCGACGTTACTCTATGAGAACTTGACGGGTCGCTAGGAATGTTGTTTGAGGACATGCTTCTCTGATGGGATGTACTGCTTCTCTGATGAGATGAGGAGTCGCTTCTGTAAGAATTACTTCTTTGGCGGGAATCACTTCTGGGATGGGAAGAGGAGTCGCTTGCCACGCGGCGGTGAGATGACGAATCGCTCGCCACTCTCCTGTGATACGACTCGATATGAGAAGATGCATAGAACATTGTTTGAGGAGAGGGAGCTCTGGATGCACCGTATTGGGCTGGCTGAGGAGAAGGAGCTCTGTGATGGGCTGGTGAAGCCACCATATACTGTATAATAGGGGACCCATTAAGAGATCTCATTGATGATCTTGCTGAAATTGACGAATGCATTGATTTTGGGGAAGTTACCGTAACGTACTCATTTGTTACGGACTCATCTTTGGACACAGTAGCCGAGGAAGTGTAAGTGGTGGAGGGCGACTTGAGGCCGGAAACCACCGTTTGATTACGAATAAAAGTCAGCACTTCGTTGGTCATGTCCTGGAGCTTTTTCAAGGATGTTGATTTCTTCATTTGCGGCTGTGGAGTGTTTGCGTTCAATTGGTAGGTGCTTGAGGATACGGGTGGACCAGCACTCAAAACCTCGCGCATGCTTATCACCAGTGTATCGCCTCCATCGTTGCGAGACTCGAGTTTCGACGTCAACTCACGCACTTCATTCTGGTAGTTTGTGATGTAAAGTTGTTTCTCAATGTTGGACTTGCGCTCACGCTCCAAGTCGCTTTCCAAAAGGGCCAATTTCTCCAAAAGTTCGTTATTGAACTGCGTTGTGAGATCCAACTTACTCTGCAAAACCCTATCGTTCGATTCCATTGAGTCGTTGGCTATTTCGATGGATACAATCTGCAGTTTCAAAGCCAACGTTTGATCCTCGTGTTCCTTCTGCTTCAAAATCGAACTTTCTTGCATCAAGCTGAGTTCTTGCGTGAGCGACTGTACCTTTCTATTGGCTTCGATCACCTGCAGTTGTGATACTTTAAGTGAATCTTGGAGCTTGGAATGTGAAGCTTCGAGTTCCTGTAACTCCTCTTCCAAAGCCAGTTCAAGTTCCTTACTGGACTCCTGGAACTCGCTGAGCACTGCCTCAAGCTCGATAATCTTTTCCACCAAGTCGCTGTGTGATAAGTCGTTTAAAACCTTGCGTGTGTACCGTCCTGGCGTAAGGGGCAGGTCCAGACGTGGGCTCGCCTCTTCAAACCCGTTTGGTACAGGATCAAACCTGCTCATGTACCCATTCACGTGTGCGTTCATGTGTCCGTTCAAGTGTGCGTTTGCGTACCCGTGTGGTATGCTACTCACCTTCAGTGGGGTCGGACTGTCCATCTCTATGTGTGATCAGTTATCAAACGCGGACAGGATAAAAATCTACACGTTAGCTTTTTCGTAAACAATGCGAGACGAGTCGCGCGATCCGTGCTGGTGATTTGGTGAGCGCGATCGCGTAGCGGGCGAAAGCTAGCGAAAGCTAGCGAAATATAGCGAAATATAGCGAAATATAGCGAAATATAGCGGAATATAGCGAAAGACAGCGAAGGCTAGCGAAGGCTAGCGAAGGTTAGCTGGCGAAGTAAGGAGCACCCCGCACTCTAGTGAACGAGATACTTTGGGAAATCTCTAAGCCAGATTGAATCACCTCTGATGATTAAATATGTACCTTTGCAAACAGGTGTAGCATCTATTCTGATGAAACCTTGCTGTTCTAGCGGTAATGCAATCCGTGCTATTCTAGTGACTACGATTAGTAGAATTTTCTCGCTGCGATTAGCACCTCTTTTCAACCAAGCCCTAGAAACTTCTCTTCAACTCTATTCGAGATATCTTCTTAGTCTTTAGTATAGTTTATGATACATTTTGTGGTGCCTCTAGTGTTTCATGTGCAGTGGTTTCTACCATTGGCTTCATATTAAACCGGCCTGTTGGTTTAATTAGAGCTTTAGGGTGACGAGTTCCACCGTGAACTGACTCTTCAAAGGCCGCATACGGTATTAGAGTGACCATGGGAATTCCATTTTGAGTCTTTCACTCTTCAAAGGTCGTACACTATATTAGAGAGAAGAAATGCGACTAGACTTCAAGGGCCGCATTATAGGCAAAGGCCCATTATAGGTGATACAGACTCAAAGGCCGCATTCCATTTTAGAGTGAGAGAATTACATCTTGATAGGTGGGTTTAGCTTGGATTTCTCCCACCATTCTGTTGAGGCAGTGTATTTTGAAGGGTCAATTCACTGTGTTTTAGGTGTTCATTAAGAATAAGTTTGGCCTTGTGTGGTAAACATCCGTACCGCAAACAAAAAGTTTGTACTTTTCAATAAGATCCTTACTGCAACAGTTTGTAAAAGATCCTGTAATAGAATTCCCGTTTGGTGTCGCTCCAGTGAAGCAGTTTGTAATGTCGGAGAGCATCTCGACTCCTACGCATTTGGTTGATTGCTTAGATTGTAACACTAGTATTTGAGTCTCGTTTACTAACGTTCTAAAAAGTGCAAAGAGTGTCTGATTAGCTTTATCTTCTCTATTGAAATGTACTCCATCAGTGAACCTTAAACCCTTTAGACTTTCTTGTTATAGAGCTACATTGTAAACCCGTAGCACCTACACAGTATATACTTAACGAGCCTGGACCCTTGGCGCCTACACTGCAAACCCTTAGCGCCTACACTGCAAACCCTTGGCGCCTACACTGCAAACCCTTAGCGAGCCTGGACCCTTAGAGCCTAACTCAGATTACGTGACCAAAAAGATTTGTGCAGCTACGCTCGCGATTGGTTGCCATCGAATTGAAGAAGAAAAGTTTACCCGCCCAAACACAAGCAGGGTAACGCGCAATGAATGAAAATCTGGAGATTGGAGGAGCCCAGGCGTTGCTCCTGTTGGGAACCAAAGTTAACGAAGAAGACACGTCGAAAGAGCACAACCTGGAAAGCGAAGAGAAAGACGAGCATGGGATCGAGCTAGACGAAGAGGACTTTGATACGAAGGCGGCGAATCAGCAGCTTAACGATGCTGTGGAGGCAGCTGTGATGCGGTATGTAGGGGGCGAGTTAGATTCTGGGAAGAAAGCTGGAGGTAAGCGTCGGCATAATGCGCACGATGACCTTATGAGCGACTTCAACCAGTGGACGGGCTTCTTGGAGGACGAGGATGGTATTGACGTTGACTACCACTACGACATGGCAAAGTCGACACCACGACGGAAGAAACACCGGTCGGGCTCGGACTCTGCGCACAACACCAACCTGGAGATCGACCCGGAGTTGGCCACCTTGGGCACAGAGCACGACCAGTTGGTGGAGGCAGCCATCATGGATGCCAGGGAACTCGCCAGGCAGATACACGCCGGAGTCTTGGACGAAACGTCCACACACACAAACCACTTGGCCCATCTTCAGTCGGTAAACGGAGTCACCCCTCAACAAGCCCAACAGGTGCTTGCTGCCGCTAATGCAGCAGTACAACAGGGGCAGGCTGAAACACATGCGGAGCCTACGCTATCGGCAATCACACAGTTGGCACAAGCAGCCTCCTCCTTGTCGAACGAGCTACTTGGCGATCCCAAGTCGCAAAAGGGCAAACCCTCAAAGTCTTCCAAACAGTACACCTTTGATCACTTGAACGACGTAGAAAGCTTGGTTAAGGAGGCCCTGGCCCCCGCCGTAGAGTGGTTTCTGGTTGAAGGTGACCCAAACACAAGGGGACCCCGTATCTTCTCCCTGCAAGAAATCGATGCTGTCGAACACTTTATCAATGGCTACTGCTACTTGTATAAATGGACCAGGGATGACGTCTGTGGTCGTATCTGGTCCAGCGAACGCAAAAAGGACAAGTTTTGGGAGTCTCTAACAAGAGTCTTGCCTTATCGCCTGAGAGCCTCCATATACAAACACGTTAGAAGACAATATCACGTCTTTGAAGTGAGAGCAAAATGGACAAAGGAGGAGGATGAAACCTTGCGTAGACTAGCAGCAGAGACTTCGTGCAAATGGAAAAAGGTGGGGCAATTGATGCTGCGTATGCCCGAGGATTGTAGGGACAGGTGGAGAAACTACGTCAAGTGTGGTGAAAATCGAAGTTTGCTCAAGTGGACCCCAGAAGAGGAAGCTACACTCAAGGATATTGTCAATTCGATGATCCTGGAAGGGGAAAAACAAGTGGCCCAGGGTGCGGATCCAGCAACCTCGGGTATCAACTGGACTGTTGTGAGTGAACGCATGAACGGAATCCGCTCCCGGATCCAGTGCCGTTACAAGTGGACAAAACTCTTGAAAAAAGAAACGCAAGCGCGGGCAGAGTATATGCCAGTTCCACTCAAGATTTGGCTTGTCAAGAAGTTGGGCACGCATGGCTTTCAATCTTTTGAAAACATCGACTGGAACTTCATCCACCATTTGTACACACAAGACTTTAAAGACAGACTCGGCGATCGAGAATTCAACTGGGACGTGGAGGATTTTGAAGCAAGCTTCAACAAAATGAAGTCTGGCGTACGGGGGAATCGCAAAATGGGATTCCAAGCGGTCTTGGACGCTTTGATCGATCAGTTCAACTCAAAAGAAAAAGATATACCCATCCAACAAGAAATACAGTTGGCTGAATCTACCGAGGATCTTCTTGATATTCCAAACGTTCCTGAGACGTTAGAAAAGAATGAAATTGAAGATAAGCTAAAGAAAAGTAGGAAAAAGAGTGTGAAGGACGCTCCAAAGGGCCTGGTTGACCCAAACGACCCAACCAATATAGCAACAGCAGCAGTGGCTGCTATATCCTCGGGAGTGGACACAAGCACAGCTCCACAGGAGTATAGTTTGTGGAGATAATCGTTTTTAACTCAAGGGACATTATTTCTGTACATGGATCTGAGAATTCATGGATGTGAGAATACATGGATGTGAGAATTCATTGATGTCAGAATTCATGGATGTGAGAATTCATATCTAGAGAGTATATCTAGAGAGTATATCTAGAGGACCCCTCACTTGATATTCAGGGCTCTAAATTAGAATATCAGCTCCATCTAGAGAGTAGTCTAGACGAATATATTTGGTTCTAGAAGGTTACTGAATAGAAAATAGGTGACTTTAAGCAAATCTACAATTCTTGGCTGAGAAATACGAGTCCTTTGGAGGTCTTTAAAGGTGGTAATAATTGGTTGACCCAAGTAAATAGACAGTGTATAGAAATATCAAGGACTTAGTCGGTTGCAGTTTTTTTTGAAAGGAATATTCACTGGAGTATTACACCGTAGAATGTCACTGGCTAGAAGGATTAATGGATATTTTTATCAGCATTACCCTATTTTATGAGTTGATGAAACGATCAGAATAATTGACTTCTGATTGTATTGTCTATGGAATTCCTTGTTCGTGGCTTTAGTGTATAAGGCAACTCCCTTGTTAATGGATGACTTTATTGTCTATGATAGTCCCTTGTTAATGGACTTATGACTTTATTGTCTATGATAGTTAATGGACTATGACTTTATTGTGTATTATAGTTGGCTTGTTCATGAACTTTCTATTGATGATTATTAAAGTCTATTAAGGAACGGGTTAATGAACTTCTTTATAAGCGGATTGTTCTATTGTTAATGAAATCAGCTATTATGGTCTTCCATAAATAACTCATGTAAAAACGTTTTTTTAATATATTAGAGAACTTCTTTTAATAGCCTCTAATCTTACAATGTATTTGTGAGCTTGTTTAGTAGGGCTATCAATGGCCTGTATTGGTGAACTTCAACAGTATCAATGGCCATTATTGGTCAACTTCAACATTTTCTCATTAACGATTTCTTAAGGAACATTAAATCTCACCTATTAGTTCTAGCCACTCTCGTTTCACTGTAGACCCCATGTTTCACCAGTCTCATACTCGGTCAACAATCAAAAGAATTTAAAGTATGAAATATCCATACATATTAAACTTTCATGAATAGGAAATCGAATAAAGCTGACAATGCATGAAATTCCTAATGAGTGTTAGCTAATTCCTAAGAAGCCCCATGTGCTCTGTATAAAGCATGCTTCATTCCCATCAAGAGACAAACAGAAACCCAAATACTATGAAATTCTCTTCGATCTCCCTCATTGCTTTAGCTACTGTTGCTTGCGCTGCTCCAACTGGTCTCACCAGTCAAAAGCTTACTTTGGATGGTGCGCAATACCTTGCGCATCCAGTCAGTAAGGATATCATGAAAAGTATCCCCGGTGAGCCAGTCTCATACAAAGTGGACGCCGGGTCTTTGAGTCCTGAAGTCTCCTACTTCCTCCTGCCAATTGGTGATCTCCTGAAAACCTGGAAGTATTTGATTTGCGATGTTAGAAGCCGTGATTACCCACTCAATGGTGATAGTTCAATCACTTGTTTGCCTTATATTTGAATATGCTTTTATAATCGAATACAATGATATTGCAATTCTCCTTTAAGCTTGATATTGCTTTTGTAAGTTAAAGATGCCTACTTCTCTGTATATACTTCACACCTAAGGATCATGTTCCTAATTGTGCTTTACGTTTTCCTGGCATTTATACCTTTCTCACAGAGTGCTTTATCTATACAAGAAGGTGACTATGTTTGTTACCGTTCTAGTGAATCTTTTCCAAGTACCTAGTGAATGTTTTCCAGTGAATGTTTTCCAGTGAATGTTTTCCAGTGAATGTTTTCCAGTGAATGTTCTCCAGTGAATGTTCTCCAGTGAATGTTCTCCAAGTAACTAGTGAATGTTTGTATCTTCCAAGTGAATGCTACGTTCCGTGTGGATGCGTAAACCACTATGATTAACGCAAAGTGATTTCGCGAATTTTAAAACTCAACAACAATGCTTGATCACGAAGCCAAAGTAGATACAATCCTAAACTTCTACAACTTGGAAACACTTCAACCCCATTCCAAACAAGACTTGAATCTATCAGTGCAAGAGACTGTTGACTTCGATACTGTTGCAGACCTCAGTGTTGATGAACAGTTTGATATCTTGAACAGGTTGGTCAACTTGAGTGTGGGAAGTATCAGTCGATATGATAGCGGTCCAAGTGGGATGAATGGAATGAAGAGCCGGGAAACTGAGGATCCTTTAAGAGGAAAGGGCACTAATGTTGTGCAACAGTTGCTCCAACAACGAATCATCAGTGATCCGCTGGATCCCATGGTCAACGCCTACTTGATTTCGTCCCAAAAATTCAACTCAAAGCAATACTTGACTACCATTCATAAAGACACCCCGATTGAAGACTTGTCCAGATCCCTTAGATACCTTGAACACAACATCCAAAGTCAGACCAACGAATTGAGAGGTGTGATCGATGCCAACTTTATCAAGTTTGTCAACTGTAAAAAGGCCATAGACGAAGTCTTGGTTGAGTTCAAGAACCAGAAATCGATTGGACAAACGGAACGGGCAAACTCCAAGGTATTCAATCCGTCTAGACATCAACTCATCAACAAACACGAAACATTATCTTCGGAATTGGAAGAGTCCATCAATAACTTGAACACCACTTCGGCGTTGATGATCCGTCCAATCTTGGAAAATAAAACAAAGGAAATCAAGTTGAATAAGTTGATTGAGTTCATCAAGTCAAAGCAATTCTTCTTTGATCTTCCAAATAAGTTGCTTAAAGATTTGCTGACCCGTAACCACGATGCCTTTATCGACGACTACCAGAGATTTCTTTCTGAAAAACTGGACTTTATGCAAGCACACAAACGTTCGTTTGAACTCGACATGTCCCGCTTGGATAAAGATAAGGACGCTAATGCCGTGAAAACACTCGAACAGGATCATTTGATGGTCAATACAGCATTATCAAAGGTGTTTAACGAAGTTGATAAAATCGTTGAACAGTACAGACAGTTAACTTTTGATGAATTGTTATCCTTAGACCATGAAGCTTCCAGTATGCCTCAAACCATCCGTTCTGGTGGCAGCGCTGCCGGTATCACAAGCGCCAAATTCATGGGGTTAGTTGACAAACTATACAAAATCAACGATAAGGGCGAAGATGGCGATAAACCAAATCCTATCTACAAATTCCTCAGTAACCAATTACAAAACGTTAGTAAGGAATTGGATGCCCAGATTGCAAAATTCGACTCCAAGTTCGATATGATGCAAAATAAGTTGAAAGACTACATTAGTTCTTTACCTGAAACTAGAAAGAACGGCTCCCATGTAAGATATATCGGTGATAAGTATAACAATATCGAGGATTACTTTATGGCGTCCCAGTCATCAAACATTCCTTCTATCGATGACCGTAATAGGATTGTCATGGAGGTGTTCGACACCAGTGAAAACTTGGACTTGCCAATTGTTAACGAAACCTGGTTGGTTCTTAACAATTTTATCAGCTACTTGGATGGTCTCTTTCTCAAAAATTTGCAAAAGTTTGTCAACAACTATAAACACTACAACACGTACAACATCGATCCAGATGGGAAAATACGAGACGAGTTCATAACAATCATCGATAAGGTCACCCATCTGTTGGTTGTCTTATTTGAAGATGAAAATGGTGACAACAACCAATTGGATTCGTCTCCAGGAAACTACAGACAGTTCTTACCAAACTACACAAACTCTTTGTCCACCATTTTCTACTTGACTGGTATTAATGGCAAGTTAAACAATTTCATGACAGGATTAGGCAACTTTGTTGGCACTATAGGCAATATTACCAAGAGCAGTGATACCAACAAGATCATCAAGCATTTGAGAAACTCCCTGGTGAAAATCAACCAAAAGATCTTGGAGGCTGTTTGTGCAGTTTGGGTCAATGATTGTTCGCAATTTTTTGATTTGGAGAATTGGGAGGTTAATCAAATGTTCAAAGAGGGCTCTTTGGCAGATGAAACTGACGATGGCGCCACTTACACCAAGTTGATGAATATAATTGAATTCTATCAGGAATACATTTTGATCAAGTTGAGTGAGTTGGTTTTCACCAAGGACACTATTGACAGCGAATTCAGAATTGTTCCAGCACATGCATCAAAGCGTATTCTTGTTAGTATTGAAATCCAATTTATGAGAAGTTTGAATATAATCATTGATTCCGTCATGAAACGGTATACCATGGAAAGAAACACCAGCAACAATGAAGAAGGTATTTATAAGATTTTGGCCATGAATAACTTTGATAAATTGTCTCGTTCGATTTACCCTGCATTGATCAAATTATACGATAGACTCTTTGACAAGGACTTGCATACTCAGAAATTGAAGCTTTTCGCTGATATCGATAAGGCCAACTTGACTATCTTTGATGATATATTAGATAGAGAAAAATTATGGGTCAGTATCAAGGTGAATCGTTTCTTTAATTCGATCGACGATAACAAAACTAGTATTTTCAGAGTGGATGGATTTATATATGAGATTTTGATTCATTTTGTCAAGTTAATCCATAAGGTTAAACCTATCACTGGTACTGAAGTTTTCATCAACATCATTAACGAGTTGCAACTTAACTGTATCAAAAATATATTGGACAACTTCAGAGCAAGTAACAATTTCACTGTTGTCGAATTGCTCAACTTGAAGTTGGATGCCAATTTCATTATGGAGGTGTTCGAGAATTCTGAAACTTTGAAATTCAATGATCAGAGTTTTAAGATGTTGGAGACATTACTTAATTCTATTGAACAAGCTATGGGTGATTCAAACTATTCGAATGCTGAATTTGATGCCATTCTTAAGCAAAACTTGAGAGATTCCCAGCATCAGTTCGATTGTTTTTAATCCGCGTCTGCCTCGTTATGATTTGTGTAAACTAAAACTGAGTGTTGTTTCGCAGAATTTATGATTTTCTTTCATTTTGAGAGATTAATGGTAGTCTTATGAAAGATTAATGGTAGTCTTATGAAAGATTAATGGTAGTCTTATGAAAGATTAATGGTAGTCTTATGAAAGATTAATGGTAGTCTTATGAAAGATTAATGGTAGTCTTATGAAAGATTAATGGTAGTCTTATGAAAGATTAATGGTAGTCTTATGAAAGATTAATGGTAGTCTTATGAAAGATTAACGGTAGTCTTATGAAAGATTAGAAGTTGGTAGTTTTACAGAAATGTTTCTTGGATAAAACTTTTGTGAAAGATTCCATAGCTATCCATGGAACTCTACGAGCCGTTGAAACCGATGCCCCGTAATTATAATATTTTGTATGTAATATAAATGGTTTATTAGCAGCGTAATTTGGGAGCGGAACTATAAACGAAAAATTTAAAATGGCTTAAAACCATTATGCAGCACGGCTTATCATATGAATTACAGATTGCTTCGAGGTTAGCAACTCTAGAAAGAACATATATTGGACTACATGCATCGTGCTAAATCAAAAAAAAATGTTTATTAACTCGGCTGCTGCTAATAGGACCCTAATCTATTAACAACATATACTCCAAACCTTTCCCCTTCCCCTAATCCATACAAAATTCTAATACAAAAGAAAGGTTACCTGGAAACTTTTTGTGTGTGTGTGTGTGTGAAGACAACTGAATGTCTTATTAAAGTTTACCAAGTAACCAAACTAAAGATATTAATTAGAGGCAGTAGCTTTTTTCTCAGTGTGAGAGCCAGCGGTGGTGACTTTATTTAATTCGATACCCTCTTCACTGACGCTGTTAGGCAATTGAGAAGGAGTACCGTTATCTTCTTCAACGATACGCATCTTGACCTTTTCGAACAAAGCATCACGTTCAGATTGAGACATTTCGTTCTTCTTCTTACCCTTGATGTGGTACATTGGGTTAAAATGGTTCAATGTCAAGGACTTGAAACCAGGCAAGTGACCATGTTTTTCTTCGAAGAGCATCAAACCCAAAGTGACGATAATAGCGATCCAGTAAACGTTGTAAGAGATGACAGAACCGTAAGTTGGGGAGTTTTGCCAACCCAAAAGGGCGTTGAAGACATCCCAACCATTATCGGTTTCTGGGTTACAACAGTTGACGTGCCAAACAACGTTACTGATATCATAAGAACCTGGACCGGAACCTTCTTCAGACAAATCACCACCGGTCTTCTTGTTCAAGGCGTGACTTTCAAAGTACCAGACACCTCTGGAGAACAAACCAGCGGAGATCAAGTACAAGACACCTGTGGAGAAGATCAAAAACATTTGCAAGGAAATTGTAGAACCAGTGTAGTATAAGATAGTACCGACAGCGACACCGGCGATCAAGCCTGTTATAACAGGGATAGGGAAGGATGTTGCAGGTTGGGTAAGACCAACACCACCCACAAAGACGACAGCTTCCAAACCTTCTCTCAAACAAGTGATAAATGGCAAGATGAACATGGCGTACTTCTTGGTCAAGTATGCAACATTGAATCTTTCAGTCTTTGATGGAGCCTTAGTCAATGCAACAGCCAATTTCACTCTCCACTTTTCCTTCATCTTGTTGATACGCAACATGGCGATACCCATCATGGAAATCAAGATTGTAGCGATAATACAGAAAGTACCTTCCCAAATGTCCTCCGAGGAGGCCCAAATGTCATGACGTAATGAGTAGAAAGCCCCAATAAAACCAGCACCAATAATCAAACAAACCACCACACCAATTATCGCCCCTAGCCACACCTGCTTCCTAAGCTTTTTATAAACAGCAGGGTTGTCAGTGGCCCCACCTAAACCTTGTTTCAAGAAGGCAAGCAACACAGAAACAACAACAACTGCTTCCAAGGCTTCTCTGAACACAATAAAGAAAATCTGGACGTTAAAAACATTCACCATCTTCTATGTATATATCTCGCTAGAATTTGTACTCCTTCTCTAAAAATATTAGGGTATGGAAAGGAGGAAGGGTATTAAAGCTTAACAGACAAAAAAAAAAGGGAAAACATGTGGCCGATCCTTCGTCTTTTATAGACTTTATCTAATTAATCTTGCAAAACAATTGGCTGCCTCGTTTAGTGGAACGTACGACAGAAATGGTGAAAATTTTTATTATCTATTAAATCAATTTAATCTCGAAAGATTACTTGTTACACAAACATAAAAAACAAAATCTCCAGAAACTCCAAATGGGGTTCCTAAATGGGGGTTTTAATTGGGGTTTGTTTACGGTGATCACAGATGGTGCTCCAAAAGCGGGCTCTGCCAGGTGTACAGAGAATTCATCTACTGTAATATAATAATATTGTTGCAAACGTTTTTCACATCTTCTCTCTGGGAAAGCCTCGTTTGGGCCACAAACAGGATTTCCGATGCGGCTAGGAGGCTTTTGTCGAATGCACGAAGTTCATTGGCTACAGCTGATCTTTAATTTAATTACCTTTTTGTTGTTTCTATTCCGTGGTTTGTACAGTCTTTATTGTCTATGAATGTGGCATGGAGTTGTTAGTTTGTATTGTAGAGTATGTCATTATAATTGAATCTCTTCAGCTCGTATATTGACAGGATTTCTTGTAAAATTTCTTGGAAGGTTAGTCATCGGTGAAACTAGAGATGTCGTGAATTTCAGAGGCCGTAATCCCTTTTTATCGGAATGTCGTGGTGTCTAATGTCGTCACTTTGTGGATGGGAATGTCGTGATGTCGTTGCATATATGAATGTCGTGGTGTCTAATGTCGTTACTTTGTGGATCGGAATGTCGTGATATCTCTGAAAATAAATACCAAATGATGAAAGCCTCCAATGCATTCTCTCTACGTAGTCACGAACACTCCATTGATCAATTAGAGATCTTCACAATTAGCTCCCGCCGCTGGCTTATATCCGCAGACTCAACCGGATTGATAATACGATGGGATCTAGTGACCAAACGACCAGTGCACAGCTGGCAGGCGCATGAAGGCCTGGTGCTAACACTAAAACACATAGGTGGTGTTCACTTGTTAACTCACGCTAAAGATGCCCATGTGCGTATCTGGAATCTTTCGAAGGAAACCGAGGCTATCGTTGAGTTCGAGTTGCCTGTTAATGTTCTCAACTTCTGTAACGTTGCACATTTCGATAACTTTTTGATAACTCCTGCAACAGTCAACTCAAACAATTTTGATGTTTATAAGTTAATTAATGACACTGTCGTCAGAGTCATAGCCAACTTTAGTGCATTCGATCTATGTCTGCGTGAATCAAAAATCATCCCAAGCTCAAATAACGAATTGGGCCGTAATGACTTTGGAATCATCATGAGAATGTTACTACATCCTGAAGAACTGCTTCTTAGCTTGGGCTTTGAATCGGGAGATGTTGTTGTTTTGCATATTGATTTATTTCCCAAGCCTAAAATTCTCCAGGAGCCCTTAGACAGGTCTTCAAAAGAGGTTGCTTTAGAAAGCGATCCAGAAAGTGCACCTTCCAAGCCATCCGGGCTTTCAAAGCTTTCAGATGGTTTGCGCTCATCTCCTAATGCCTCCGGTTCAAATCTTTCAGATGGTTTGCGCTCATCTCCTAATGCTTCCGGTTCAAAGCTTTCAGATGGTTTACGTTCATCTCCTAATGCTTCCGGTTCAAAGCTTTCAGATGGTTTGCGCTCATCTCCTAATACATCCAATTCAGAGCACTCGAAGCAGAAACAGTATAACAAAACAATCATCAATAAAGACCCTAAGGTATCCCTAGTCTACCAAAATAATTCACATACACCGAATCCGGTCACCTCATTACTGAATTCTTTGAATCGCATAATATCAGGATCAGCTAACAAAAAGCTCTATGTACATGATTATTCCAATGAATTTTCGGAACCTTTAGTTCTAAAATCTCATAGTGCTGGTATAAAGGCGATTGCGAAATTGCCTGGATCCGATACCTCTTTATTGTTGGCGCACTGGGATGGATCTATTGAGGCCATATCTGATTCTGGAACTCAATTATTTGAAATCAAACGTGAAACACCTCGTATTGATGTGGTTAAGTCTTCTGTTAGTGGTCTGGAGTCTCAAAATCCATCACAAAATGTAAAGTTGACAGCGATGAACGTTGCAGAATCTCTAACAGTTAACATAGGATCCCTATCGCATAAACAAAGAATGCTTTCAAAAAGATCAAAAATTGATAATGATTTGATTTTTGCAGGATTTGATGACGGAGCCATAATAGTGTATAAGATTGACCACAATACTAATGATGAAGTTACCATATAATAATATCTCAATATTCTAATACAAAATATACGATAAAGTTTTCAATTGCTATACACACTAAATAACAAATACGATATAAAGCTTCAATAACAAATACGGTATAAAGTCTACAATCATTCTAAAACAATATTTAATAACAAATATACGGTATAAAAATAAAAAGACTGCTAAACGAATGCTGCAATACGATATTGTAATGCAAAAAAAGAGGAGAAAAACATCCAGTTCCAGCTCCTTGGCGATTGAGGTTCCACCTTAGAGATAAGATATGGTTGTAGTTTATGATTTTTTTGATTTCAATTGAAGTGATTTTTAAAAATAGGTTTTTTTTGTTCACAGTTGCAACATTCTTAATTAGTAGATAATAAGAATGAAACGAATAAAAAAAAGGTTCAAGGGGGAATTGCAAAACGGCAAAAAGTAATCTCAAAGCGAATCGTTTGGCAGGGTATATTTGTATTCGTTTGTGTTGATGGGATGGAGGTGATTTTTGTTTCGCTAAGCTTGTTCAAAAGTGGTTGGTGGTGGTTATGATGATGATATTGCTAAAGTGCTCATGACGAAATGCATTTAGTTTCATTAATAATGTTAAGTTTATACTTTTTAGCGTCTGTATCATTAAAACATTGAGGATTGGGGAGTGATAAATAAGTGGGGCCAAAAAAACAATAAATAGATTTGAATGAATATGCGGGTGTATAATCAATACACAATAAATGAGTTTCCAAGGGAATATTGAATCATTCATTTGCAAAAAAATTTAGTTGATTTTTGGCAGAAGGATTTTAGCACTTGAACAGCCCGTCGATGTAATGATTTCCATTAAAAATCTAAAACAGTCTAGGTGTTCAATGCCAAGTTCAATCCGTTAGGGTCGAAGTTCTGAGAGTTTCTCTTGTTGTTATAGTTGTTTCCACCTTGGTTGTTGTTGTATGTAGATCTTCTGTTAAACTTCTTGTTGTTGTTGTTGACACCGTTATTCTGACCCATTTGACCGTTCAAGTTCATGTTCAACTGTTGTTGCATGTTCATTTGAGGTATTTGGTTCATTTGGGGCATAACCATTTGCTGGTTCATTCCCATTTGGTTCATGGCATTATTGTTGACCAGGTAGTTTTGGCTGTTTCTAAAGTTTCTCTGGTTGTTGTTACCGCCTCCGTTACTGTATTGATGTGAGTGGTGTGACACGTGTTGGTTACCATTGTTGTATTGGTTATTGTATTGGTGGTTATACTGGTAGTTTGGGTTCAACTCATAGTGGCTATCGTTCAAGACGTTTCCGTTGTTTGAAGGAGGGGTTGGAGTTCTTGGTTTGTTGTCGTAGTAGCCATTTCTGTTAGCTTGTTGTTGTACCTGCTGTTGCATTTGAACCTGGTAGTTTTGGTGTTGTTGGATTTGTTGTTGAGGGGTTTGCTGAGGAGGCAAGTTTGGTCTCTTTGGCAAGGTTAATTGTGTTGGTGTTGTTGGGGTGTTCAAGTTTGAAAAGTCCGGGCCACTCTTTGAGTCGAATCTCAAGGAATTTCTCTTATTTTTACGTCTCTTTGACTGGATTGTGTTGTTTCTAGACAAGGAGGGAGTCTTTTGGTGGCCCAAGGCACGGTTTGGAGTATTTGAGTTACTATTGTTTTCGCTGTTAATACTCACGTTAGCGCTGTTTTGGTTTGCCAAATCTGGGGAGTTTATTAAAGTGGAGTCATCATCAAAGGAAAGGTTTGATAAGGCATCGTTCGATTCTGCCAACAACTCTTCCAAATCGATGTCGACTTTTTCGTGCTTTTGCAATTTTTCTTGCAAGTCGGGGTGCTTGACTACCAATGCTTGGATAACATCGACGGCATCTTGCAAAGTGGTTTTAGATTCCAGGCCGTGCAATCTAGCGGTTTTAGCTAATTTGGATAACAACTCCAATATAGTTCTATTTTTGTTGACGTAAAGGTTATCCATGGTTTTACGTTTGTTAGTCAAGCTATCTAATAATGTATCGATATCCTTGTCGTTATTGCTCAATTTCAGGGACAAGGTTTCGAATCTTTGTTGATTTTCTTGCTTGTACAGTTCAAACTGCAGGGTCAAGGTTGTTAATTCCTTTTGGTAGTGTTTTTTGTATTCCACCTGGGAGGCGATCAAGGCATCGTATGCAATCTTTAATCTTTCAAACTCTGCCGTGGATGACGCAGACGATTCCTGCAAGTTGTCACATCTGATCTTCATGTTCTTGTTGTTTAATTGCAAGGAATCGTTGGCCGAAAGCAAGTCGTTATACTGGTCTTCCAAGTCAGAAATTCTTCTCTCCTTTCTCTTCAACAACGCGTTGATCATATCGTTCTCATGCTTGGTGTTCGCTAATTGATCAACAATAGAATCATACTTCTTTGATGATAGAGAATACTTCTTCTTGTAATCTTCACTCGACGACTTGAGCGTCTCCACCTCCGTCTTCAACGAATCAATCTGCTGGTGTAAAGAGTCAATAACCCGCGAAGATGGGTTCTTAGGCTTGTTTGAACTATCTTCCATCCTTCTTCTCTTCTCTGATATCTAATATAAAAATAACACTGGGTGGAATCCCTTGTAGATGTAGCACTAGGGAAATTGCGTAAGTTTGCATTTCAATTCTATGGGTTCAGGCAGGAAAGCTCACCCTCGTTACGCTTTGTGAATAGTCCCATCTTGGAGTCCATAGAAACACTCCACATACAGGTTTTGGATTTCAATTGGGATAACTTCCCATCGAGCATAACACTGCTACGGTTCTCCAACGCCCTGATCTCGCAGATCAGGGGTGACGTTAGTAGATTAGATCGGCTCGAAACACTCGACTTGAGTATCAACGCCCTAGGCCAGCACCTCACGGGAAACCCCTTGGTGGTTCCCCGTTCCCTAAAACTGTTGCTCTTGTCTGCAAACAACCTCACGAGATTGTCTCTTGTTGGTGGGGAGGATCTCCGCATAATATCGGTCATCAACAACTTCAACCTATCGAGGGATGATAAGATTCTTTTGTGGAAAAACCGCCCAAGGTGTATCATATATGAATCCAGCCCGGACTTCCTGGATTTGGCCCTGAGAAGCTACAATCCAAAGTTGCAACCATATTTAGATTCAAAGAGACTACGTAGAGTTTAGGGGTCTCTAGGCACTCATAGGTATCAACAAATTACGAGCTCTGTTAGAGTCTCCTATCATAATTACAAATAGCACTGTCTCAAATACTATATGAAGTAATTTGTTGCCTATTTAAGTGGCACTATCAGCGTGGTACTATTCATAGATTAAGTATATCGCTCAAGAAATAGTCATTATTCGGTTACATAGACAATTAGTCACTATTCGGTTATATGGAGATGTGGTTACTACTCGCTTACATGGAGATGTAGTTGCTATTCTGTTACATAGATTTATAAGCAGTTACTCTTTCATAGCTAGGCTAGTGAATATTCATTACACTAGTAATGCTTACACTAATACTGTTTACACTAATACTGTTTACACTAATATTATTCGCACAATTACCATTCGCACAATTACCATTCGCACAATTACCATTCGCACAATTACCATTCGCACAATTACCATTCGCACAATTACCATTCACACTAATTAAGTCACTATTCCAACTGACAAATTATAAGTAATCACTTTTCATAATTCACAATTTCGTCAATAAATTCACTATTCAATTTTTTAATTCCATTTATACACTAATAATCAACTTCACAGACGAATTATCAGTCACTATAACAGAGGTTATTGTCGGTAATCGCTACACACACCTTATATCAAATATGTTAAGAACAATTGCAGTAATGATGTTTAGAAAGTACCATTATTTAGCAGATAGCGGTCATTGGACATTGTCTTTAAAACTTAAGTATCTCCAACTCTGATAAACAACACTGTCGTTGTACAGGGGCTTTCAATTCGATAGTGATGAATTTTCCCCCAGCGCTTTTTTCTCATTTGCAACATTGAATTTGCCACGAAAACTCAACAGTGCTATGACAAACTACGACAAGCACTACGATGCGGTGGTTGGGCATCTCAAGCACAGCAGCAAGATACTACGTATATCCATAAGTGAGCTTGTATACTTTCTGTCATTTGTGGTGAACTTTGTAGTTGGTAAGACCATACACTTTGTTTCCCCACAAGATGAAGTGTACAACTATTACAATGACAAGAGGAACATATTCAACCAGATATTTGTGAAACGAGGGTGGGGATGGACCACACTTGCGATATTGAGTTTTTATGTGCTTATCGGTATGCGTTCCAAGTTGAGTGGAGCACAGATTGGGCGTGCCATTGGGCGTTGGGTTGCTGTGACCACCTGGTGGTGGCTCTTCACGCAATGGTGTTTCGGAGCACCAATTATGGACAAGATCTTCTTGCTCACTGGAGGTAAGTGTGTTGTTGACCCCAAAAACCTTTCTGGAACCATGGCCGGTTTGTTTTCAGCAACATCTGAGAGTGTCCATTCACTGGCGAGTGTGACTTCATACCAATGCCGCAAACTTAGAGGCTCATGGGAAGGTGGCCACGACCCTCTGGGACACGTTTTCTTATTGGTCCATGCCCTGTTGTATATGTTCTTAGAAGGTACTACTTACTGGCCAGGTTTGCAACTGCTCGTCACCCGCACAAAACAGTTTGTGCAAGACCTCAAAGCTCCTTCGAAACGTGGTCAAGCTATTGGCTCGTATTTGATGGAATATCCACACGTAATTTTGCTCTTATTGTCTCTGTTATGGTGGTTTATGTTGTTGATGACCAATATCTACTTCCACTCATTGGTTGAAAAGTTTGTTGGGCTACTTTTTGGCTACGTTGGAATCTTAGTGATTTACATCTTACCCCGGTTTGGTGACGTGAGGGCAATCAAAATGAAGGACGAATAATTAATAGATTTTGTAAGTAATTAAAGACTATACAATTCAGATTTTATAAGTAATTAAAGACTATACAATTCAGATTTTATAAGTAATTAAAGACTATACAATTCAGATTTTATAAGTAATTAAAGACTATACAATTCAGATTTTATAAGTAATTAAAGACTATACAATTCAGATTTTATAAGTAATTAAAGACTATACAATTCAGATTTTGTTCCCTTTTCAACCTCTTCAAGCTGAGACATTTTCTGGAACCACTTTTGGAACAATGGCCATTGAGATGTGTCGATCTTAAGGTTCTTCAATGGAAGTGACCAACAGTAAATTGCAACGTCCGCGGTCGACAAGTGCTCTCCAACAAAGAATCCACTCTCATTATTTCTGGTCAAGTATTCTTCATACACTGAAAATATACGCTTGATGTCGTTCGTAATACGGGTTGTTTCTGTTTCGGAAGTTTCTTCTGGGTGGAAAAACTTACATTTGACAAGCAAATGTACAGCTGGGCTTTGCTCTGAAAGATGGAACAGATTAATTTCCTTTTCAAGCCAATAGTTGGTTCCAGATGCATAGGAAAATTTGTGTTCTGTATCGTACGTTTCAGCTAAGTATTGCAATATAGCACCCGATTGAGATACAGTGATTCCAGTGTTTGGGTCAACAATCACTGGGATGGTACCATTGGGGTTCATCTTTCTGTACTCAGGTCTTCTAGCAGCTCCCTTGAAAATCTCAACCTTGATCACTTGATATGGAACTCGAAGCAATTCAAGGAATACTGCGATCTTGTAACCATTTGGGGTGGACCAGGTATAAAACTTGATAGGTTCTAAGTATTAGTACGACATTTCCAATATATAATACAATTCAGGAGTCACAACTCACCCATAATTATGTTTTTTAGTATGGTATTCTTTAATGGTAAGGATGCCAGGCCGATTCCTTTTATTCCTCTCAATTCAAATCCGAATTTGCAGCCTGCTCCATCAAAATCTTTCGAGCACCTTCTACCTCTTTACTTTCAAGAGTTTATTTTCTCTTTTGTGTACCATTACAAGCTACAAACCTCTAATGGCTCCAATGTTTACCAACTCTAATAGGAATTATTCACTCTGGGGGTTCAAAAATGACCGTTTGTAGCCACCTTTGTGTCGCTCATCGATTTTTTCTTTTACTCTAGAAGCTAGTAGAAGTTCTACATTTTCTACAGTTCTAGCAAGACAACATAAAGAATAGATTAAAATGATTTAACTTTTCAAAAAGAAATTTATAAGTGGAATTGGTTATTGAACTTTTGTCAATTTCTTACGTTACTGAGAATACTAAGGCAAATAATTTCACATAAACTAACAGTATAAGTCCGCTTGGCAACCTTTTTTGAATTCTGGAAGCAAACTCAAACGAGAGTACCATTCTGAGAAGGCTGGCCATTGAGATATATCAATATTGAGGTCTACTAATGATGTGGTCCATGCATAAATCGAAACATCGACCGTAGAAAGATGAGGACCGACAAAGTATTCGCCAGAATTCTTAGTTAAATACTTTTCTAATACACCGTGAATAGCCTTAACCATGTTTTCTAAACGGCTAATGGCCTTCTCATCACGCTCAGGGCATAGTAACACAAAACGGAAAAGCTCGTGTTGAATCGGAGCATGGTCAGATGCATGGAGCATCATTAATTCCTTTTCGCCCCAGTAGTGTTCGTCGCCTGGTCCATATGAAAACTTGCGTTCCTTGTCATAAGTACTAGCCAAATATTCTAAAATAGTTCCCGATTGTGAAAGAGTTATTCCTGTGTTAGGATCAACTATAACGGGAATACGTCCATTTGGATTGATCTTCAAGTATTCGGGTTCCAAGTTCTTCTGCTCGGGAAGACTGATCTTGATAACCTCGTATGGCAATTTAAGCAATTCAAGAAAGGTGGAGATCTTGAACCCGTTTGTGGTTCCAAAAGTGTAAAGTTTGATAGGAACTGCTTGTTAGTAGCTAAAGCAATCTAATGCATGCTTATTCTTATGAGTATAGTATTTCGCATGCTTATTCTTAAGATTATGGTATCTAGAAAAACACCGGAGAATACTTACGCATTTTCGTTGTCTGTTTTTTCCAAGAATATCCTCTAGTATATATAATCTGGTTAGAAGCGCTTATGCATGTTTGTCTCAACAAATTTATGCATTTTGATAGTAGTAATCTCCGACGAATGTTTGAATCATATTCTGCATTAACCATTTGAAACCTTATAGAATCATGGCTCTATACCGGAATACAAACATGGACCCTGGTGTTATAAGAATATGCCTTGAGAAGTTGGTAGCCTCTAACCTTATGCTGTTTTATCAAGTATCTTCTTCCTTCTGTCATGAAATCATTTATGCATTTTATTTTACTGAGCCAACAGATAACAGATCTTTGATCGATATTGTTCGCCGAATACGTCTACATTTCCACGGATGTGCTTATAAATAGGTTTATTCTGTTAATTTATCTTCTTCGCTGAAGTCGCTACATTGTAAGTTGGTTACTTGGATGTATGGATAAATTTACCACATGTAAGTTGCCGAATCCAAAAATGGCTCAAAAAAAACAGGTTTCGCCGGTTTCCACCAGTTGCATTGGGACTATATGTCAAGTTCCTGGTGTTCAGAAGTTGCACGTTCATGCTGTTTTCCCCTTGCTTCTCGTTTTTCTGTATTGAAAAACATAGTAGTTGTTTACCCCAAGTAGTGATGCGATTTGTTAACACTATTTTTTCTTCTCCAAGTGGTGATACGATCTGCAAAAACCGTTTGTTCTAGACTTACAGCACTTTTTTTTAGTTGAATAATGTTTCCCTCAGCATATACACAAGACAACACAACTAGGTAGTCTGCATATTCCGAGCATCAACATTGTGCATATTATTTGTTCATATACATTATGAAAGTATTAGCTACAATTTTCACACCAATTATGAAGTGACATCAAAGAAGACGATATTTGTACTCACAAAATTAGGTGCCCACTTTACTTCTTTTCTACAATGATGCCAGTCCAACTAAAAATACAAGCTTACTGTTCAAATACGGTAGTTTGTTTGATTTGCAGCCAATACGTCATGTGATGTTTGGAGATGCATAATCTGGGGAAAATTCAATAGTCTAACTGTGGCTGTGTGGCTCTTGTCGACGAATCAGTGCATCGCCGTTAGGTGTATCGTTTTAGGAATAGAAGGGTCCCATCAATTATGCATAAATTTTGCAGCTATAAAGGAGTATTTATAAACTTTATTGAAGCTGTATAAATTACAAAAACATTTCGGAATTAGTACCTTTTTGGAACTCTGGACGAGTACTCAACCTTTTGAACCATTCCTCAAATACAGGAAAATCAGCAATTTCGACATCACTATCTCTCCAGACCAGAGTGGTAGCATACACAGCAACATCAGCGGTAGAGATGTGGTCACCAGCGAAGAAATTACCACCATTTCTCTTTAAGTACACTTCAAAGATAGAGTAGATACGGGTAATTTCTGCTTCCAAACGCTTCGTGGTCAATTCACTTTCATCGGTGAAACGGGTTTTTATGAGGAAAATCTGGAATTTGACAGGAGTTTGCTCAGATGAAGCAAGTTGGAACACTTCATTTTCAGTCCAGTGGTTCTTGTCTGAAGGGGCGAACGAGAACTTACGTTCTTTGTCGTATGTTTCGACCAAGTATTGCATAATGGTTGCTGATTGTGAAATGGTAATACCAGTATTTGGGTCATGGATTGCTGGAACACGGCCAGCAGGGTTAATCTTCAAGAATGCTTCCTCCTTTTGTTCAAGCTTTCTGAGATCGATCTTTACAATCTCATACGGAAGTTGAAGTAATTCAAGGTAAATAGCAACCTTGTAGCAGTTATTGGTTGGGAAACCATACAATTTAATTGGAACTATGTACGGTCAGTATATTCTTTTGAGGATAGGTATTGAATTACTTACGAGTCATGTTTGAGCTTGTTTTTATCATTAAAATTGAGCTTCTTGCTATGATTTATATAGTTTTGCGCAAGGCTGTAAAAAGAACAATTGGCGTTACTGCGTATTGTGTTAGGATTTTTTTGTTCTCCACTTGCAAACTAGGTTTGAAAAACTTAAAACCTTATGAGACCAGTTTTCTTGGATCTACATCATGATGCATTGTGAGCCTATAGAATCCCAATTGTGTTAAATGATTTTCCGACTACTCGGTGACCCAGTTATTTTTCTGTTGGCATCGGTTGCTTACCACTCATGTAATTTGCTCCCTTACCCTTTACCTTTTTGCTGCTTTGTGAGTGAATCATTTCTGTGCCTTCGATTTATGGTTGGATGCTTTGTAAAGGCCATTTCAAACTGCCTGTATATAACTCTTGATCGCTTTGTATCCTCCTCGTAGTGTGTAGGAGAGGTATGTTTTATGAGTTAAGTGCTCATTAATTGTTTGCTCATTTGTCAGCTGCATACGTTTTTTTTTTTTGATTTTTGCAGCTATTTTACACATTTCTGACAAATCAACCAGATTTCAATTGAAGATATAGTTTTAACATAGTATTGTTTACAGTGATCACTAAATCTGGTAATGGTACCACTGTTACATTTTTTAAACGACGTTTACTTGGGATGATCATATTCAGCATAAAAATCATAAATGGAGATCCACAGATGGGACACATAAAAGTACAACTGCTCGAAAAGTCGTTACAGAATAACCCGGGAATCGGACTCTAGATGAGCTGTTATGATGATTGAACAGTTTTTCATTACTCAGCATTAGAACATAGTATGGAAGCATAACTCTTTGTGTAAAGCGTTTGTAATACTCGATTTATGGAAGCAATTTGCTCTTCTGCCGATGAACGGTACCTGTCTCTCTGGACGTCTTCCAACCATTCCAGTTTCATTGAGCTAGGTTATTCACCGACCATTTACATCACTGGTTAGAAGGCTACGATTGAATCCTAAAAGTGCTCTAACCTTACGGCATCAAAGTTAAGGAAGATGAGTAATCTGACCTTTGTAGTTATTACAGTAAGATGTAGGTACCATAATCGGTAGGACCAAAGAATGTCTCTAGTATCCATGACAACTTATATACAATCCCCACCAACTTGGGATCTAAATATCCTCATCGTTCTGTGTTTATTGGCCATCTTACTAATATACGGCAGTAGGCTGGAGTATTCTAATATTGACTTGACTCATTAGGTATTCCAACCAATAAATGATGTTTGATATCCACCAAGTTATCGCTACGACCCGCCTATTTAGGAATTTAGAAGATGAGAGGGTTTTGGTAATTTAGGCTTTTTGGTGTCCTTGCTGTTACTAATGCGTTAGACGGTAGAGTACTGAAACTAACTCTGAGTAAGTTCTCCAATACACTCTGAGTTAGAATTTAATATGAGACTTTCAAACTTTGGTAGCTTATAAGGTGCATATTGATATAATTTGGTTAGCCGCACATTATATAAGCATATGCTGGATTCCTGTTAAGAGCTCGTTAGCTAAGCGAAGGAATGAAACATACGATTCGAGCTGACCGAACATACGATAGTTAGTTTTTTTTTTTCTCTCTCTCGTTGAGATGACAATTGACGATAACATCAGGGTTTAGGGTCCTGAGTTGCTGGATGACCCAAAAGCGTAGAAACATCGCTTCCCCGGTGCAATAAATGAACAATAGAGGAATTTTCAAAATTAGAGTTGAATCTACGTTATATGCGTGAAATTTAGTTAGAGGAATTGCAAGAAGGCTTCGCGACTTCATTGAGGTTCATTCCTAATGTCAGGAGACGAATTTTGAACAATATACCGTATTTGAAAATGACGTAGCACAAGAGATTAAGGTTGTAGAAGCAAGTAATTAGATCAAAAGCCAAAGCACTTTATCTGACATTATCAGACAGACCCTGAAAACGCGATGCCCAATGCTCGTTAGCAGACAGAGCCAAAGCTTAAACGGGGCCCTTCACCCCCTCCGAAAAATTCTCAAACGAGACAGCATATCGATGTTTTTGTCTTCTTCGTGAGGATGGGAGAGTTGTGTAACGCGTAAACGCGTTCTTGTGGTCTTCTTCGATACGTGAAGGGGGGACGATGCGCGTTAAAATACAAACAAACATCGCGAAATCAATACAAACAATACCCCATCACATTTCCTAAAAGGGATAAAATACACCAAAAGTTAACAATAGAATGCGTACTAATTTTGACTTGTGTCTCATTTAGTGGAGCTGCTTGCTTCGAGGGAATGCAAATGTATTAAACTAAGCGGGCAGGCTGATTTGTACATTTGAAAAGTTATATTAAACTATCAACTAGAGAGAGCTGTTCAGACAAAAAAAAAAAGACACACAGCGATGATATCCCTCTTGGTATTTCTTGTGGCCATAGCACAGGCACAGATCTACGTTGGGTTCCCAATGAATGAACAGTTGCCCAATGTTGCACGTATCAACCAACCATATTCATTTACCTTTGCTGCCCAAACCTACAAGTCTTGGGCCGGCGCCAGTATCCTGTATTCGGCTTCTAACCTCCCCAACTGGCTTCACTTTGATGCCAGCTCGCGTACCTTCACTGGTATCCCAGACCTGAGTGATGTGGGTGAGTTCGACATCACCTTGACCGGTACGGATTCGGCAGACAACACCATCATCGCAAACAACTACACGATGGTGGTTTCCAACGACACAGGCTTGCACTTGGCCACCAACGACGCTATGTTCACCCAAATCTCCAAGTATGGCCAAACCAACGGTGACGATGGTTTGGTGCTCAAACAGGGCGACACCTTCCGTATCCAATTTGACAAGTCCACTTTTGAAAGCTACCAAAACTCAACTAGACCAATCGTGGCTTACTATGGTAGATCCTTGGACCGCTCCTCCTTACCAAACTGGATTTCCTTCAACGGCGACGACAACTCCTTTACCGGTACCGTACCCACGGTAACTTCCAAAATTGCTCCTTCTTTCGAGTATTCGTTTGCCTTTATTGGCTCTGATTACTACGGATTCGCTGGAGCACAGGGTACTTTTAAAATCGTAGTGGGTGCGCACCAATTGAGCACTTCGGTCAACCAAACAATAAAGGTGAATGGCTCCTCTAACGAGGACTTCAACGTGAACATCCCAATCTTATCCCAAGTTTTCTTAGATGGGAAACTGATTGTGCCTGAAAATATCTCTCAGGTATTTGCATCCAACTTACCTGGGTTTGTGTCACTTGACAGTCAAAAATATACATTGTCTGGGAAGTTCCCATCAGTGAGTACTTTTGAAAACTTCACTGTGACTATCAAGGATGTTTTCCAAAACACTGTTGAGATTCCATTCTCCTTTAGTTCGTTTGGTTCAGTTTTCACTTTACTGAGCTTCCCCGATGTGAATGCAACCAAGGGCACTTATTTGGAATACCAATTGCCTGACTCTTGGTTCACTGATATCAAGGACACAGTGGTTGAAGTCTCTTTTACAAATGCAGACTGGTTAAAATACCATAGTGATAATAAGACACTTAATGGTATGGTTCCTAAGGATTTCTCCTCTCTTCAAGTTTCAATCTCTGCTGATGCTCCATTCGATAAGCAATCGAAATCTTTTAACATCAAGCAATCAGACAGCAAGAACTCTACACCTACAACTTCACAATCTTCTTCCCCTTCCTCCTCTTCTTCATCTTCATCTTCAAGCACCTCACCAAAGCCCAAAAAGGCAGTCAATAAGGGACTTGCTATTGGGCTTGGAGTAGGTATTCCCGTTGCGTTGATTCTTATTGCGTTGATTTTGTTCTGTTGTTTCAGAAGAAACACCGCTGTGCCTGCTGACGACAAAGAAAGCGATATCGAAATGACCAGAACCGTCACTCCAATCTCATATGAGACCAGCAGTAAGACTGCTGAGAGTGCTAAACAAGTTGGTGCCATAGGAGCTTTGAAACTTAACGACGACATTGAAAACTATGACTTTGCAAAGACCACAGATGACTTTGACGTGCGGAGTACTTCTTCCTCTATGACCCAAGTTGATGTTGATGATTCCAGAGATAGCGAGATCCCAATGAAGTCATGGAGAGCAAACGACTCTTCGGATGCAAAGAAGCATCTTTCAGAAGTATCCAACACCACCGTCAACACTGAGCAATTGTTTTCGGTGCGTTTGGTTGACGACAAATCGTACCGTGGACTGATGAACTCTGAATCGATGCTTTCCCGTCAATTCATGAGTGACTCTTCGTTGAACGCAGCATTAACGAGATCATCGCTGGCCAACTTGGAAAGGTTGGATAGCAATGGTAACATAGTCAACGAGGGCCGTGGGATGACCAGAAGTGGTCTGAGCAACTTGGCCGCTGTGATGGAAGAGAACTCTCGTGACTTGAGTCATAATGAAACAACCATGGTAGGAGGGTTTGCTGGTTACAAGTTTAACGACTCAGAAACCAGCGATTATAATTTATTAGACAAATTTAGCGAGTCTAGGAATCCACTGAGGTCCAACAGTGACAAGGATTTCTCGCATTACACATTAAACACTTTGGGTGTGCAGGAGGACTTTAGTGCATCAAAGACCCAGGAAGGTGATCTTATGTGGGCGGAAAATAACTCGAGAAACATGTCCAGTGGTATGCATACTATTCACACTCCCATACTGGAACACTTTGCCGAAGAGGCTACCCCTTACCAAAGCCATATATCCATATCCAGTAGAAGTACAGACAATAAGCTTTCAGAATTGAACAATAATGTTTCAAGGGCCAAGTTGATAGACTTCACTAGAAAGGGAAGTTTGAGAGAACTGGTCAATGATAACAACTACATGTTTGATGGTGAATCGGCAAATCTTCACCAATAATTATCGTCATTTTAGCATCTTGGCGGGAAGACTCAGATCATTCGATTCTAGGGTCGCGCTGCTTGTACTTTTACTTCGTTCACCGTTACTTTATAGTGGTTGATTTAATATTTAATTTATTTGGTTTGATGTAGGGTATTTATAAGTAAGCCAATAGACTCTATGGGTGTTACTACCGGCTGGTAGTTGTGGCGAACTGTATACCCAGAAACCTGATAGCTTTATGGCGAACTGTATGCACAGAAACCTGATAGCTTTATGGCGAACTGTATGCACAGAAACCTGATAGCTTTATGGCGATCCTAATGCAGAGAAGCGTTGTAGTTTTATTTATGAACAGGGAAATCTGGTAATTATATGGCGACATTTATGAATAGATAAACCAGTACTTTCATGGCCAATGTTGTGAACACGGATACACCGAGGGTAGTGAAAGGATAATACGTAAAATCAATCAGCCATTTTACACTAAGGGAATTTTTCGCAGCCTTTGAGATTACATAATGAGCAAACCATTCGTGTAGATAGTGGAGTAGAGAATTTTACAGGCAAACCAGGATTTCATCTGATTCAATAAAATGCTTAAAATCACGATATATGCATTCAATGACTATTTTTGCTGATAATAATGTGTTTGTGGTTACGGAAAAAGACCATAACTGTTATGATTTGAAAAGTGTTAATTTTATGTACTCCTATAGTGAGTTGGTTCTATCATCAAGTAGTAGGTACTGTTGTATTAGCTTCTCTATCGCTATGAAATGATAAAAATGCATTCACTATGAGTATGACATAAGCGGCCTTATTCACGATGAATATGATATGAGCGGCCTCCTTCACAATGAAATAAGTGATATCCTAGAATACGCACAGTGTCAGCATGACCAAACAGTAAGTTTATTTAAGAATTCGAAATACTCTCAACAAAATCTGCAGTATCCTGAGCTCTTCTTCTGGATTGAATATACTCCATCATTTCCGAGTATGTCTGAGGAATGACGGAACAATAACCCTGGTCCTTACCTCTGCTTGATATTTTCGGGACGTAGAAGGAGTATATAAAGGTGCCCGATTCCTTAAAGTCGTCCGAGTTCAATTCCTTGATGGAGGTGTCTACCTTGACCTGAATTAAGGTACCTGGCTCCAGTAAAAAGGCCTCTGGGTTTTCCAGGAGTTTATTTGTAGCAGGCAACTTAAAGTTGAAAGGTTCATCTGAGGAAGCTGGGGAAGACTGGTTTCCCGAGACATGTTCAGTGTAAACCACCGTAGCGTTCATGCTAAGGATGGCACCAACCGGGACTGGGGCCTTAAAAGTAGTTGAATCCAAGGAGACAAATCTAGGGCCAGAGCTTGAGAATCCTGCGGAAGCAACGTATGCCAACTCAAACAGTTGTCTCAAGAGATAGCCACCAAAGATCATATAAGAGTGTCTGTTTCTGTATTGAGGCTGCATGAACAAAGTCAGAGTGATTGCTGTATCTTTCATAAAGCTGACTCCGTGGGGCAAAACCTTCTTTTCCTTCACCACCTGTTTACTCAGTTTCCACATATCGTAAGCCAATCTATTTTCAGTGTCTGAAGGTTGGATAACCTGTTCGTTACGCGCAGCCAACTTCTTCTTTGCATTGTGAGACTCTGCTCTTCTGTAATCGAGCCATTCTGCCTCGGTAGTTGGGATAAGACGATTTATAGCAAAGGACTTGTGGGTGAGGGGGTTACGGGCCACAAATGTAAAGTTTGCAGACAAAAAGACATTTTCGTCTGGGAGGGAGTTTTGGTTAATTTCTGATTCCTTGGGGACTGTATCTTCGAACGCGTAACCTTTGACCGTGATTTCCATGGAGGAGCGTCCCGTCCAAGTGACGGACCCAGCCAACACAAAGTTAAAATTTTGGATTTCATCCACCTTTTTAACCATGTATATTCTGTCAACCAGTGCAGTCACGTTGACTGGTTCTGCGGGCGCACAGTGTCTGTAAGCGATTCTACCTGCGAGCGCATCCAAATCCTGGAACAATTGCCCCACGCGCAAACGGCCAAACGAATTTACATACGAGTCGCACAACCACTTATCTTCTTTAAACGGAAGAAGTAAAAAGCTGAACGAGTCCTCCCGTGTTCTGTCGCCCACTTTAGTGGTGATTGGGTTTGTGTACCTATAGCTATCCAAAACCTTTCCTTCAGCCAATTGTTTGTTACGTTCATTCAAGGCATCGAGCCATGTGCTTTTGTTTGGCAAATGGTTGGAGTCTTGAATATCTGCCATGATTGTGGCTGTAGCGTCAGCTGCATCAACAGCACTAGCAGACCCAGCGCCATCTGGTCTATGGATATTTCTCAATACCGTTGGTTTAGTTGAGTTCAAGCGTATGCATTTTATAAACGAACTGTGTTTTATAAACGAGTTGGATGAGTCGATGTTTCTTGAGAATCTCGACAAGTTTCTAAACATCTTGGTGTTTTTCCCCAATGATAGCAATCCTATTTATATTTAAACTTTTTCCCCAATTTTTCATTCATATGATTACTGAGTCACTGGGAAAAAAAGGGTGCTTGGCTCGTGATACACAACCGGGGGAAACCCAGGGGGGGAGGAGGGCTGGCGCTACCCAACCAGCCCAAGAACCCGGGGCACCCGGAGTCTTTTTTTGGGTTGGGTGAGGTCGAGACACAAATGAGAGTCCGTAACCTGTAAAAGAGGAGAGTCCCCGAGTCCGAGACGTAAGCTGTAACAAAATGGAGCTAAGCTGCAATAAAAAAAGCTAAGCTGTAAATGGAAATACATCTCCGAGAAGCACAAGGCCCAACTTTTCGTGCGGTCCTCATCCTTCCGATTGGACTTTATAGAGATTGTGTTAGAGGAAATTTTTAAAAAACACAACACTTTACTTTTGAAAAGCATGGCACCTAAGTTGACATCAGTTGCTAAGACAGCACAATTAGCCTCACAAGCATTGAAGCACAGCGCAGGCAGAAGCTTGCCAGTTTCTGGGCAATACCAAGCCATGAGAATGAACCGTAGTGCTAGTTCTGTTGCTGGTACCAAGACCATCACTATTAGAGATGCGTTGAACGCTGGTTTGGCTGAGGAGTTGGACAGGGACGACGATGTTTTCATTATGGGAGAAGAGGTTGCCCAATATAACGGTGCGTACAAGGTTACCAGAGGTTTGTTGGACAGATTTGGTGAGCGCAGAGTGATTGACACTCCGATCACCGAAATGGGTTTCACTGGGTTGGCTGTCGGTGCTGCCTTCCACGGTTTGAAGCCAGTGTTGGAGTTTATGACCTTCAACTTTGCCATGCAAGCCATCGATCAGATTGTCAACTCTGCCGCAAAGACCCACTACATGTCTGGTGGTAAGCAACCATGTAACATCACTTTCCGTGGTCCTAACGGTGCTGCTGCCGGTGTCGCCGCACAACACTCACAGTGTTACGCTGCCTGGTACGGTTCCATCCCAGGTTTGAAGGTGCTCTCCCCATACTCTGCTGAAGACTACAAGGGATTGATCAAGGCCGCCATTAGAGACCCCAACCCAGTTGTATTTTTGGAAAACGAAATCGCCTACGGTGAGTCCCACGAAATCTCCGAAGAAGCCTTGGCCTCGGACTTTGTCTTGCCTATCGGCAAGGCCAAGATTGAACGCGAAGGTTCCGACATCACCTTGGTGTCCCACTCGAGATCAGTCAAGTTTTGCTTGGAGGCTGCTGAAACCTTGGAAAAGCAATACGGCGTCAAGGCTGAAGTTGTCAACTTGAGATCCATTAAGCCTTTGGACGTGGACACCATCATCGCATCCGTCAAGAAGACTAACCACTTGGTTACCGTTGAAGCCGGTTTCCCAGCCTTTGGTGTCGGCTCCGAAATTTGCGCCCAAATCATGGAGTCCGAAGCTTTCGACTACTTGGATGCTCCAGTTGAAAGAGTCACCGGTTGTGAAGTCCCAACCCCTTATGCTAAGGAATTGGAAGACTTTGCTTTCCCAGACGAAGATGTTGTTCTCAGAGCATCCAGAAAGGTTTTGGGTTTGTAAGTATAGATGAATTAATGTTACGTGGTCGCCTTTGTAGGAATTCTCATTCAATCGCACCCAGTGATTTATAAGCGATCCAATATCGATGAGCGATAGCGAGGTAGCTACAAAAGCCTTTATCTTTGCTACAAGTTATTCCTGTCTCCTTTCGCACAAGTTATATCTGTCGCCATAGTTTCGCACAATCACTGCGTTACACTGCTATGACTCGTACTATATTCATCTCTAAAGTCATCTTATACTCTTCTCCAAAATACTCGTCCACGCTTAAATCAACATAAGATTATCGTTCGCAGTCGGCATCGAATTTGAGCATTGTTGAAAAGACATCCATTCAACTTGCTCTCGAGTTCATATTACTTGAAATTGTTACTTGAGTATATTGCCAATGAGTCTTGCATGGCGGTGAGTCTTGCATGGCGGTGAGTCTTGCATGGCGATGAGTCTTACATGGTGACGACTCTTGTGCTTGATGATTTGAGTAAACGAATAGCGTCAGACGCTTATTGATAGAAGTATTGATGATTTCTCGGGAATATACGTATTGGTCCTCGTGCATCGACTAAAGATCGTATGACCCCGGGACACACTCGGAACTTTGGAATTGCTGCAAAAACCGCTTAACCGTTGAGCATGGAATCGATGGAGGGGAACGACAGGAGGGGAATGTACAGCTTATTCCCCAGAACAACCCAAGAGGTTTTCTTGAAACAACATAAGTCATATGCCAAACGTGAGGCACGAATCTTCATGAAAATACATACAAAGAAACCTGAAGACTCCTGCAATTAAACTGTTTCAATTCAGAATTACACCATTCATTCAAGTTACAATCCTTAGTATGATAGAGTTACAATCCTTAGTATGATAGAGCTACAATCCTTAGTATGATAGATTTAAAACCTGTAGTATGTTAGAGTTACAATCCTTAGTAAGATATCATTAGTTGATAGAGTTAATTCATCGTGAAGTTATACCCTACTGAAGTCAGCAACCGAATAAGCATAGAATCACTGAAGCCAGTAATCAAATAAACACAGAATCACTCAATCCAGCAATTGCATAAACATAGAGCCACTCAATCCAGCAATAAGCCATATAATCGTATAAACAAGGAAAGGACCAAAACTCGGGCCAAACACAGATTGTCAGACGAAAAAAATAGACACTTGTTAACATGAGTGGGAACATGCATAAACGAGGGCACTCAGTGGACCCCCAAGGATCAATGCTGAACGCATTGAACTACGAGGAGGTTGGGAACGGGAACGACGGGATGTTACCTTTGGCGCAGGCGTTCACGCCCAAGGCGAACAAGGAGAGTGGGTCACTGAACCTGTTGCAAAAGATTGATAGACCAGCGTTTTTCGTGCTTGTGGTTTTGTATTTGTTGCAGGGAGTGCCTTTAGGTTTAGCGTTTGGGAGTGTGCCGTTCATCCTCAAGACCAAGTTGCTGTACTCGCAGGTGGGTCTCTTTTCGTTAGCTTCGTACCCGTACTCGTTGAAGTTGATTTGGTCGCCAATAGTGGACGCGGTATACCTGAGGAGAATCGGCAGACGCAAGTCCTGGATCATCCCCATCCAGGTCATATCCGGTGTCACCCTCGTGTACTTGGGCTACATTGTCGATGAACTCCTCGACGACCCTAAGCTGAATTTGGCCAAAATCACAGCCACCTTCCTTTTGCTTATCTTCTTTTGTGCTACCCAGGATATCGCGGTTGATGGTTGGGCTCTCACGTCCTTGTCGAACGAGTCACTTTCCTTCGCGCTGACCGCCCAGACAGTCGGCATCAATTGCGGCTACTACTTGTCCTTTACCCTCTACTTGACTTTGAGCTCCCCAAACTTTGCAAACAAGTTTTTAAGATCAACCCCGATCGACGAAGGACTCATCAATATGGGCCAGTACCTCACTTTCTGGGGTTGGATGTACCTCATCATCACTTGTATCGTCTACTTTGTCCCTGAAGACCCTCCCCATTTGGCAAAGAGAAATGCTGTCGTTGCCGAAAAGAATGAGGAATTTAACGGCGCTTACAACAAGCCAAAGGACCCCGTCAAGGAAAGACTACTCATGGTCAAGTCAGTCTATTCCCTGATGTTCCAGGTATTAAAATTGTCAAATATCCAAATCTTAATTGTCATCTTGTTGGTTGCAAAATTCGGCTTCCAAGTCAATGAAGCAGCTACAAACTTGAAATTGCTTGAAAAGGGTCTCTCCAAAGAAGATTTGTCTATTATTGTCTTGATCAACTTCCCCTTTGAAATGCTATTCAGCTACTATGCTGGTCGTTGGTCAACTGGTAAAACTCCTTTGAAACCTTGGATCATAGGGTTCGCCGGGCGTCTAGTCTCCGCCTTCTTGGCCCAATTACTCATCTATTTCTTCCCAGCAGATGGTAAGGCTTCTTTCGGCTACTTCTCCATGATCATCGTGCAACACTTGCTCTCACTGATGATGGGAACTATCCAATTCGTGTCTCTTTCCGCTTTCTTCACAAAAATCGCTGACCCCTCCATTGGCGGTACTTATATGACTACATTGAACACAGTTTCAAACTACGGTGGTACGTGGCCTCGTATCATCATCATGATGTTGATCGACAAATTCACAATCAGCGATTGTGTGGACTCGTCCGGAACTTATAGAATTAAAAATGAAGAAATGAAAGAACACTGCTCAAAGTTTAATGGTACCATAAACATAATCAGAGACGGCTATTACTACACAAACATATTGTGTATCTCCGTCGGAATCTTGGTTTTAATGTGGTCGAAAAAGAGAGTCTCTCATTTACAAAGCTTACCAAGCAGTGCTTGGAGAGTCCAAAAGCCAGAGTAACGATTTTATGAAATTAATCATACTGTGATACCCAAAAAATATAATATTTCAGCATAATCACAGATCCAATGTGGGAATCCTCTTTAGGAGTAATTACTGTGTGTAAATTTATTCAATAAACTCGTATTTATGATTTTTTTTTGATAGTGATCCTTGTGGATGAAGCTTGTAACTATCCTTGTGAATATCCTTGTAACTATCCTTGTAACTATCCTTGTAACTATCCTTGTAACTATCCTTGTAACTATCCTTGTAACTATCCTTGTGGATGACTCTCGTGGTCGACTACTATTGTATTTTTGATTATCGGTGCCTTAACTGGAAACAGAAACGCTATAATCAGCTATCTATAACTATCTTCCACTGGAACATGGAAATCATCATGTAAGAAGTCTATCGGAGAGAATGGAACCTTTGCATCATTTGTCATTTTCTTGTTAACAGCCGAATACGTTCCAATAATCGATGGAATCAAAGCAGTCAGCATAGGGGAATTTGGAGCTTGGTCCTGCCTCGAAGAGGTGGTCTTTAGAGAGGAGGTGATAGCTTGCCAAGTACCTGATAGGGAGGATTCTCTTCTCTGAGGGATCTGTCTTCCCAGCTGAGACAGAACCAGAACGTAATGAGGAGGTGCCGGTGTAGCATGGGACGGAGCGTCGTACACATGTAACAGGGAAGACTCACTATGGTCATTGTCAGGGGAAGCTCCATGAATATTTGTGTACCAATCTGGTTTTTGGAAATGGACCAAAGAAGAAGATGACGATCTGCTGTTAAGAAGGACAGATGCACTTGGTGGTGGCAGAGTTCCATTACCATAGAACCAACATTGAAGAATAATGACTATATCAAAGGCCACTGTTCCACAGCTGCCTAAGAGAAATGGGATCTGGTCCAGTAACACTTTTTTAAATTTATTATTATGACCAGATAGTGAAAGAAGATACAAGTCTAGCACTATTGAGATTGTGTAAAACATGTTCCCGGACATTGTACACAAGAACATGTAAACCGATATACCCTTTGTAGTACGCAGCTTGTAATTCTTGATTATTTGTGGTAGTCTGGATGACAAGTAGAAGGCAGAACACATCCAGGCAGATGCCTTACCGATCACATGGAGGTTTGGCGATGCTAAGGATGGGAAGGCAAGGGACGCCGCAGCCAAATTACCATGCAAGGGTCTTGCCTCCAGCTTTGACGGTAACGAACCTATGGTAACACCTGCCCATAGATTCGAAATAAACGTGTTCCGTCTGTTCCGAATAGGTCTATTCATGGTTAATGCGGAGGGGACACTCGGACTATTGTATCGCACTATTCTCGGGCTCTGTAATAAATTATGATGCACTCTTTGACGTGGATAAACTCTGGTGTAGTACCAGTATTGGATCGATAGAATGAAATCAATAAAGCAATAATATGCAGCCAAACACGTTTGGAAGGGAAGCGCACGAGTGAGCACACATCCAACTAGATTGGTAACGTCCCCACTGATCCAACATATCAAAAATGAGAGTGACACTCCTCCGACACTCTTATTCAAGTGATTCTCCAAAATCTGCGGAAGTTGTGCAAACAACCAAATGGTCAATGAAAAGGTTCCAGAAACCTTTGAAATATGCGATATCACTTCTTCATCAAAGAGTAACTCGTGAATGGTTGTGTTTTGACTCATATCAGCATTATTGTTAATACTAGAATCATGCAACTTTTTTTTCCTAGATAAGAAGAGCAATGATAAGGAGATGAATCAACGGCAGAAGAATATGAAAGGAAGAAGGGAACAGAACACAAATTGATTCAATAGAAAGATCAACAAGAGGGGGGTGTGTTATAAAATTTTTCATTCGGGAGTACGGCCCATTGAGATCCCATTGGTAGAGCAATCCCAAGAAATAAATAAGGTGGTTATGGTGCATAATATGAGTCCAGAACACACAGCAACCTACCCAATTGTCCGAGGCATCCATTGACAAGAACTCACTGCTGCTTGTCCAATGTGTCACTTCAGAATTACCTGCATCTCCAAATCAGGCATATACGGAGTATCGGTAATTAAGCTGTTCATTGAGAGGTTGCCGATAAAAAGTAAAAGGGTTTGTGAAGAGTAAATGGTTTGTGAAGTTTTATTAGATGATCCGTTCTCAGAGCTGATTGTTCCGTGAAAAAATGAAACATTGCTAACACTACCACAATAAAGATTAGAGTAGAATCCATAAAAATTAGAGAAATAGAATCCTTGAAGACTACAAGAATAGAAACTATATATCAAGAATAGAATCTATATATCAAGAATAGAATCCATAAATCAAGAATAGAATCCATAAAGACCACAAGATATAATGTAGAAACCTAAATGATAAGCCAATTAAAAACAATAGTACATGATTAAGTCAATATAAGCAAAGCACAATAATGAAGGGGAAACCAATGATTAAAATACTAAAGGCACCGATCCAAAGCGATTTTGATACTCCAATAAAGTAGATTGAAGTGTATAAATTTCGGGCGAGTGTGTTGGTAGCGCCACTACTATGGTTAGTTTGTATGATCTTGTACGCCTGCAGCAACAGCTTCGGCAGATAACGACTGGGATAGCGACGCTAGATGAAGCACTATTTGGAACAGAGAGTGGCGATTTCAAGCCACATAGAATCTATGACTTCCAATCGACGCCAGGGAATATCCATGTATACATGGTTTGCATTAACATGATGGTGTCGCATCTCCAGCGAGGAGAACGCGTTGTCGTAATCGACACGTTGAATCGATTCCCGTTCGATACCCTTGCCAAACGGCCCAATTTCAGGATTGAATGGCTCACAAACGGTTCAATTGTGTCTTACCGGGCAGACACCATCGTCAAGGTGTATGCGACGATATCTCGACTCTCCACCAACTGTTTGGTGATAATCAACAACTTCCACGAGCTTTTCGAGTTGTACAAGTATGAGATTGTCACGGCATACGAAGAGAGCATTTATAGATTCCAGATTGACCAGAATAGTGTTATTTTAAGCAACGCCGGTGGCCCAAAAGCGCCTGTTCCAGAGCTTCCACCAACCTCGGACTTGATTCAAGAGAACCCAATTGTCAAGTACAAAAAGCATTTATTTGCCATGATGAACGCGTTGTTGGGTTTTACAATACGACAGAAACTGATTGTTGTGTTAGTGGGCCACATGGAGCCCCGGTTCTCCGAGGGTGAGGACCGACGTTTGGTGTTGTGGAATTCCATGGAGTATTCCCAGCATAAGGAGGACATGGAATCCTTCGTGACAGCACATGCATACTTCTATAAGGACTGGTACCATAAAAGTGTTCATCATAGAGAAAATCCCAACAGCGACCGAGAACTAAGGCTCGTGGGGTGCGTGGCCGTGGATAGACGGAATACAGATTCCCTACCAATCTATTTTGATATCGATGGAACCACTTTGGTTGACATGTCACGACTGAGCCGGCCATGGACTGCTTCTCAAGTGACCCGTTCCTCGCATTCTATGGATACTCAGACATCAGAGACTGTGTATTTGAGTAATCAGGCCGAAGTTTCAAATAGATCTTTAGGTGCTAGGCATACAACAGAGCACGACAGAAATAATGAGCAAGAACTCTCTAATAGTGAACAAGAACTCACTAATGAGCATCAGGATGAACTCACTAATAATGAACTTCCGAATGATAAACTAAAGACCAACTGTCAGGATGAACTGGCCCAAATCGCACATTCTCCGCATATCACACAGGAACCTTTGAAAAACCATGAAAGCCTACAGAAACCACCTACAGCCAGAAACGACGCGACCGAACCGCAAATGAGCCAAGCGAGCTTTGATAACACCGAAATCACCAAAATCCCAGATGCTGACTTCAGCATGGCTAATATCACCATGAATCAAACATCCACACAGAACGAAATTATATCTGAGTCTGAAGAAGAGATACCCTTTCTATAGTTTTGCCAACTACCGCAAGATGAGCTTAAAGATTATACGGGTTTCGCTTATGCAATTTCAATTAGAATATATAGTTGGTTTGTTTATACGAGAACTCTATGACTCTCAGTTATAGAGAGCCGTTCTATTGCTATTAGCTCGTCATTGCTGAGTCTGCCTCCTGCACTAAAAAATTGAGCGAAAAATGAACAACAAAAAAACACCATACAAACATGAGCGAACCGATTAGGGAAGCAGTTGAGTCAGCCAAGGCGTACATTGAGGAAATAGGCCGTAGTCTAGGCTTGCAAATACCACAGAATGACCTTATTGGAAAGCTCAAGAATGTGAGAAAGGATGATGTTTTAGGGTATGTGCAAGGGATCACCAAGGAGCAAGTAATTGAGGAGGTGAAGGAATTGAAGGTTACCCCAATTACCATTACGCTTGTGTTGATTACCGTGACCAGTATTTTGTTTGTTGGAAGCTTTCTTGGCGGTTCCAAAGGTGAGAACAAGGTCAAGAAGAAGGCTAGTAAGAAGAAGTTGACCAAGGCCCAGCGCGCTAACCGTGACATCCAAGCAATCTTGGAGTACGTTGATATTCAATATATTCCAGCCATTGACAACTATGTTGAAATATACGACCAATTGAAACCTGATGACCAGGAATATAAGTATAACTACATCAGTGAAATGTTGCTTAAGGAAACTATCAAATTGGATGAAATCGATGTCGGTACCAATGAGGTTTTGAGATCTAATAGAAAGAAGGTCATCAAGTATATCCAAGATCACCAAAAGAGATTGGATAACTTCAAAAAGGAAAAGAAGTTGAATGTGTAGGTCTGTTTGTATTTCTAATGACAATAGCGAGTTGCTGCTTTATGTATCTGAGTTTGGTCAAGCAGAGATTCTCCTATATCAATGAAGCTTTGGTGGCCTGTAGACTCAAGTAAACTTAGTAGACTCAGTAGACTCAGTAGACTCAGTAGACTTAGTAGACTCATTAGACTTAGTAGACTCATTAGACTTAGTAGACTTAGTAGACTCAGTAGACTAAGACTTTTCAGAAGATATTCGAATTAACTTTTCGGGTGAGTTACCAGTAGACTACAGTAGACTTTCCAGTTGGCTTTCCAGTAAACCTTAACAGCGGTAAGTAGACCTTGGAGCGATTAATGAGCATTTGCAATCTCAGTTCTAAGAGATAGTGGTGCACGCCAACTGCACCCTCCAAGGTGCATTAACCCACCGTTGCACTCTTCAGAACCTATATTCAAAAGTAGGTGCCATGTATGATATTCCGTTTCTGGAGTTTTGTATCAACAACGAAGCACTATTTGTGATGCAGTTGCTATTTTCAGTTTATTGTTCCATGCCGCACAGGGAGTACATCAATACACCGTCTTCTAGATTGTACGATATTTCATGCCTCTTGAACGATTGACCGTGCTTTAGGATGCCTCAAAGTATTGATAGTGCCTTAGAGATACCACAGCGATGCAAGTAATATATAATAACGTACCTCCACATACATCTTCACCAAACAATTATGCTTCAATTTGGTGCTAATGGTGCGTCCTTTGGTTTGTCACACAAGTTTGGTCATCGTCTTTTTAAACGAGTTCTGCGTCATAGACATGGAAAATCATTCAATTGAGATCACCTCATTTATAACTTCAGTACTTTTGATTATCTTTTTGGTTTTATTTCCTTGTATGTCCTTCAAGTTACACGACGCCTCATAAATATTGATCCGTATGCTCAGTTATGCAGAAATACCAGGTTATTCATTATTGTTCTTACCCATTATTATTCTATCCTCATTTTTGAAGTTGCTTCATCTCCACCCTTATCTCAGGTATATTCACGTTGCCTTCATTTCTCAAATTCACACTAGTAGTAGTGGTTAATGCTATTGTCCATTCAATTTTCCTGTGGCTATTCTATCAAGTCTAGCGTTCAAAACAAGCTCTCCATTCCAGACTCTGACCACCCCTCAAAAGGCTAAAAATTTGTAATATATGAGCCTCTGTCCTGTATCATCAAGTTCCATCTCTTATAAGTAACTTTTAGGCATAAACAAGTTAGAGTAGCCTTGGTAACCTTTATTGTTCCCAAGAAGCCTAGTTAATTTTATAACGTTTTGCAGGCAAAAATTTGACTTTTGTCTTCATTCGTCCTTGACGATAATACAATTGATTAAGTGACCCAGCATGGAAGTATTGGAACGCCTATAGGTAAAAAGCTTCTCACAAGGTTATGAAGTTGTCCAGATTGTAGGCTGCAAATTTTGTTTTTTTTGCTATCTGCTTTGCGAGGGCTGTCTAGTTGCGCCCTTCATGTAATTACAAGATTATTAAAGTTAGTACGTAAGGGGGATCTATAGAATCATGATAAGGTCGTCTCTGAACAGAGAAATTTTAACCATAAGCGGTAACCCTTATCTTATTGGTTGTCAATGATTGGTTATTTGGTTAGTTGCTCATCACTCATCTAATAGTGCATTCTGTAGCACTAATAATGTAACACTATCAGTAGCATTATCAGTAACACTATCAGTAACACTATCAGTAGCACTATCAGTAGTACTATCAGTAGTACTATCAGTAGTCAAGCCTTTAATCTTTATCTAGTGTTAGAGTGATTTGAGTTCATGAAAGCAAAGTCACCTGCTATCGAGATCGGTAACATATTGGAGTTCATCTAGACCTTATGCAAACACATTCTAAATCATTGCAGAATAATAAAGGGCTAAAGGGCCGAAATGAAACACCAAAACACCAAAAAATTCGGGGAATCCCTAAGAAAGCATGCAAGAATACCTCAATAACTCCGAGAAAAAGAAATTGCAAGGGGTGTTGAGCCCAACCGGTGAATGTGTTTTGAAGTAGGTGTAATTGGAAAGTTGGGGTAAGAATGGTGCATGAGATACACATAGTAATACAATGAAGTCGTTATTAACAACTAGATAAGTGGTTATGGAAAACAACTACAAGTCTCAAAGCCTGGATAAACACTTGAGATGGTTAGTGCTCCGTATATACATGCACCAAGACTCCCTAGTAGTATAATTATTCCCAAATAATACGAGATTATTATTTCTCAATTTAGGTGTATTGTAGAGAATAGCGCTGCGCGTGTAGTGAAATGCGAATCTTGGGAGGACCTTAAAAAGGTTAATTCCATGAACTTTTCAAGGTTCAGGTGTGGGGATGATGGCAGGCGTGGCCCGTGAGCATGGTCAAAATTCTAATAGTGTGCGCCTAATCAGTAGCTTAGTAGTTATACCATATGGAAACTTCAGTGATGCATTTCAATTAATGGATCATAACAGCCGAGAGCTCCCCGAAACTTGTCACATTACAAAAAACAAAACATAACACAGGAGCCTCATGCAGTTTTCTCAAAATTCTCCGTTTGTCCCTCTCTTGTTGGTGCCGTTGTAGTGTATACAAGGTGCATGTTATTAATACCATTTATTATCCAAGAAGTCAAAGAATTCATTTTGTGGCATTATGATGGCGGGGGAGAAAGAGCCGCAAAAAAGCCAGCCCAGTGATGGGGCAACAAAGAATGTGATCCCGAGACTTGCGTATTATAGCCTCGATGCTTGACAATAAGGATCACAACGTTGGGGGGGTTTAAAAGACAATATATAATAGACTTCCTGCTCCGAAAGATATATAGAGCCAACTAAAAAAATAGATGATTTATGATATACCAGATAGACCTACAAGAGGTTCAACATACACACTGACTATAACACTTAATGATCATGACTTTGATATAGAGGTCTGGAAAGTCCCTGCTACAAGTGTTTACAAGGGGAAGGTGATATTTGCACATGGTTTAGGAGAGGATGTGCTGCTTTATGGCAAACTCTTTGAAATATTACTGAGTCAAGGGTATGAAGTGTTTTTTTACAAGCAACGACTTACGTTGGACGACCCCACCACGACTTTGGAGTCTGTTGTTTACCTCCCCAAGGACTTGTTGCATAGCACTGAAGACAATAGCAATATAGACATCGAAGATTTGGACTGTATGATCAAATATAACTTAGAGGAGCGTCGAGATAAAGCTGAAAAATTGTATTTGATGGGTAATGGGCAAGGCGGAGCTCTTATGATCTGCTACGCAATGATGGGGAAATACCAAGATTGGATAAAATCAATTATCGTTTATGCACCTGCTATTCAACTTCACTCGAAATCGATGCCCAACATGTTGGTGCGACAGGCTACACCTTATTTGACTAGGTTCACTCCAAATATCCGTGTTTACAAAAAAGTCAATTATGACTACATGACCTCCGATCCTAGCTGGCAAAAGTACTTTCAAAAAGTCATTTATCGTGACAAGGTTCGTGTTTCTGTTAGGGAGTTCAATCACATGATGGTACGTAACAGCTCCTTAGTTCTGAGAAGCTTTGTGCTGCGCTTTAACCCAAACATATCTTTATTTGTGGCACACGGTGACCGTGATTATATAAACCTGCTTAGAGGCACCATAGACTGTTACAATCTTTTGAGTAATAATATTGACAAAGAATTGGCAATATTTGAAAATGCAAAGCACATGTTGGTTAATGAGAGAAGTGAAATCGTTTCCGAGTTAGTATCTAAAACCTTAAGTTTTATGAACAAGTACAAGGACGAGGTTTATGGTTCAGTTTACAACAGTTTATAAAGCTATTTAGCCCCTTTTGATATTATAAATGAAAGGCTTTTGTTAAAAGATGAAATGATCTACACCATGTTACATTTCATTAAAAAGAAAACTTAAGAAACTACACATATCGAGCGCATGACAATTTTTTATTACCCAGTATGCTTATCTGAATTTGACAAGATTCCTTGCCCAATACAATTTTAGGCATTAAGGAATAATGCTTGAAAGTCTTCCATAAAAGAATAGAAGGAAAAGCCCCCTCCTCAAAGAATATATAAAACGTTCTCCCAGATTTAAGATGCGCGATTAAGACATGTCAGAAGGTCTCCAACAGGTCTAATAATATTTTGAACAATAAACATTGAAGAACTCCGCTGCTTAGAACTAGCAGAATATACTAGAATAGGAAAGGGACATGGTCCCCTCTAAACTTGCAGCAAATGCATCTGGCGAGCGGTTGGTATTGTAGGAAAGCCGATTCGCCGATTAACAATTTGGTGTTACAAAAGAAGAACAATTTATCATATGATCATTCACAATAAGACGCAGGTAATGCAGGCAAAATGTACACAATACGGGGGCCTAACATCAAGAGAACACAATACTGTAGCTGGCCGAGTAGATGGATCTAAACACCTAAGCGCCTAATCATTTAAACATCTAAATATATTAAAGGATTAACGATCATTAGTGAAATCGAAAACTCATGTGTAGAATTTAGCGTGTAAAGGAGTGCAAAGGCAAAAATATGGTCTTGTAACAGAAATGTTACACCATGTTACCCTGTCGAACCCCCTTTCTTGTAGTATTGTCAGGACCTCATAATTGTGTACCGAATCGTGCATAGCTGAATGAAACTCTGTGGCATATTCAATCCAGATAATCAGTAATGTGGCACCTGATCAAATGTAATGTTTTGGGTGGCCAGTTCAACCGTAATGTGTACTCAATATTGTTGGGTTCAAAATTGTAACATTCTGGTTTTGTTATGGGATTTTTAGTTTCTTCTTCACACGAGCCGCCAAGCAACTCTCTAAATATATTAACGATTAAACAATATACGATCCCTATGGAAGAATAGTGATTACGATTAAATATATAATCATAGCGTACTCAAACAATTAACTATAGCTACTGTAATATTATATTCAGAGAAATTATTAAAGTGCATAAATTATTTACACCTATTCTAGAAATAGGCTAAAAACAAAATCTATATTTCAGGGACACCAATATTCATCGATCTTCGTATATTCTCAAGTTTCCTTAAATATGTTACAGATTGTCCATTTTCGCTGCTATCATGGTAACCACTTGTTCATCAAGATTCTAAGACGATCATCTGGTGTCGATCTGTATATAGTATTTTTTTAATTGTTTCGTATTGTCTCCCAATTTCGTTAAGCTATTGTTTCAATCGTTATTGCTATTGTATGGCGCAAAGTATTTTCTCAGTTGGTTAAGCAGGCACATTCTACTACTTTATAGGTAGATTTTATTACTGAAAGCTTATATTATTAAGTCACGCAATTACGCACCTTGGTTTCGAGCTATATTAATTGGTGATAGATCGAGGGTATTCATGATGATCACTTGACGGTAGATAGCTTGGGTCTCCAAACAACTAATAAAGCTTTTTAATATAATCTTTGATTATCTTTGAAACATATTATAGCAAATATTTTGACTTTAACATAAAGGGTCTTATGTCGTTTATACCTTACTTAGTCTCCACACATTCACTCAGAATATCAATAGAACGCCAATGGTATTAACTACGGTATGTTCATTCGCCGTGCGCTCGTTTGTTCACTTATCTATTATTCGCAGCCAAGAGATTTGCAAATATACATTAAAAGGATGAAATCTTGTGATAAACTCTCATATTTTCAATACGCATTATATATATTAACGGCATATCCCACGTGTGGGTATGTTAGCAAACGACGAGCAACAAAATGGAACCTGGTGTGTAGATCGATTTGAATTTGGAATTATCACCAAAAAAGAGGCCCTTGGACCCTGGATAGGACTTACATAAAAACTCTCTATATTATCAAGCTTGTACTAGCTCTTATTAACATGTAACTCTGTTAGTCTACACTGCTTTCTTCCTTCACCACCAGTCTGCCCCGTGGACCAACCCACGTTCCCTAACTGTATTTTTCTTTCCCCGTCCTTGGCATATTACAGAAACGGGCGGAGAAAGCACCTTTAGCTTTTTTTTGCAATCAAAAAGTTTCTTGGTTTTTCGAAATATACAAGTATCATAGTATATAAACTACCAAAGATGTATAGATTAAACCACCAAAAACAATTGGAAATAAAGGAAAATGGCACACTTACACCAATTTGACTATATCTTCGCTATTGCGATGATTTTTGCATTTTTGGATGCCTGGAACATTGGGGCCAATGATGTTGCAAACTCATTTGCATCCTCTGTTTCGCTGCGTTCTTTGAAGTATTGGCAAGCAATGGTTCTTGCAGGTATCTGTGAATTCCTTGGGGCTGTGTTAGTTGGTTCCCGAGTGTCTGATACCATTAGAAACAAGATTGTTGATATTAATGTCTTTCAAAGAGACAATGATCCTGCTGTGTTGATGTTAACCATGGCATGTGCCTTAGTGGGGTCCTCTACTTGGTTAACCATCGCTACTTCTATTGGAATGCCTGTTTCCACTACTCACTCTATAGTTGGTGGTGTTATTGGTGCTGCCATTGCTGCTAAGGGTGCAAGTAACATCCATTGGGGCTGGAATGGAGTCTCTCAGATTATTGCTTCATGGTTTATTGCTCCCTTGGTTGCTGGTTCATTTGCAACCATTATCTTTTTGATTTCCAAGTATGTTGTCTTGGAACGTCGCTCCTTGAAAACCAGCATTAGAAATGCTCTTATCTTGATTCCAATTTTAGTTTTCGCAGCCTTCGCCATTTTGACCATGTTGATTGTCTGGAAGGGTTCTCCAAACTTGGGTTTGAGTAAACTAGCTTCGGGAACTATTGCTGCTGCTATTTTAGGTACTGGTGCTGTTTCCACTGCTGTCTACATGATATTCTTCTACCCCTTCTACAGAAGAAAGATTGTTCACAATGATTGGACTTTGAAATGGTACGATGTTGTCAGAGGTCCACTCTACTACTTCAAGCCTGTCGATGATATTCCACCAATTCCAGAAGGACACCAATTGACCATTGATTACTATGCTGGAAGACGCTACAATGAGGCTGGTGAGTTGGTTGACGAGAAGGGAATTCCTATTCATTCCAAAGCCAACCCTGTTTCAAAGAACGAAATCGATGAAGAGAAGAATACTTCAGTTGAAACAACTTCGATTGAGTCTCCTATTGAGAAGCAAACAACCAGAGAATTGTGGTGGTCTTTGCTCAAGCAACCTTCACAATGGGGTCGCCTTTTGTGGCTTGTTGTTTCCCACGGTTTCAACCAGGATGTAATTGCAAACCAAACACAAAGTACTGACTTGTTGGCTGGTGACATTAGAAAGTTACACACAACATCCAAGTATTACGATAATAAGTTGGAATTCTTGTATTCTCTTTTACAAGTTATCACTGCCTGCACCATGTCGTTTGCTCATGGTGCTAACGATATCGCCAACGCCACTGGTCCATTATCCACAGTGTACCTCGTTTGGTCGACTAATACCTCTGCCAGTAAAGCAGATGTGCCAGTTTGGATTCTTGTTTACGCTGCTGTTGCCTTAGTTATTGGTTGTTGGACCTATGGGTACAATATCATGGCCAACTTGGGAAACAAATTGATTTTGCAATCTCCATCTCGTGGTTTTTCTATTGAGTTGGGTGCTGCTGTTACAACTGTCATGGCTACCCAATTGGGGATCCCAGTTTCTACCACACAGTCTGCTGTGGGTGCAACTGTCTTCATTGGCTTGTGTAACAGAGAATGGAAAGCTGTCAACTGGAGAATGGTTATCTGGTGTTATCTGGGCTGGATTGTAACCTTGCCTGTTGCTGGTCTTATTGCGGGCTTGTTAAATGCCATTATTTTGTACGCTCCCAGAAAGGGTGTTCTGTATGAACTTTCTTAAGTTCTTCTTTTGTTAAAATGGCTGCAAATTTGTTACAAAAAAAAAATCAGAATGAAGGGGTATATAGATTAATATGTTTAATTCACCAATTGTATGAATTATAGGGACGATCATAGATTGATTTTCTCAAATGGTATCAGGGTAGATAGATGTGTTACATTCAAGGTGCTGTGTGAACAACCACTTTTACCAACTGGTTGTACAGTTATTATAGTAGTACAAGCACTGTACTCTGAAAGTGCTCTGAAAATGGTAATTCCATCAAAAAGCTACAAGCTACACATGCTTAAATTCAATTTATAGTATTCATATGTAAGTCCAATTTATAGTATTCATGTGTAAGTCCAGTTTATAGTATTCATGCGCATGAGAGTTCTTGCTCAATGATTTGAGCCGAGAAAAAGTGGGTAGCGCACCCAAAATAGAACAACCAAACAAACCAACCACCATGAGCTACGAAGACAAATTCGATGCCCTGCTTGATCTTCTTAGAAGATTGGATCCTCGTAAGGTTACAAACAACCTCAATGATATCTGTACATTGATACAGCAGAAGCCTAACAACGAAGACTTGGTCCAGGACTTGCTCTCGAGTGTTGATACTCCACTAAAGTTGACCACCGATGCTAGCACTGGTAAGCCATTCTTGTGTTGTGACTACAACCGTGACGGAGATTCATACCGGTCTCCATGGTCCAACAAGTACTTCCCCGCATTGACTGCGGAAAACGAAGACGACTTACCTCCTTACCCATCCGAAATCTTGCGTGAGTTGGAGTTGAAGGCCAACGATTCGTTTGATGTATACCGTGATTTGTACTACGAAGGGTCTGGTATCTCTTCTGTTTATCTCTGGGACACCGCTGAGGACGAGGCAGATGCATTGGAAGATGGCTTTGCTGGTGTGGTGTTATTCAAAAAGCAGACCGACGACAAGTCGGGTACCTGGGACTCCATCCACGTTTTTGAAGTGGAACGTGAATCTTCCAACACATACTTGTACAAGCTCACTTCCTCAGTCATCTTAGATCTCACACACCAATCGGGTTTGTCCCTTAGTGGCACTTTAACAAGACAGTTGGAACAACTGGTCAATGTCGAGATCCCTGGACAAAGCTTGGAAACCTCCCACTTGATCAACTTGGGCACCATTGTTGAAAAGTCAGAGTACAATATCCGTAACTTGTTGCAAGAGGTTTACTTTGACAAATTGAAGGACATCATGTTGAAAGATTTGAGATCCATAGGTGATGTCAATCTCAAGAAAGCTGAGGATTCAAAACATTCTCAGTTGATCCAAGGTTTACAAGGATTGTAGTGGTTTATAAATAAAAGTTCTGTAACCATGTGTAGTCCTCCGTAAACTCCAGAGACGATTAGTGGTTCGAACGGAGATCACTACTGGAACAGAGAAGATTAAGTCCACACCGAAAGATAACAAGCCTACTGTATAGAATATTAACCTGTTCATTAATGCTATAAGAATATATGTATACATCAAATTCGTACCAAAGGTTTGTCTTCCCAATGAAAGGATTATTGAGTTGAACTTTGCTGTTGAGGAGAGTTTCTCCACTCAATTATGAATCTAAAGACCCAAAGATTTGTAAGTGTGTTAAAGAACCAAAGGAATCTCTAGGAACAACCGGGCGTATCGTTTGTTACCCTCTTAGAGGCATCGCTGATACCGACGCCACGGAACATATTGTGGAGGATATCACTTTATCATATAGACGTCTTGTACATTGAATCCCTATTTTAGATCCCGCTGGTTTGTGAGTCTTGGGCTTTGGATGCGTTTAGATCCCGCTGGTTGATGGGTCTTGGCCTTCGATGGGTTTAGAGTCTTTGGATTTCGAGTCCTTGACTTCAACAGGCTTAGGGTCTTTGGATTTCAGGTCTTTGGCTTTGAAGTGTTAGGTTTTGGATTCTCTCCTATTAGAGGTTTTGTCTTATCTTACATATAATTTACAATAGTCTTGAGTAGATCCTAATCAGAATTCCCGTAAAATTTGAATATGGATCACTAAGAACTATTACGTATTCTTGAATACATAGATAAGTCGATTGCTTCATCTTGTTCTGGCGAATGAGGCCTATCTAAAATATCCTCGAAATCGCTGTTATTAGTTTCATCATATTTGTCAAAGTTTGAAAAGCTGTCAAACTTGAGGGTATCCTTTGAGTTCAGTTTGTCGTTTCTATTTGCAATTTTTTTTGCTTGATAGTCCTCATTGGAGAAGCTTATAGCGGAGCCATTGTCTAGGTTATACATTGGAGATTCCTTTTTGCTAAAGTTTTCCCAAGAAGGGTTCCTTGAAGTTTGGTTGGTATCAGCCTCTTCACTAAGAGAAGATAATACATTCAGCGTGACGTCATTCACAAAGGACCAGATCAGCAGGGAAACTGATTGGAACATATCATCGTTACGTTTTGCTGAATGTGGAAGTATAGCAGTATTGACACCCGATGATCCAGCATTGGATGCTTTTGATTTATCGAATAATGCGTCTGGGGCCTTTGCCAGGGATTTACCCTTCAAAGGAGAGCCCGCCAGGCTAAAGCTCAGAATGGAGTCTTCCAGTCTGCGCAGTTTATGTGAGTTATTCCCGCTCATGGATTCTTCCAGGTGGTATGAGTTTCTGATTGGGGGATCGTTGGTCAAGGACTTTTCAAATTCGGTTTGGATCATCAGATCAAACTGTTGCAAGATGTTAAGAGGTTTGCTTATGCTTGTCCATAATTTTGAATTTCTCTTTTCATAGCCATTTGGGTTTAAGTTGTGTTGGAGGTTTGTATTACCAGAAGCCACCACTGCTGGTGGTGGTGGTTGGATCTGAATATTTTGAGGTTGCGAAGCACCGGAAAGAGTTCGTCTTCTGGCTCCATTTTTTGTGGATGCAATTGCCTCTTCTCTCGGGTTGCTTTGGGATCTACTTTGCCTCAGAACCTTCAAAGTGGAATTTGTTGTGTTTAGTTCCTTGTACAAGGATCTCTGTATTACTTCTCTCAACTTGTGTGTCTCTTTTTCGTGTCTTTCCAACGTCTGATTCAACATGGTGATATTGTCTTTGATTTCAACTATTGACATTTCTTTATAGGCCAATAACCTAAGTTGTTCGTCAATGTCTAGTTGTATAAGTTGGTCTGCGGGGGGAAGTGGTAATTCCAGCCATTCAGCCACAGGTGTTATAGGCAGCATTGCCGGGTTGAGCATTGGAGAGGACATTTCACTTAATTGTGGCATGGGTGTGCCCCCATTTGAGTAACACAGTGCGGAACGCTTATGGCTCGACACGGGAGCCATCAGGATCGGCGAGACAGTATTCAAATTCAAACCCTTGGATCTCATCGAGTTTGATCTCGTAAGAGGCTGCTTTTTCCCGGATCCACTTAAGCGCTTCAGATCACTCGTTGAAGACGGGGTCTGTAGGGATAATCGCCTGGAATCCGAGGGAGTCGATATTCTAAGGTCCACGCTCGATGAATGTGAAAATCGCTTCTGCTCAATATGCGCTGGTATGTATCTGGTATTTTCAGACACCACCATATGTTCTGGTGTCTGACGATTGGTTGGTAAATGTTCTGGAGTCTGGCGATTGGTTGGTAAATGTTCTGGTGTCTGGCGATTAGTTGGTAAATGTTCTGGTGTCTGGCGATTAGTTGGTAAATGTTCTGGTGTCTGGCGATTAGTTGGCACCTCTTGTGACCCGATACCAAATCCACAGGTGCTTTCCACTACTCCCGATGTATTTCCATAGCCAACACCGCCACCGCCACCGGCACTGGTTAAGGACCCGCCGACTGCATTCCCAGCTATAGATCCACGGCTGCCAACACGACTGTTCATCTTTTGCTGTGTTGTGTTTAAAAAGTTTAGCCTAAAGGGAGGAAAAAAAGAAAACTGGCTATCCCTTTTGCGTTACACGTGACTGGAAGCTTCTGTTTACCTTTCCAGTTCAGCTCGGTTTTGGAACGGTTTGGAGAGAAATGAGACGCGACGTGTTGAAAGTTTAATTATGATATCAGGGGTAGGGGGCTACACGTGCACCAGAGCATTGGTGGATCTTGAACTTTGCAAGGATGATGCTGAAGGAAGTACCTGCGATCTTGTTAGATCAACTCTCGCTAACGGTGAAAAATTGCACAATAAACAATAAAGATTACACGAGCTAAAAAATTTCCAACGGAATCGGGTTCCTTCACTAATTTAGCTATCTATGCACTATAATAGTTTAAAAGAACGGTATGACGAAGGTGCGATGGTCGGCTATGAATTGTTTGATAACTTTAATTTGGAATACGATTGATGTTGGAACGAGAAGATGGATATCAAGCATGAATGTCACTGCGTATTTAAGATTCGCGATGGACGGGAATATCTAATTTATGCCTTCTGTTTTTATAATTATAATCGATCGCCTTGTCATTTGAGGAGTGAGCTCGCGTTCATACTGTGTCGCGTAGCACTAATGCTTGCGTAAAATAATACATTTATTATAAAAGGTACTGGACACATGCACTATACTAAAGATACCCCACATTCCAATAGATACCATTAACACATTCACTATACTTGAGTACCACTGGGCTTAACATAGTACCTAATCAGCTTAACATAGTACTTAAGCAGCTTAACATAGTACTTAAGCAGCTTAACATAGCACCTAATCAGCTTAACATAGCACCTAATAAGCTTAACATAGTACCTGATCAGCTTAACATAGCACCTAATCAGCTTAACATAGTACCTAATCAGCTTAACATAGCACCTAATCAGCTTAACATAGTACCTAATCAGCTTAACATAGCACCCTTATCACTTCCATTCACTAAAGACTAAAGATCCGCGTTCATTACTAGTACTTGGTAAACATAATGAAGTATATTTCCGTCACTATTTACAGAACAAACTTAGCTCTGGACTACATATTTTCAGGAACTATAATCCACTACTGCGAAATTGGGCAAAAGGATTAGTGGAAATGACTATTACGGAAAGCTGGAAGACACCAAAAACAATTGGATGAGAACCGTGCAACCCTGAAGATATCAATTGAATAAAAAGCTTAGAAAGCCGAAAGATATCAATTGATATTAGTAAGCCAGCTGTAGAAAGTTTTTACTGATGAATTTTAAAACAGAAACTCTCTTTAATGGTCCCCATTTGTGAGAAATGAGGAGGAAAACTACGAAGCTGGATACCCTGTCGGTGTACATCAATCAACTTTAGGATTTGATTATACTAACTTGTAGGAGCCAATATACGTATACTATAAAAAGTCGATGTTTGCCGTCAATATACCGATATTGTGATATTCATCAAAGCGAGTTGTCAAAGGCTAGAATGCCTCATCAGAATTGAGTCGAGATAGCTGAAGAGTGGCTGCAAACTCACGTGCTATGCAGATTTGGTTCGTGTGACCTGAAAAAAAGAGCACGAAGTGTAGGTGAGCGGAATAAATCTTTAGGATGGGCTTCATCGCGATAATTCAAATAGTAGGCAAAACATCAGGATTGAAAGTGAAGGATAAAGTATAGGGAGAAAGATTAAAGAGGAAAAAGTTAAAAGAATAAAATACCCAAACAAAGAGGACACAAAGAGTGAACAGAGAGTGAACATAATAGAGCAAAGAATGCAGAGATCACAGATGAACCAAAGAACAAGTAATAAAAAGAATCAAAAGATCCCAAGAATCAAAAGATCATAATAATCAAACGATGATAAGAACCTAAAAATCAAAAAATAGAAAAGAAATCGAAATATAGAAAAGGAATCGAAATATAGAAAAGGAATCAAAATATAGAAAAGGAATTAAAGAAATTGTAGCAAAACAAAGATCAAAATATAGCAACCTACCAAAGTTGATTACCAGGTAGCGAATGAAACTGTAGATCATTAAGCTACGGAAGCGGCAGGGGGAAGATAGTAAATATGTCTCCAAGTGGCGAGTACACGGCAAGACCCTCTCGGCACCAGCTCGGTAAAAAGAGCAAGAGTCGGTGCGAATTTTATTCTCCACATTTCCGATCTACACAAAATGTCATAAGAAAAATATAAATTCAGGTATTGATGACGGAGAGTGAGCGCAAGACGCTGGAGCCGTCTGTATTGCGGTGGGCAAAGTGGGTGTTAATATTGTTGGTATTTCGTGTACGTAGGCCTGGGCTCTGGTCGTCTGTGATTACGCTTAACCCTATGGTGCGTATGTTGGTGGAGGCGATTCAGCACAAGGATCCCGGGAGCATCAAACACAAGGAGCAAGAGAAAAAGAGTGTTGGCGACCGTGTGAAGGCTGTGATTGATTCATGGAAGCCATCGGCGATAGCCAATTTGACGACGTCGGCACTTTTATATGCTGCATCGGTGGATACACCTTCAATCCCCAAGGACTATTCAGCCGTCTATCTTTTGATGGGCTACTACAGTGAGTTGAACACCCCAACGTCGCTGGAAATCATTCCCGACGCGGCCCCCATATTCAAGCTTCACAACACGGAGAATTGGCTTCTCCTGATGTACAATAACAAGGAGTTCATTATCTACCCTGCTATCTTTGCCCAAATTTTGTCCAACTACTTGGCCCCGACTCATTATAAGCTCAACCACAAGTACCTCCCTAACTTTATGAAAAAGCACTTGCTCAATCCAGTTTGGATGAACTACTCACTTTCCTCCACAACAATAGCCATCAATGTGCTTGGGGTGGTGAGAAACTATATCATACATAACCTCGCCTTGGCAGGTATAGTTGCATTGTCCAACATCAATCGACTTGGTGATGACTACTATAGATTACGATTTGAATTGAGCTCAGGCACAATCCAGGGCGTTGTCAAGGAGTTCTGCCTCTTTGTGTTGAAGAAAGCAAATGCCCTTGCAAACTTCATCTACTTGCCAAACTTGTTAAGTATGCTTTTCATCTCATTGACCTCTTCGGTGCTCACCACCAATAAATCCAAACTCTTTCTCAAATCGTACTTGAAAGTGGTTGGTTTCACCGCTGCATTCATCACCATGTGTGTTAACAAACTAAGATCTGAAGACAGCCCAAGCAAACTATCCAAGGATTTCTTTGCTAGGCTCAATGTTTATTTGTTCCGCATAATCCTTCTCTCAAAATGGAGAATCACAAAGGAAAACCACCCTTGGTTCAAAACCTTGAGTGTCCTGACTTGGAACAAATTGGAAACAGTCCTCATGTGCTTTGGTGTGTACAAGATTATGAACCTTAGTGATTTTGTTAGAGAAAATCCAGGGTATGTAAGAGTTAAGCAATTGGCTGAGCATCCGTTGATAAAGGCTGCCGACAGATTACAATAGTGAGAAGCGAGTAGAACTCAGGGTCTGATTCAAGTTTTATGGACCTTGACGTCGGCGACTGTCTCTTGTTCATTTCTATAAAGAGTTAGAGTTTATTTATTGATCATTGTAGGTTGTGCCGTTGACTGTATTAATCTGCCACGGGTGATGTTCTGCCACGGGTGATATCGGTGATGGCGATAATTCTGATATAGAGTAGAGAAACAATCTCCGTGATCGCCAAGTATCAAAGACTCTACAAACAAATACAAAACTTTTTATACTTTACAACCAATTCTAAATGTTATGTAGCGATTAGGTTTGGTAGCCACCAGCACCTGGGACGTTTTCTTTACCCTTCAACTTTTTCAACAAGCCCTTGAATCTTGTTTTGTCTCTAGAGTCGTCTGAGGCTGGAATCTCGCCAACCTCGTTGACCAATTCATTGACTCTATCCCACAAAGTACCCCTTTTCAAGAAACCGTCCCTCTTCTCCAAGAACTGCTCTTGGTCTTTCAACACTTGCTTGGAGGTGGACTCCTTCTTGTTGTTGTAATTTTCGTAGAAGTCGTCGATAGTTTGCTGTGCTTTGGAGACGATATCTTCCTTTTTCTTAGCGTTGGCCTTTTCTCTCTCGCCGATTTCCAAATCACGGCGTTCCTTCCACTCCTCAAGGTGACGGCTGGTGCCGGTTGGCCCACCAGTGGAACTGGCACCGGCATAACTTTGGGTAGCGGCATCCTCTTCCTCGAACTCAGCCTGCTTGTCGTCGACATCGGGGAATTGCGCCTTGAAGTTATTTATCTCGTCGTCCTCGTCGCTACCAGCCAAAACATCGTCTTGCTCAGTCTTGAATTCATCTCCAACCAATTCGTTTTCACGACTGAGAAAATCGGATCCATCAACATCGTTGCTCGTGTCGATTGGCAAGTCCTTCGCTATTGTGCCTATCTCTGGAAACTTGTCACTCATGTTTGTAATGCCCGATTACCTTTATTTGTTTCTTGCGTGTTCACAAATTGTCGACACTATGATCGGGTCACGTGTGCTGGTTGCAAACAGATTCATCTTTGCTAACAAAAGTTACCAAGGTGACTATATGGTGTTATGACTTTGGGAAAAGTATAAACTGGTAGATTTTACTTGGATAGTTAATATGTGTATGTAGTATATATAGAAAGACTTATATAGTGAAATTAGAAAGATCTATATAGTAGAGAAATCTATATAGTAAAACTAGAGAAATCTATGAAATTTCAAATAGATTTATCAACCTACTGCAATTATATGTAACCAGATAGTCAAAATATTTTGTAAGAAGTTGGATTTTGGTTATCATTCAAGATCTATTGAAGACATTTTGTACTCTGCTAAGATATACTTTATAATCTACTATCGAACACTTTGTAATTTACTATACAACATAAATAATTACTATACAACATAAACTTTATAGTCTACTATTCAACAAAAATGTATCAATGATAATTCATAAACACCAGCTGATGTGGTTTTCTTGAACATCTTTCATAGAAATGGGATAGCCTGCTTAAAACTTGATTTTTATGTAGCTGGAGGTGTAGAAATGTCGTGCTTGCAATATGAATGTGAGCTCTTTATGGAAGCCGCCCATCACATATTGATCAAAAAATCAGCATAGACGAGATATAATGAACTGAATGATCTTAAAGGTTATAAAGAAATTTTTTGTTGAATTCCAGTCGGATACTTGTAAACGGGAGAACTAAAGCTATACGCTGTACCAATCAAAACATAAGTAGTCTTTGAAGAATACAGCATAACGCTGTTTTTATCAAACGATTGTTTTAAAGTACTTTTTTTTGTTCAAAATACTACTTGATTTCATCAAAACATATGTACACTATTTAAAGCGTACTCAAGGCCATGTTTCTAGTAAACTTTCAACGGGTTTAAATTAAAAGAATAAGTTTCTGGTTAACCTTTAACATTTGAGTACTGTTCAAAGGTAGTGGCTTCTAAATGGGAACAGTTGTATAGTTATAAGCAGTGATGTACCTTTAAATCAGTAGCCTAATAGTAAGCTATTGGTAGGCTAATGGTAAATGGAGCAAATGTAAAAAGGCTACTAGTAAGCTATTGGTAGGCTAATGGTAAGCTATTGGCAGTCTAATGGTAAATAGAGCTAATGTAAAAAGACTAATGGTAAGCTATTGACAGTCTAATGGTAAGCTATTGATAGTCTAATGGTAAGCTATTGACAGTCTAATGCTAAATTGAGCTAATGTAAAAAGACTAATGGTAAGCTATTGACAGTCTAATGGTAAGCTATTGATAGTCTAATGGTAAGCTATTGACAGTCTAATGGTAAGCTATTGACAGTCTAATGCTAAATTGAGCTAATGTAAAAAGACTAATGGTAAAGTAAATGAAGATTACCTTATAAACTGGAAAACCACAAGGATAAGTTTTACTACGTAGTACTTACAACTTCACCTGTTACCGCTACGCAGTAAATGATTAACATAACTGCTATGCAGTTATGAACTATCTATAAACTCAATCTATACAAACGAACCGAAGTATCATTACTACCAACACCCAACAAGATGTCGTCACTTTTACTTGAAAACGCCAACTTTGAAATACGGTCAGCCGGGGTAATCTTTTCATCAAAAGTGTAAAGTAACGAGAACTGTGGAGAGTCCAAAGCTGTGGAATAAATTTGGATACCCCCACTCTCCAAGCCAACAGCGACAATCACCTTCCCGTCCACAAGATGAGAATACACCGATAACGAGGTTACAGCTTCTTCTAACTTGAAGGTAGTAGCGAGCTCAGCCTTATCCACCACCTTCCAGAGCTTGATATACTTGTCACGAGAGCCAGTCACGAAGAAGGAACCTGCGGATGCAGGCACCCACGAGCAGTCCCAGATGATTCTGTTGTGTGCCTTTTGGTTCAACTCAACGAGCTCGATGGTCTCGCCGATGCTCCAGAGCGAGAACTGTCTGTCACGAGAGACGGCCACGAGGAACCGGCCATCTTTGGAGAATTCCAAACTGGTGATTGTCAAGTTATGACCCTCCAAGACTTGGGAAACCTGTTGAAAATCATTTTTTGCATCAAAGAGTCTGATTACCGCGTGTTTGGATGTGTTTGATCTACATGCAGACGCAATCAAGTCACCCTTAGGCAGAGTGGCACAACATGTGATTTCGTACCCGTGACCATACAACTTCTCCAACTCAGGGAATAATGTGTATCTTTGTAAGTAGTCTTCCAAAGGAGGGAGTTGCAAGTTTGCCAATACATCTTCGTTTTTCTGATCGTCTGAGTCTTCAGCCGCTTCCCCGGCCTCCAATTGCTCGTTTGCAGCCTTATTGGACAACCCAAGCACGGGTAACGATGCTGATTCCGGTAACTCCAGGGCTGTGATCTGGACGTTACACAACTTTTGAAGCAACTTTGCGATGGAGTCTGTCATTTCAAACACACGCAAGATTTTCTCGTCACCGCCGGAAACAAACTTAGTGGCGGTGATGTTATCCAAACAAATCATGTCGTAGCCGTGGATCTGTGGTCTGGCAAACTCGTGCCATGACTTGAACTCGTTATTCCAGGGAGCAAACAATCTAGTTGTCTGATCCAAGGAGGAAGCAAACAAGTACTCGCCGCTTAAGGACCACACAACGTCGGTCACCTCTTTGACAGGACCGGAAACCCCCAAGGCGGCGTCGAACCCGTTCGAGGCATTTGACTTGTACACTCTGAAGGAGCCTGTTTTACCGTTGGCCATGATATACTGGGTGTCTGAGTCGGGGTGCTGCATCCATAGGCACGACCAGAAGCCGCCCGAGGCTCCTGTGGCGGTGGAGGCACCTTTGATGGAGAGCTCACCCAAACGGTTCACACACACCCAGATACCGCTCTCCTCGTCCATTTCCCACACCATCAACGCGGTGTCTGCACTGGAGGACAAAAGCTGGCACTTGTTTCTTGGGTGCCATTGTAGGCCCGACACCCAGTCGTCGTGGCCCATGATCAAGGCCTCAAAGTTGAATGCAGCACGCCCGTTGTCAAAGCCAAACTCGTACTGTTTGTTCAGTAACAACACCAATTTCAGGTGGTCAGTCTTGAGTATGGCATCGTTGAGTCTGAGTCTCCAGAGACGGATGTACCGATCCTGGGAGCCACTGGCAAGCACGTAGCTGCTTGCGTCTGGTTCTGCGTAGAAGGAGAGACACCTGATCCAGTCCTCGTGGCCAGGGAGAATGGCAGCTTGCTTAACGTCTGCGAATTGTTTGTCGAACGAGTAGACATACAAGTTGACGGTGGTACCACCGATCGCCAACAAGTACGACGATCCGATTTCTTGCAAGGCGAGCGATAACGGCAAGAACCCGGGCTTGACGGTGAATGTATGCGCCAAGCTGTAGGTGCTATTGGCGTATTTCCACACAGCGATCAAGCCGTCCGCGGCACCTGTGACTATGACTGAGTCCACAACAGCCAAGGCCGTGATGGATGCGGTGTGTTCTCTCAAACGCTGCTGTAAAACGAACGACCCTTGCCCGTCCGCGCTCCACACGCACACCAGTGCATCTTCAGATACAGACACCAACCGTTCCAATCCCACAAACCGCACTCCAGTGACTTCCCGGGTGTGCGCTTTCAACGTCTGGTACACTCCTCCAGTGTTGTCTTCGAACGGACGCCACAACGCAACAGTGTGCCCGGCACCGTACGCTACCGTCTGGTGCGACTCGCTGTAGTCGGCAACAAACGACTGCTTGTTCGCTCCGACAAATATCGCCTCTTGCTTCACGAACATGGGATGAGATGGTTTTTTTTCACTCACTTTGAAATTCAAATGGCTACAGCGTAAGTACTGAATCACATATACGAATCACATGCTGTGATAGAGTCTTTGTTGAAGGTGTTATGGGTGTTTATTGAGATGCAAAGAATGGATCCAGTGGACGATTTGTTTCTGGATTGTTGGGTTGTAGCGGATTGTCGAGTAGTGTTTACCAAGTCAGTCATTGGTGGTTGAACATTTCGAGGTCATTGGTGGTTGAACATTTCGAGGTCATTAGTGGTTGAACATCCCGAGGTCATTAGTGGTTGAACATTTCGAGGTCATTAGTGGTTGAACATTTCGAGGTCATTAGTGGTTGAACATCCCGAGGTCATTAGTGGTCGAACAACGTACCGATACCAAGATCACCTGTTCAACAAAATGAATTATCAGTCTGCAATTGTGAAGTTTCAGGTGCTCTGTCTCGGTATTTGAGATTTCCTTGTGTTTCCTGGACCATTTACTTTCGCTATCGAGTATTCCACTGGTTCGCTGTTCACTGCTCACTTAAGTTGTCTTTGACGACTTACTTTGACGACTTACTTTGATGACTCACTTTGATGACTTACTTTGATGACTTACTTCAGACTATTCACTTGTCAAGTTCTCCATGTGCAATATCCTGCACTCGATTTCCCTCTTCACTCGAGAATGTTATTCAATACTAACCTACAGTGTATTATTAGTACAACGGGCGACCCCCGAAACCATCACGCAATTCCACGATCAGTTGTCTAACGAATTGCCTACAATCAAAGGGAAATGGGGTTTCACGTTTAGAATCTACCGTAACAACATCTACTCGATCCCACCCGAGTTGGAGGCCGAGGCCACAGTCACCCCAGAGACAAAATACCTCTACACACTCTCCCCGACGTACATGGGCGAGTCCACAATCACGCTTTTGAACAAACAATCCGCCGGTGTGTTCTCAAGCTCCATCAGCGAGGAAACAGGCGACTCCGGCAACTTGAGCATCCCCGCAAACCACTTACACCTGGGCGCATCTACAGGGCTCAGCGACCCCTTCGACCACTTCATCGGCCAGAAACTCCAGAGCTTGTGGACACAGCGTCAGATGATCAAAGGTGATGGCGGTCAGACCTACCAGCTTGAAAACGGAAACCTCACCATCCGCACTTCAAACGTGTTCTTGCATGGGAACTTTAGGGGTTTGCTTATCCAAATTGAAATCGATCACGTCGACGGCGAGTTCCTGGCAGTTTTCGAAAAAGTCAAAAATAAGTATAGCATCCCGGACGGTGATTTGTGTTTTGAGGTGATGGACAAAAAGAGCTTGGATAAATATGGTGATTTGTGTTTGCAATACCTGGAGATTTTGAATTTTTAGTACTCATACTGCGGTTCTTCTTTGGAGATTACTCTTAGGATTCGAAGAGAAATTCTATTTGGGTTGATATTACACTGGGATATGAAAACCTTACACTTCTTAATACCAAGAAGCTATCTGATTTGGTGCTTCCAACAGAATATGTTTATTATTCTTCAACAGAATCAATTTCGAATCATTCTTTTTGCTCAGCAGAATCGACGATTGTAACGATTGCTCAGCAGAATCAACGATTGTAACGATTGCTCAACAGAATCAACGATTCTCACTGTTAGTAAGCAGAATCAACGATTCTCACTGTTAGTAAGCAGAATCAACGATTCTCACTGTTAGTAAGCAGAATCAACGATTCTCACTGTTGCTCAACAGAATCAACGATAACGCTACAATGGTCCACATAATTTTATTGTTTGTATTAGCAAATCTTGCGGCAGATACTGAAAATCTGAATGAGAGTAGTTTATAGATTTACTTGTGAACAAACTTGGCTAGAAACTCAATCTCCAAATGCTTTTTCAACTGAACAAAACTCGACTCGAAAGATTTCTTACAATAAGGACACCGCAAAGGGGTGTTTTTGATCAAATCCTCCAAGCGATGTTCGTTCCGCTCCAATGTGATGTAGTGGTCATAAGAGTCAGAATCTTCAGACCCCGAGTGTGAGTCGGAATCGTAATCATGCAATGACCTGCCTATTCTCATATACTTTTTATTGCTGAATGGGTCGAGATCATCGAACACGACGAAAAACAGTGTGTTGAACGAGTTGAAGTGCTTCTTGTTCTTCATCCGGGAAGAATAGAAATCGTTCGTGATAACATGTATGTGTAGGTTCTTTAAGCTGGGAATTGAGTGCACACCGGCTCTAATAAACGTATGCTTGAATTCACTCAAGTCAACTCCTAACTCTTCATCCTTTAAATCGTCCACTATGAGCTGTTTGGCTCGTTCAACATATTGGCCCATCTTTTCATAGAGCTCTTGGCCCGTAAAGCTTTTATAGTCACGGTGGAATGCATCCAATGGGTGTACCATCGTCACGTCTCCCATCCTCGGAATCACTAGGTAATGCCTCAATGATTTCGGATACTTGTCTTTGATTATAACTACCTCGTCATTGTAGAACACAACCTCTTTGCTGTTTTCGGGGTGTATAATGTATTCTTTGAGTGCAAACTGGAAGCTCATCTATTTTTTCTGGAGTTTGATTCACTAAGACGTTTATTAAATTAGTTATGAAATCTCTTTGATATTATCAGCTGAACTTGAAGATTCGAACTTGAAGATTTGAACTTGAAGATTCGAACTTGAAGATTCGAACTTGAAGATTTGAACTTGAAGATTTGAACTTGAAGATTCGAACTTGAAGATTTGAACTTGAAGATTTGAACTTGAAGATTCGAACTTGAAGATTCGAACTTGAAGCTATTTGATCTTGAATTTGAAATAAAGAAACCTACCTAATGAAATTGAGATTTACGAAATCTTTGGAAAGCTAATTGATCTGAAGCAAGCTAATTGAAAACTAAAGTGAATTGAAAGCTGATTAAAAACTACTTGATATCACCATTGGAACATCATTAGATCATCATGTAACCGGCCTCGAATCCAGTAACCTATTAATAACTAACTGAGTTGATTACTACTGAATTTGACAAATACAAATCATATATTATTCTCACTCCACAGTCAAAGGATTGTTATAGAATTCAACCGGGGTTTGCCTATTTGCGACTCATAAATTACGTAAATGCCGTAAATGGAACTCATAATTGACGTAAATGCCGTAAATACCATTACATGTTCAGTAATGACAATCAAAGGTTTGGAATAACATAATATGTTTAGTATAACACAAGATGACCCTGACAATAAACTCTTCAGAGATGGCAATAACATTGATGCAATTTTTCAAGTTTCAACTCCCATTTTTGCTGAAGCAAAACCTCCTACGCTTTCCCTTAACTCGGTAGTTAACACTAATATGGGTACAAACTAATGCCTCACAAGTTGGTTTTTGGTTTACCGTGTTTCAATTATGTAAAGCTGACTTTGATATCTAGATGATCACTCAATTACGATAATCATCATAGAGAAGTGATTTGATGAAAGGAGCCTCAGAGAGGCAAGAATCTTTAAGTCTTACGAACAGTACATGTATGCATTTGCGCATCAGTGGGTAAGTGAATAATTTACATTCGTGGTTCATTACTTGAGAGGTGGCTGGGGTTTGGTATTTTATTTTTGGTGTAATATGTGGTTTCTGTAGTAATGGCTGTATTACCGGCAATTTCTGTAGTTGTGACTGCAGTTTATACGGTTTAGACTGGTGTTTGTAGTCTTGTATTTGCAAAGCGTGTGTCGCATTATTTGTGGAGTACTGTTATTAGTAAGTTTACTGCACCATGCTGAGTGTGCTGCGCAGTGCTATGTGTACTACTTTGCGACAGTTCTTTGGAGTGATTTGTGATAGTACTTTGAAGCGATTTGCTAAGTGTACTGCTTGTAGTGATTTGCTAAGTGTGCTCAGTGTGACTATGTGCGCTTTGCAATTTTCAAGTGAAATTTTCCGATGAGCATCACCATGGCCAAACAGAGACAACCCAAGGTATCCAAGAAAAGCGCTCGTGAGCTTGAAGATAACGAGCTTGCGAAGCTCCAGGAGCGTATCGACCAATACGACCCAGCAATCGATGAGAAACTGGTGTCTCAATTTTCAGACATAGCCATTTCATCAAGCACACTTAAAGGCTTGAAAGAAGCCAGTTTTGTTTCTATGACGGATATTCAAAGAAAGACCATCCCTATTGCGCTCAAAGGTGAAGACATCATGGGAACCGCAAAGACTGGTTCCGGCAAAACGCTTGCCTTTCTTATTCCTACGATCGAGGCTTTGATCCGTGCCCAGATCACCGAGTACGACGGATTGGCTGCGTTGATAGTATCGCCAACCAGAGAGTTGGCTGTGCAAATCTTTGAAGTATTGACCAAGATTGGTAAGTACAACTCTTTTTCGGCAGCACTTGTGACTGGTGGTAAAGATGTCAAGTACGAGAAGGAGCGTGTGGGCAGAATGAACATTTTGGTGGGTACACCAGGTAGAATCTCACAGCACTTGAACGAGGCTGTAGGTATGGAAACGTCCAACTTGCAAGTTTTGGTGCTCGATGAGGCCGATAGGTGCTTGGATATGGGATTCAAAAAGCAAATCGACAATATCATGGGCCACTTACCCCCAACAAGACAGACCCTCTTGTTCTCTGCCACGCAAACGGATTCCGTACAATTTCTCGCCAGATTGTCTCTCACCAACCCCAAGCGTGTTGGGGTGAGCTCTGACCAGGAGCTTTCTGCTGCTCCAGACACTTTGGAGCAAGCGTACATCAGGGTGCCGTTGGATGAAAAATTGGATGTGTTGTGGTCCTTCATCAAATCACATCTTAAAAGTAAGATCCTTGTGTTCTTCTCAAGTTCCAAGCAAGTGCAGTATGCGTACGAGAGTTTCAGGACACTCCAGCCCGGTATTTCTCTTTTGAAGTTGTATGGTAGAAACAAGCAAACGACTCGTTTGGAAACCACAGTCAAATTCTCGCAGGCACAGCATGCCTGTCTCTTTGCCACAGATATCGTTGCCAGAGGTTTGGACTTCCCAGCCATCGATTGGGTGGTGCAAGTGGACTGTCCAGAGGACGCTGCCACATATGTACACAGAGTGGGGCGTGCCGCACGTTTCGGTCGCACGGGGAAGTCGCTTCTCATGTTGATGCCGCTGGAAGAGGAAGGGATGTTGAAGAGACTCAAGTTGAATAAGATTGAACCAAAGTTCATGAACATCAAATCCAAAAATAAAAAGCTGATCAGACCTCAATTACAGTCACTTTGTTTCAAAGACCCTATAATGAAGAACTTGGGCCAACGTGCCTTCATCTCTTACTACAGATCTGTGTACGTGCAGAAGGATAAGGATGTGTTTAAGGTGGACCAGCTTCCTGGAGAAAAGTACGCAGCCTCGCTTGGATTGCCCGGGGCCCCAAAAATCAAGTTCAAAGGTGGTACTGCTAGTAAGGACAAGAAGAATGCATCTAAACAGTTGTTAGAGTTGGGTAAAGCGAACGAAGAAGGTGAGGTTGTTGAGAGTGGCAAGAAGGAAGTGAGAACCAAGTATGACCGTATGTTTGAAAGACAGAACCAAACTGTTTTGTCTGAGCACTATTTGAACTTGACTGGTTCCAAGGCCAAGGCTGTCCCAGAGGAAGATGAAGACGAGGACGATTTCATGACGATAAAGCGTAAAGACCACGTTTTGGTGGATGAAGAGTTGCCTGATCTCACAGCACCGGTGTCCAAGAGATCCGCCAAGAAGGCGCTCTCCAAAAAGCTTTCGCTTTCGGGTAACCCCACCAAGTTAAAGTTTGACGACGATGGTGTTGCGCATGCGCTCTACGAGTTGGAGGATGAAGAAGATTTTAAGGCTGCGGGTGACGCCCGTGAACAAAAGAGGGCGTTCGTGTCAAAGGAAACAGAGGTGATGAACGAGGCCGACTTGGAGGATAAGGCAACCGCCAGAGAAAAGAGACAAGAGAAAAAGAGAAAGAGAAAGGAAATGGAAAGACGTGCCTTGGAAAGCGACGACGACCAGTCTGTCGATCTCGAAAGAGACATGCAATACTCCTCAGATGAAGAGGACCATGAAACTAAAAAACCAAAGTGGTTCAACAACGATAAGCATATTAGAGATTCAAACGAAAACCATATCGAGTTGGATCAACCAGAAACTTTGGAGGATTTGGAGTCCTTGACTGCAAGATTGTTAGAGGGTTAGCATATGTATTTTATATATACATGGTTGTAGTTTTCATTGATTGTAGTTTTCATTGCTTGTAGTTTTCATTGCTTGTACTTGCTTTCCATTGCTTGCAGTTTTAAAGTGATGAAATTGGTAAGAAAATGGCTGCGAAATTATTGAAAATCACTGGCTGCGAATACAAGCAGCCCTTGCAACTTGTCATATTGAACATTAAAAACTAAACTCCCGGAATTCGTTCTTACTAAATGGTATGCTAAGGCCTTTTGGAAATCTCGTGTTAGCTTATATGCTTTCTACGCTTGTTTCCAGCCTTGAAAATGGGGAAACAGAAAAAAAAATAGGGTCTTATCAGAGCGCTGGGGGTATTTTAACCCAAAACTGGTCTCCGAAACTGCTATTTTTTGGTGAATAATTGGTGAATGGGTTATCCTGACTTCTACTCTGAATTCTCTAGTTTTTGATTAATTATTGGTGATTATCTTCTAGCTATACTCATACACCGAGTGGTGTGACCTGTGGTCGAAAACTGTAGTTGGTTCGTACTAAGTTGGCCCGGTGGTTATTTTTCTTTAATACGCGCATTGCACTTACTACCGAACTCTTGAACCAACTGACCCACTACCGAACTCTAAACAATACCAATTGCTTCAGATCTACATATACCATCAAATTATCCCTACCCTCGTCATCAATAGTAACCAACTCAAGCTCGTCCCAAAATACTATTGGTTCGCTTTCCAGAGATAGCACCTCCAACACAAACCTCCAGTCCAAATGAATATTTTTCTTCAACACTATCACCAAGCCATTTTCAATGGTGAGGCCAGCAATAGAAGAAAGGTCGTTGTCACTCAAATCCAAGCGGATCAAAGACTTCGGCATGGTGATCTTACTTCCCGAGAAAAACCCACCGAGATTGTTTGAACTGAGATTCAAGTTCTCCAAGTTCTTTAATCTGGAGATATCTCCCTTCCACTCTGTCATCCTACAGTAAAGAAACTCTACGGACTTGAGACTCTGTGGGAAATCGTTCCAATTCACCGTTTCGAAGGGCAGATCGAAAACAGATAATTCAGTCAAATGAGTAAACTTAACAAGCGATGAGTCCATAATCAACTTACCTCTCAAACTCATGATTGTTGAAGGGAGATCCAGGGTGAGAACTTCTGAGTCGCACAGGAACTTGTCTAGCTGTTTTGGCCATGATGATGGTAATTCCACTAGTGTCTTCTGATCAGGATTCGATTGGATAGCCACCTGTCGAAGATTGTGTGGAAGCTGGGGTAAGGGTCCATTAGTACGGTTAAACCATAGTTTCTGCAATGAAGTGAGGTGATGGAAGTTTTCAATATCGGTACGAAGACAAATCAATTGTCTTATAGACTCGGGTAAAGTAGCTTTTTGTTTGAGCGTAACGTTCTTGAAGTAGACATTTTCTAAAGATGGAGGTAACAAAGTATCAAGGACACACTGGTACAAGTTCACGGATTTCAAACCCAAGGGTAATTTCTGGGTGAGGTAAACTGAACGCAAGTAGATTGAAGATAGGCTTTGCGGGAACTGTGTTTGTAGGGCCAACGTCAGTTCGTCAAAAGCAACATTCTCATATGTGAATTCCTGTAGACACGTAGGGAGCACGATCTTTTGTACTTTGCAACCCCATATTCTCAAAAAGACCAAGCATGTATTGCGGAGAGAGGCATCAACGAGGTTATCGCAGCTACTGATCAGCATTTTGCGGATATTGTGAGGGATAGAGAGCTCGTCCAAGGATGCGATATCAAGTGAGTTCAAATTCAATGTTCTCAACTTGGATAATGAAGAGAGGTTGTATTTTGCGTTTGAGTTTGAGAGTTCGTAGAGTGACAAGCTGGATAAATTTGTAAAGCGGAAATCCAAAGTGCCAAAGTCGTTCATGATAGTAAGTGTGAGACCTTCGAGCAGCTGAGGATACGAGCTGACATCGTGGGATGTCGCACCTGTCGTTGTCAATTTGATCAAGTTTGTATAGTCGACTTTCTGATCCCGAACACTAAAGCAGACGCTTTGGATGTTTCTGGGTTCGAGCCTGCCAAAGATGCGGGAGTCGATCATGGGAGACTCGAGACTAGTCTGACCATTAGACTCCACACACAACCGAGTCAAGTTATACGGAAGCAGGAGCGCAGTTTGTATGTCCAGCAATGTTACCGGACGTATGGAAAAAGTGTCAAATTCGACTTCAATGCTCCCTATAGCTCGGAGTATATCTGGGGAATGCTGGTGCACTCTGATGTAGTCGAGCCCCAGCATAAAGTGGATGCGATCCGGGGAATAGCTCGGATTGGCTTTTACAAACTGAATAAACGCATAGACAGATCCAAAATTATTGGGGTTGTATGCATTGTTATCTGGTGGTCGGAGTACATCATACTTCAAGTTCCCGTGCATCTGACTACCATAGTCGTACACTCGAACAAACGAGTAACACAGACTTAGAGCTAGGGCCCTGAGAGTGGGCACTTCAAGGAGTCGTACAGAGTCCCGTGGCTCAAGCAAATCAATCACCTTCCGGATGAGCTCTGGTGGAAGATTCATTACTAATAAAAAATCAATTTGCACCTCAGCTTTCTCCACTTACACTATACAGTTGACAAATGTGGAATTTAACAAACAAGGTAACAGAATGACGGGCTTTATTTGGTCTGATTGGCCGTTCGCACCCTCTAACTGTAGCAGTTGCAATGACTGCTATAGTCAGTGGCTGTACCCTTATCTAGGTCTGATGCAATATCTGTATGTATTAGGTAACAGCTTATTCAATCACTACTCGATTTCATTTAGTGTAATGAAGAAATAGCGATAAAGTAAGGTCATGACAAAAGCAGGGAAACAGACCTGATCTAAGTTCTGAAAGGCAAAGGGATATTAATTTACGGAGATATTGAAAGTATTAAGACTAGATAGACGATAAGAACAACGTACAACAAGTCAGAGTAGATATTCAGACATTACGGGTTTATTCAATCCAGGGTGCTTAAGAGTAATTTCAGAGGATATGTTATTTTATATGGATATTGCGATGCTCTTCAATGACTCAGTCTAGTTTCATAGACTATGAGCGGTGCATTCTTCCTTTTCAGATTTGAGAGCATCTTTATCAAATTAAAGAGTTAAATTCAGTCTTTTCTTAGTTATTCAGAGTGTGGTCCATTACGGATTTGAATGGATCAAAAATGTATTTTTGAATAATACATTTATTACAGTGAGAATCTGGGTATGTTATTCTGAGTATCTATTAATGAGTGTACTGATATGAGCTTTAATCATCTGTATAAGACGTGTGGTAACATTACTCTAAGTGTATTCAATGAAGTTGAATATACTTGTATACTCTGATGCTGTATACTCTGATTATGCTGACTCTGATTATGCTGACTCTAATATGCTGACTCTAATATGCTACGCTTTAAACTCTAATATGCTACTTTTTATACTCTAATTATAATACGTGCATTCAGCTTCGTGGAATACACATTATTGTATTCTATATAATAGGAGTAGCAATAATCTTCTCGGTAACCTCACCCAAACGAATAAAACTACCCTTAACTTTTCTGCCGTCCTCCTCAACCATTTCGACATCCTCCTTAGTTTCGTTTCTCTGTATCACGACGGCCTCCTGCAAGAAGCTGCTTGGGTTACCCTTGGAAACCAACAAGTTGATGTCGTTACCCAAGTTTATAGTGATTTTCCCCGATTGATGGATATTGATATTACCAATATGACCTTTCAAAGGACCGAGCGAGACCTGTGGCTGCTGTTCCTGGGATTCCTCTAACTCTTGTTTAACTTGGGATGCTTGTGGCTGGTATGCGGGTAATTTCTTTGGCATTTGTAGGAGCATGTACTTTGAGTCACTTTCGTCCATAGAGACGTCGCCCAACCTGCTTGTGATCAAGTTCAACAAGTGCTGGTGGTCTTTGATCAATTTGTCTGCCTCTTCTCTATCGAACAGGTCTGTAGCCTTTATGATTTTGGACTGTAGCTTTACCTTGTGCTGTTTGATCTTGTCGAGTTTGTCTTCCAATTTGACGGTGGTTTCCCTTGAGTTAGGCACGGATATGGGAGCAGCTGTCAGTTCGCGTGAGTGTACATCCTCTGGTTCCTGTTTCAACAGTTGGGTTGGCCTATCCGCGTCGCTACGGTGCGGTCTCACGGGGAACAACACCGTTTCCTCGTCATCAAACCTGTATTCCTGTGTCATGTTGATTTTGGTTGCGTCATCTTCATCGTCGCTTTCTTCGCCCGGTGTGCTCGATCTTTCTTTCTTCTCCTTCAACTTGAGGTTCTGTAAGAACTCTGGCGTTGGAGACAAGGCATTGAATGTTTGATCCATGGTCAATCCCATCTTAGACCCGTTGGCATTCCCCATCGCTACAGACCCAGAAGATAACGGACCAGACGAAATCAAATGGGTCCCTGCGTAGTTATTTCTACCCCCGCGTCCTCTCCCACGCATCCCTCCACGACCACGAGTAGATGGAACACGCGAAGCATCAGACTCATCCTTCACTTGTGTAGCCTCCTTCTCTCTCTCTTCCTTACTCTTTCTGACAACAGCCTTGGGCTTGAACTTGAGCCCCTTCCCGACAGCTGCTGCTGCCGCAGGCTTCTTGGTGTTTAACGAGTCCAACCTGTTGCTCATCGTGTGTACACTTTTTTTTTTGCGATGAGTGAAATTAAAATTATCAACCATGCCTAGAAGAAGACAAGACGATAGCGACGACGGCGACTTGAACGAGGTGGACGCTTTCAATGCCAACCGCGAGAAGATCTTGTTGGACGGTGCTGGAGAGTATGCCGGCGTGGATAGCGATGGTGACGAAGAAGAAGATGAGGAGGTGATGGGACTCCATAATGGAGATGATGAAGACGATGAAGATGATGAAGACGACGACGACGACGATGATGATGATGACGACGACAACGACGATGAAGACCTCGAAAACCTTGAAGGGGAAGAAAAAGGATGGGGAGGTAAAAAGAATTATTACGGTGGAGATGATGCCTCTGACGACGAGGACGCTAAGCAAATGTCTGAGGAAGCCTTGAGACAGCAAAAGAAACACTTGGAGGAACTCGCATTGGATGATTACGTGGATGAGGATATGATGCAAGACTGGCAGAAGACAACCGAAGCCAATGCTGTGGTACAAGAAGAAACTATCATCACCAAGGACAGTTCTTTGGAGAACTTGGATGATGAGGAAAGAGCCAAGATCTTGAACCAGTCGTTTCCTGAGTTCATTCCTTTGGTCAAGGAGTTGCGTGCCTTGCAACCAAAGCTCGAGGCCTACCAGCAAATGAAGTCCAACAGACTCATCCAAGTGAAAATCATAGCATTATCGGCGTACTTGGCCCTGATTGCTTCATATTTCGCAATGTTCACAGATAATTTAAGGTCCGGTGAAACATTCACCACCATGAAAGATAACCCAGTTATGGAAACCATCTTAACTACCAGAGAAGTATGGAGACAGGCTAACGAGTTGCCTGAGGTTGAAAAGGTGGCCGTTGACAAGTTGGATAAGCTGGTCGACTATGATGAGATTTCGGAACAAAGTGCGCAAGACATGGAACTTGATTCTGACAACGAAAGCGAACAAGACGACAGCGAACAAGACGACAGCGAACAAAACAGTGACCAAGATGAACAAGACGAACAAGATGAACAAGAGTTTGATATTGACATTTCGAAATCCCGTAAGATCAAGGGCTCCAGTACAAGTGTTGTATCTGACTACGCTGACTCTTCCACTATTGATGACGTGGATATGGAGGAGAAACAACGTCGTAAGAAATCCTTGCGTTTCTACACAGCCAAGATCGACAAGGCAGCCAAGAAGAACAGTGTCCATTCTGCACAATTTGGTGGTGACTCAGACTTACCATACCAGGAGAGATTGTTTGAAAGACAACAGAGGTTAATCGAGGAGGCTAGAAAGAGAGGTGTGAGCAACGACGGTGCAGACTTGGATGGTGAGGATTACGACAGTGACGATCAAAGAGTTTCCCGCGACATCAATGACGACGACGAGTACGAAATGCTCAAGCAAACCAAGCTGGACAAAAAGGTGGCACGTCGCCAAGCACATAACGATGCAGTTAAGGCCGCAAAGGAGGGTAAGTTGGCTGAATTACAAGAAACTGTTGGTGAAGACGGTAAGAGAGCAGTCAATTACCAGATCCTCAAGAATAAGGGCCTCACGCCTCACAGAAAGAAGGAAAACAGAAACTCTCGTGTTAAGAAGAGAATGCAATACGAAAAGGCAAAGAAGAAACTCAAGTCCGTCAGACAAGTGTATGATGAGAGTAGAAGGGGCCCTTACGAGGGTGAAAAGACAGGTATCAAGAAGTCCACTGCCAGATCTATCAAGTTGGTTTAGTAATATAGGTTTTGATTTAGTTGGTTGTAGTTGTAAGAAATGTTTGCAAAATAAGCATCATCATAATAGTCAACCTCTTATTAGCCAATCATCCTAATCACCAAAGATCCTAACCAAAGACCCTAACCAAAGATCCTAACCAAAGATCCTAACCAAAGATCCCAAGTGTATTGCTTTCATGTTACAGCCTTATGATTATTATGGAACAAAAGTGTGAAATATACAACCCATAGTGTAAAATTCATGTTGTAGATTGGTGAAACATAGCAATACCAAAGCATTTGGACTCATTGTCCACCGTTATTTCATCAGGAAAATAAAGAAATTGTTAATCACTTAGTTTATCTTAAGCCAATGGCAGCCACTAAAAACGTTAGTTTTATCATATTTCAGTCTAGTCTCTATTAATTTCTATGAATTGACATTTTAGTATCTATGCATGGCTGTACAACATTACATTCATGGATTATTATACAAGAATTTATTCACATAGATGGTTTCTTATATTCATGTAATGGTTGTTTGATAAACAGTCACTCTTTGAATAGTTTGATGATCATAAGAACTCAAATATAATATTGGAGCACTTTGATACCTGTTCTCTGCTAGGGAGTTACTTTCTTCCCCATATGTAGGTTCTCAGCTAAAAGTAATCATTCTGGTCGTACGATTACATCCCTACGAGCTGTACTTGCCAGCAGTGGGATCTTCTGTAGTCAGTACCCTTTTTGAATAGCAAGATCGTATTATGTTTCACAGCCAAGTGATACAATATGATAATAGCACATACTAACCATAGGTGGATTCCCAATATTGGACAAATGAATTGCTTAGGAAACACCAGGCCATTACTCAATGCATCTGGATAATACTCCTAATGCATCTACCGGGAGAGTATCTAGAGAACACTCCTCATGTATCTACCTGGAGAGTACCTAGAGAGTACTTCCTGATATCCAGGTCATATAATATGCCAAGATAACATCACCATTGCCAGATAATGCACACAAGATATTGACAGGCTCAAAATCTTGAATATCACAACTAGCAGGAGATACATGTTCTTTTAAAAGTGAAGCAATTCACAAGATCTACCGATAGAAATATCGGTGGATAATCTCTTGTAAATGAACAGATGTTTAAAAGTTGGTTTATTCCACCATTTTGAAAGCCCAAAATCCAATTCTGTAATGTTCGTATATGTGTGTTGTGCTAACAAGTCAATTGGAGTCTCTACAAAGGTTCAACAAGTCAATTGGATTCTCTACAAAGGTTTGTTGCGTTTGGTGATTGGCATTGGAGTCACTTGGGTTCATCTCTCTTTGTGTTAACTTTGGTTTTCATAAATGTGAAGAACTTACATATTTAGAGTACTTGGGACACTTTCGTATATGATGTTGGTGTTCCTCCGATTGGTTAATTGGGTGATAATAGTGGTGCCGTTCCTAGACGGCCAGGTAAGTCTTATGCCAATCGAATCATTCCAAGAAAGCATATTAACACAATGTGCATTTCCTGCCAAGTGACTCCAAAGATTTAAAAATAGTATGTGTCAAGGAGGCAATCCGTTGAGAAGTAGAGTTTGTAATGCCTTAGAATTAATAACAGTATATGCATAATCAGGGCCAATTACATCCATTGACATTACCACCACAACCCACTCCTCTACAATAAACTTTTTAAATTCACGAGAGCAATTAAAATAATAATATGTAAACGCACAGAGAATTGATCTTGTCAAGTAAATTATTCATTCGGTCCTACCAATCTAGTCAGTCAGTCAAACCTCCATAAAAGGAACAAGAGAAAAGATTTCAAGGAAACTCTCTTTTTCCTCTAAAACATCTTGACTAGCGCTCTATTAAAGCCTTAAATACATATAACCTTTACTTGGATAGAATTCTGCAGTAACTGTTTCGTGGCTTCTGTTCCGTAGCCTCAGTATGGTAGCTCAATTGCTATTACTAGCCTATTTTGTTTTTTGTCTCATATATACTGCGTATTGCAACTACTTCCACTGGCTCCATTGCTTCACCAATTCCCAATTCCCAATAAATAGTCACATATACATTCTGACAAATCTACAATCCTCACTCATACATAGCGTCTTCTGACATGGTGCATTTGTGCCCAGCCTTTGTGCATCACTATTTCTTTTATAGACTTTGCAGTTGGACCACACATCGCAAAGCTTACGAGCGTTGTCGGTTACTTAACCGATCCAAAATGATACAGTGTCACGCTCTATATCTTTACATTTACTTCTGTAGATTATATTCCACCACATCTTGTTTGTTCTGTGTATTTTTACTTTTATATCTTCATACCTCTTGTACGGGTCAGTCTGATAAATCATAGAAAAACTCGATTTTTTTTTTCTTTTTCTTAATGCTATTGACCTTATTTCATTCCATCTTAAAAGCATCACCCATTCCATCTATGTTTGTCCTCTGATGAAGATCACCAATTTCATTGATCTTTGTATCAGACAAAAAAATAAAAAATAACCAATACGGAAACGCCCACAAACGCAAATCTCTCTACACCCGCTGCATCCAATAACCGTTTGATCGGTTAGACATTCTGTCTGCTTTCACGGCATCAGCGCTCTAGATCTGGTAGGTGCTCAATTACAACCCTTGTGGTGCAGACACTAGACTTTGTGTGTGGTAACTATGTTAATCCGGATACAATAAATTATCATGGTTGTGGCATACCTGATCACCCTTCTTTTCCGCGGTGCTTCTCGCTTTTTATTTCTTGGTTCTAGCTTCTTTTCATAATATCCAGCCTTCTACTAATATATTAGTGATGATTACACTGTTCGGGACCAGGAACAAATAATCACATTCTATCTCAGAATTACTCCATACAGAAAAGACATTCCCTCTCTCACTACTGTACTCTCTCTCTTGCCATTACCATTTCGCTAGTGTAACTTACATTTTTATTCACTGCGTACACTCTCGGTGTTTGCAGCCATGACGAGTAGTGCCACAACACAAAACCTGATGGAAACACAGATATATCTCGGTTGGTTCTCAACGTTTTCGGCCGTCACCTCCGTTCCGCTACACTGTTTATGCACCACTTATGCCAAGCCTCGATTATTGAAGTTAGGGCCTTTTATGAAGCCGTTTTACATTTATACATCAGGTATACAAGCTTGCCTTGTCCTTATTGGGTTACGTCATCTTGAAATGACCCTAATCCTAGGATACTTTCTATTTTTGTCCAGGGGTTAAGGTTTATGCTTATTAAGGTGGCGTTGTCCGGTGGTGTTTTGTTGGTTACGCTGCTATGCTTCATTTTTTCTTTTTCGATTTCCTTTATTTCAATTTCTCTAAATTGGACTTTCGTCTATTACTCTCACCTCTTTCATTACTTTTATTTCTTCAATTTCTCTTCTTGTTGTATTTCATTTCAACAGTCTTTGTAGTTTTTACTTTGTAACCTCTTCCTGCGCTTACAAACTACAATCTGAGTTTTTGAGCATCCCTAGATTGTGGTTTTATTCTGCATTTTGCCTACGCGCTTTCAGTTTCTTGTATACTATTTGGGTTTCCCCATCTTTGCGTTAGTCTGCACATCTCATAGCCTTTTTTAAGAATGCCTCGCTAAAGTACTCGTGGGGATTTTTTAATTCAATTGTTGCTGTAGTTCTTTCTGATCCTAAAACAACAACCCAAATCTCAAATGGTAGCGACACCCTTTTAGTTAATTGGAATTTCATCTCAATGTCTGATGAATTCCTAGACAATCGCCTTCTCGGCTCTGATTGTTACTCTGTTTCAATGAATGTGATATTAGTGTCACGTGTGGTTTTGCTCCCATAAAGTACTGATTGAGAATGCAAGAACTTTGTTACTGATTTTATGAGCCTATGATTGGAAATAATCATGGAGTTTACAATTAGAGTATGTTGCCTACAGCGATCGGCATGATCCAATTGTATGGATACCTTCAAATCTCCGGATTTTTTTGGGTTTGATTGATGAGGATATCTGTCGTTTACAATATCATCTGTGTTTGATCGCTAACAATAGCACATTAAATTGACCGCTAACAATAACATATTTCTTTGATCGCTAACACTAACATGTTTATTTGATCGTGTTTATTTGACCGCCAACAATAGTATTGTAGCCACTGACTTGTTTTATTGACAATCACATGATAATTGTTTGTCGTTCACAATAACATGTATATTGATCGCTGACAAAACACTATAGTGAATTATGGACTTGATGTGGTTAATATAATAAATTGTTTATTGTTGAGTTCTGGGTGCTCTGGGTGCCCAAAGCGAGTTCTTCTAAGTGTATTTTGGTTAGCTCTTCTCGTTTATGGCTTTTCTTGAATAGCTATAACCAGAAATCGACAAAATAATAGAAGTATATTGGGTATTACGAAATTACTGTTGGTCAATGGATAATACTAGCATGTGTGTACTTGATGGAGTGTTGGTATTCGAACTAGAAATAAAGGAAGATGAAATAAGCTATATATAGATAGAGTTGTATTTAGGGTTAACCAGGCGCACGTAGACGTGGCACCAATTTAGCGTTTCTTGTAGTTACCTAACTATGGTAGTAAGCAGGTATAACTACTTGATGGTTAGTTTCCTTTGGATGAAAATGATGGCACCAAAGGAAAATCCCAATCAATTGACGAAGTCAGGTATTTTCAGTCTAACTTCAATTCATCAGAGAAATAAGAATGATTTGCCAACTGCCCAGACGACTATCATTGTATGCAATACGAACATGACTGCGGTGGGGCTGTGTTTTGTTAGCTAATAGTGGTGACAAAGGGTTGTATAGTCTACTTTGGTGAATTTGATACTCTGTTTCTCTACTCTGTATTGTCTACTGTGTATTCTCATGTATCCTTTGCAAACCACCTACACCAGTATTAATTTTTTTATAGTACCCCTAGCACGCAGCTACACCCCTCTTAATACTTTCCAAGTTGCATCACTTCTCTTTGTTGCGTCTCTTGATAATCTGAAATATATAGCTTTTTAAGTTCTGTACGAACAACTTCTAAAGTGTACTTAGTCGTAGTGATAACCAGCAACGTATTTGCTAGTGGTGGAGTGGAATTTTAGGTTTTTGGTGAAGACAGTTTTAAAAAGCTCAATGCTTTTGCTTAAGATTATAATAGTACTGGATTTCTAGTTGCAAGATTTAGTATTAGATGGTAGTCTGACCGTTCTATTGTCGCAAATGTTAGATGGTAATCTGTCCATTGAACCAGGAATAATGTATAACGATAGGATAATCTACCAAATCTTTTCAAGAATCAGGCAACATTTATATTATCTATGAACTTATCAAAGTACAAGTCAAGATGAATATGGTCGGCTACAAGTGATACTTGCTTGTCACTAATATCGAAAGATGAAATTGATGAAAATAATCAATATATATTAAAACACTACATTAGTAATAATGAACCGAATACATGTCTGTCTATTGCTAGATTATATACGTATGACAAACATTCATCATGCCCGAAATTAATAAGGATGTTCCAAAGACCCCATTAATCCTGGACAGGGAGTTATACTTGAGAAATTAAAACACTCCTGCTGCCAATGCAAAGAATATCCGGTCTCTCGCGTCTAATTCATTATAACTAACGTCATAGATTAAGCTCTTATCAAATATAACTCAAAGCAGAGATAACGATAACACTTATAACGTCAATAGCTTGAATGTACACGCGCATTACCAAATCAGCTTAATATTTCCAAAACTAACTTGCGATCTTTCTGCGAATAAACTTGTGTGTATTTTCCGACTCTGGGATTGCAAGGTTGACTATGATACAACTATCATAACCTAAGATAAAGACGTTGACTCTCATGACGGAGTATATAAACCACTTAAAAAGCTGCACTTTATTTTTCGTAATCATCCTTCAAATATTAACTGAACTCTATCGAAGACACACATACTACTAATGCTAAATCGCAAGTTAATTTTGGAAATATTAAGTTGATTTGGCAAGACATATTAGTATCGACTATATAAGCCTAATCCCTGCTTGGAGTTATCGTTAATATAGTATTTTTCGATTTCTGTTATTTGAAATGACCTAAACACTACTGACGGGATACTTTATCCATATAAGTAGGAGTGTTTCAATTTCCGAAGTAAATCCCTGTGCATTATTAATGAAGTCTGTGGAATATCGATATTGATCATGGACGGAGAATTGTTGAGTCAAATGCATATACTCTGTCAGATATATATAGTCCTCTGGATTGTATAGAAGTCAGTGCCTTTTCTTTAGATTTTGACAGAAGTCATTACAGTTAATCAGGTAATTACAGAAATAGATACATTTATGTTCATTCGCAGTCAAATCGCAATTTGTGTTCTAGGTCACTTACGATTAGGAAATTTGCATGAAACAACCTGTAAGGCTAACTGGATGCACATTTCATATTGGTTGCATGTGTGTTATTTCCCAAGTATAACACTCTGATTAATGGGTCTATGGAACATCTTCGTTAATCTTGGATGAGCAAAAACCTATGTATTATAACATACACCGTTCATATATTAGCTGATGTATTGACTGGAAAATGTATTAGCTGGGTTCATATATCAGGTGGATCATGTGCGCAGACATCAAAGCACCATAACTGAGATCATATATGGGTTGGGATTATAGCCCCATTTTCTACGTCGTAGTACACAACGCATCCTTCCTACTGGAGAGTTTGTTGACATTCATTGGTGCTCACACTCGTGTCTACTCTTTATAAATATCTGCGATGCGGCCAGGAAAAAGAATTGGCTTATCATGGGAAAGAAATTCTACGCAGTAGCAAACGGACGCTCACAGGGGATATACAACTCGTGGGACGTGTGTAAGGCCCATGTAGACGGCTTCTCTGGCGCCAAATTCAAGTCCTTTAGCACAGAGGGTGAGGCTAGGGCGTATATGTCTAGCAATTCTGGATCATCTGGCTCCAGCTCTAGAGGCCCAGGTGGTTCTAGTAGTTCAATTGGTACAGGTAGTCCAAGTGGTACCGGGTCTGGCGGTTCTACTAATGGAAGCAGTTATAGTTCAATTTACGCTAGATCGAGGTACGGTGGATCATTTGGCAGCAAACCCGCGGTCAAAGTGACCAAACCGAGCCGATACTCTGTGTCTGCTGGAACATACACCAAGAGTAACCTTAAAAGCAATTTGGACTCATACTATTCCAAGCCGAAGAACTTTTTCAGCACTCAAGGAACCGCAGTAGCAAAGAAGGAGGTGTACACCGACGGGGCCTGTCGTGGTAATGGGAAGCTGGACCCAACCAGTGGGTATGGCGTGTACTATGGTAAGGATGATCCTAAAAATGCGGCTGTACCATTACGCGGACCCAACGTAACGAACCAAAAGGCTGAGCTCGCGGCAATGGACCACGCGCTTACCGATATCTCCAACGAACTTATGCGTGGCGCTGCAACTTCAAAGTACGTGGTCAAGTCAGACTCAAAGTATGCCATAGACTCCGTGCTCACGTGGTCCAATAACCACATCACGAACGGCTGGAAAAATAGCAAGAACGAGCCCGTCAAGAATCAAGATATTATTAAGAATTGTATCACCAAGCTTAATTATATCAATGACGAGTACCTGAAAAGGAACTGGGGGTCTATTGAGTTTGAACACGTTCGTGGTCATGTTGGCGTCGATGGTAATGAAAAGGCTGATGCTTTGGCCAACATGGGTGCTGAAAAGGCAAACAATTGACTTCATTTAGGTAGTGTTCTCGTGTAAGTACTACTCGATCTGCTCAAAAATATTGAAAACTGGCTAGATATAATTCTGACTGATACACTAATGTTTGTAGGGTATTTTTATCAGAGTGCTACTCTGCTTATTCTCTATTCTCTATTCTCTGCTTTTTCTTAAAGTACTGTTTTCTGGTTATTCTAATACTTCTATCATTTCCCTGAGTAAACAACTTCATGGTAAATCTTAATACTGTAAGAATTACTGTGATTTCAGCACATACTGTTAGGATACTAAACAAGTAACTTATAATAGAAAAGAAACCAGATACTGGTTGGTGCGGTCGCAATTTTTAAAAAGCGTCTTGATACTACCTTCCAATGGAATGTTTTACATCAGCCAACTGTAGTTGGAGTGACTATGGTGAATGTGGATACTTGAAACATTCATAGTGCTATGACCGAAGAAACACTTTCAGATTGACATGGAACTCTATTAATGAAACTTAATTATTGTTCTATAATCAAGTTTTCTACAATAATCATAATTATCACTCTATTAAATACAAGTTAACGAGAAAAAGCAATGTCATCGATTCTCAAGATGGACTTTACAGTTTCTGAAGCCAAGGTAATAGCACTAGTGCTCACCAATACTGGTTGTAAGACATGCTCTTCAAAGGTGTTCAGTGCACCCAATCTTCTAACTGAGATACCAGCGTTTCTCTCACCATTTTCGTGTCTGTTTCTCAACTCTGTAACCACGTTGATTGGGTTCAAACCAGCATTTTCAGCCAAAGTGGTTGGGATCACTTCCAAAGCCAGGGCGAACTCCTGGTATACAAACTGTTCAACGCCCGACAAGAGGGTGCTTTCCTTCATCAAAGTCCTCGATACTTCAATTTCTGGGGCCCCACCACCGGCAATCAAGGCTTTTTCCTTGACAAGACATCTGATGACACACAAGGCGTCGTGGATGGATCTCTCTGTTTCGTCCAACACCAAGTGGTTAGCGCCTCTGACGATGACACTAACGGTAGGCTTGGTACTCTTCGAGGTGATACCAGTGATTTTGACAATCTTGGATCCCGAGGACTCGATTTCCTCGATGGAGTCGGCAGAACCCAATCTGTCTTCGGTAAAGTTATCAATGTCGGCGATTGGCTTGCATCCAGTGGCCTTGGCCAAAAACTCAACCTCGTCTCTCTCAATGTCCTTGATCACCATGATGTTCAACTTGGACAAAAAGTGCAAGGCCAAGTCGTTGACAGCGTCTCTCAAAATGGACTTTTGGATAAGCAAAACGTTACACTTTGCCTTTTTGATTTTCTTACACATGTTCAACAAGTATGCTCTTTCCTCCTTCAAGATCTTGTCCATCTGTCTGTAGTCGTTGACTACCACGTTATTTTCCATGTCTGGTTTTGGAGGTGACAACTGGAACTGGATCAAACCGATTTTGGCTTTGTCGATTCTGATAGGTCCGCCCGCGTTCTTCACCACATTCTGCGTCAACACAACACCGTTGATCAACTCGGTGTCGTCGATGGTACCACCAACCTTCTTGATAAGTCTGATGTCGTTCAAGTCAACATTGTCGCCCGTCTCGTTCATCACCTTCAACACCGAGTCCACGGCAAGCGGAGACAACAAAGATGAGTGCTGCGATACAATCTTGGAGGAAAGCGAAGTGGAGGCTGCACGGATCAACTGCTCGCGGTCATCCAACGAAATCTTGTACGACATGTCCAACAAAATCTCAGTAGATCTACGGGCAGCTCTCTGGAATGACTCCGCGATCAAAGTTGGGTGGATGCCCTTGTTCAACAAGCGGTCGGCAGCACCCAAAAAGGATCCAGTCAAAATCGCAACAGATGTGGTACCATCACCAGCCTCCACGTCCTGGGCTGCACTCACATCAACCAACATACGTGCTGCTGGGTGCAAGACGGCCATGTGTTTCAAAATAGTGGCTCCGTCGTTGGAAATGATAATTTGACCGCTCTTGGTCTTGATCATCTTGTCCATCCCCTTGGGTCCTAATGACGTTCTGATCGCATCAGAAACAGCACGCGCGGCTAAAATGTTCGCCCTACGCACTTCCTGTGGCTTCTCCTTGTTCTTGAAGGTTGCATTGGATGGTGCAACTCCTGTTCTGGTGGCCATTTTGTTGTCGATGAATAATTGAATTTTTTTTTTTGTAGCTTGATTTGCACGTGAGCTCTACGCGAACGTGACCAATTGATCCCACACTGATTGTTTTATTGATTCTACTCTATGGTTCTTTGATCCCATGGTTCTTTGATTGTATGATTAGGAAGATTAATGTCTATGACTTCAATGGTCTCTGTGGTCAGCATTTACCCTACGTTGTGTGGTATTAATTATGGCAGGAAAATCGAGCCCTAACTGTAAGCTTTGTGTTCCTGATAAATGTTTGATGGTAGAGAGCTCAATTGTAATCTGAGTGAACTAGAAGGAATTCTACTGAGTACATTGCTAATAAGTAAGGTAATTAGTTCTAATAATTAAGTTGCTAATTAATAAGTAAATTGCTAATGAATACAACTTTAAATAGCAAATTGCTGATTAGCTCTAATAAGTATTTGCTAATGAATACAACTTTAAAGTGTAAAATGCGTATCGTAAAACTCATCTTGGAGAGCCAACAGGTCTCCTGGTAATTAAAGACCATTAGAGAACTCCGTCAATTTTTCACTGTAATCCGATGGGCGATTGGTAATTACAATAACTCTGTAAGCAATTTGTTGACCTGTAGCTCTCATACACACACATACTCATATACACTCATACTCATACAATTCACATACAATTCACTCATACAATTCACATACAATTCACACATGCAATTCACATACAATTCACTCACACTTTGAATTCTTCAGAAAGTCTATAAAGTTATCACGTGACGCGATGATATAACCAGAAATTCCAGAGATGATTTGAAATAAGAATGACTTACACTAAATTTGAGAACATAGACGTTACGGAGGCCGAAATCCTTGCTTGTTCGTATTCGAACTGGAGCGGTCTTTTTAAGCGGTATGTTGGCGAAGCAGTTGTGTTGAAGCCGCTTCCCAATGCGTTCCTCGAGTACCTTGCGTGTGAGAGCATCAAGCTCCCGCATAGCGGGCGGATCGATGGGATTGTAGCTGACGAAAATAACGAATACTCCGACTGGGAGGAGGATGAAGAGGAAGAGGATGATACTCGTATGACAGTGCAGAACTTTGCTGATGTTCACGACAAAATCACATCCGTGATGAAAGAATACGATGTAATACCTAAGCTCAACTGGTCACTGCCGAAAGATGCAAAGTGGATTGCAACGGGAAACACTATGAGATGTCACTTACCCAATGATTTGTACCTCCTTCTCAACGCTAGTGATCACATTGCAGACGATTTGGACACACCCTTCAGCGAGGTTGCACATCCGCTGCTGCAGCCGGTGCCTGTGGAGTACGAACTCGTGATGAAAAAGTGGAAGGAAGTGAACCCAGCACTTGAATTCCGTATTTTTGTACATGACCGTCAGGTTATTGGTATTTCTCAAAGAGAACTCAACCACTACAAGTTTCTTGCTGAAATTGAAGGAGAAATAAAACTGGCCATAGACAAGTTCATTACCGAATCAAAGATCCTAACTTCGTTTTTGGACAAGTTCATAGTGGATGTACATGTTCCTCGTCCATTTGATAAAGTGGAGATTATAGATATCAACCCTTTCACACGCAAATCAGACCCATTGCTCTTTACATGGCACGAGCTCCTTACTGCCAATGAATGTGAGTTCCGCTTGGTGAATGAGAATAACCTAGGTAGGTTTGCTAAGAAGGAGTATAGTGAATCACAAGTTCCTCTCGAGGTTATCAATGCCAGTGTGAATGGTGGCCAATCAATGGTGGAGTTGGCTCGTGAGTGGGAAAAGTTGCAAAATTCTCAACAGAAGGAATGAGCACTTTACTGAAATATTTACACGCAAAACACATGGGTATCAAAAGGAGAACCATTCGAGCACGAGGTGTGCTTGAATTTTGTAGGTATTGGGATAAGCACGACAAGCACAACCAAGAGGGTTTTATTGCATAAGCACCTCATTTCCACGAAATGTACAGAAAGTGTCCAGTGTGTCCAAATTGTGTCCAAATTGTGTCCAAATTGTGCCCAGAACGTGCCCAGAACGTGCCCAGAACGTGCCCAGAACGTGCCCAAATCGTCCATAGGTGTATTAAGGTGTATATAGGTATATATAGGTGTCCATGCGTATCCCTACGTATCCAATAATACACTTGAAACACGACAGGTATACCGAAAGTACATTCAAAGGTCTATAAAAGTCTTGGAAAGTCATGGGAATGTCTCAAATGTCTTCAGAAGCCTTGGGAGGCGTCCAAAGTAACTAGGTGAATGTAGCTAGTATTTTACAGAGGTGAAAATTTATTGTACATACACCAGCAGATGGAGTGTGGCATGGGTGCATGCGGATATATTGGAAGCGAATGCGAGCATGTCCAATTTTAGAGTTACAGTTTCTAGAGAGTCAGTACACACTTTGCAGAGACTCCAGTCAACGTATTTGCAGTTTTGCCCCAGGGCTTAGACAATGCTTGAAGTTTCAGTTAGCTAATACACGCACTGACATTTCTCTAGGTCCAGTGAAATTAGTAATAGACTTTGTAATTACAGTTGGAAACATCAAGAACCATGCAAATAATAATAGAGCTTATCCAAATAAGGTTTGTAATAACGACAATGCACTTTGCATGACACATGTTAAATAGGGTTTACGAATTCCAGCCAATGTTGTTGACCAAGATAAGGAGGCGGTACTACTGGAAGGTTGGGTCGGATGGGTTTTTTGGCAGGCGGATTCTGTTGTACCCGGCGTATGTGCCGGCCTTCCGAAACTCCCTTTGGAAAATTGGTTGTAGATTCCTGGTGTGAATTAACATGAAATAATTCAATGAATATGACTAGCGATTGGTGTGAGAATGGTGCATATACGACTTTTTAACATAAAGTTAGGATATTAACAATCGTTGTTATGAACTGAATATTACTTGGGACTAGAATGGGCTTCTGGTAGATGTTCATGGGCTTTTATTACATTTGCGGCTTAAAACATTGGTGTTTCGTACACTGGTGCTGCTTTGCATATTTGTCGGTTTTGCATGGGAATTTGCTTTAGTTGACTAATTCGAAATTCTTTCGCTTTAGATAAACTGCTTGAGATGATGGCTGTTCTTGATTTCGGATTCCTTTTCTGTGATTTCTTATTTTGTGATTTTATTCTGTGATTTCATTCTGTGATTCCGCAGTCTGTGATTTCTCATTCTGTCATTTCGTATTTCTAATATTCCTTATTTATAGTAGTATTCCTTATTTATGGTAGTATTCCTTATTTATAGTGGATATTTCTAGTGGATATTCCTGATGGTTCCTTCTAGCTTTTATGTATATTCAGGATGGTTTTGATATATTGACTATTTGTTTTATTCAAGCATTAACGGGTTTTTCGTGAGACCTTACACTATTAGCGGCTCCCATTCATGACGCTACTGTATCTTACAATGGTGTAACATACTTTTTTATTGGTTGTTTGATAAGTGTTAATGCGCATACAAGATAATTTTGGTCCCCAACATTGAGATAATTAATTGCGAAAAATAAAAATGAACACAACTGAGAATGAGCACTGTAGTAGACAAAAGTAGTGTATTCCACGCGGGGTACCGTGGGCGGTTAACTGAAGGTATCACGTACAATCCATCAAACAATAGCGTGCTCTGGGTGGACATTATTGCCGGGGAGGTGAACAGGGTGTTTGTTTCTCTGGGGAAGCACGAGAGGATTGGGTTTGACGAAGAGGGGGAGAGCATTGGGGCTATTGGGCTCACTCACGACGACAATGTGGTGATTGTTTGTGGAAAGTATGGTGTTGGACGCGGTGACTTTGGTACCGGCAAGGTAGAGTACTTCTTACGCTACCCGGAGAACATGCGCTTGCGTTCAAACGACGGCACCATCGACCCTTGGGGCCACTTGTGGATCGGTTTGATGAGTGATTTCCCCATCACTCAAGCTGAAGGAAAGGTTTCCGGAGAGGGTAAGTTATACCGGATCAACTGCCACGATTTGAGCATAACGGATATGTTACCCAATGAGGAAATTTTTATTCCCAACGGGTTGGCGTTCCTGCAGAAAGGAGACAAGTTCTATTGGACAGATTCGCTCCGCTTCACCATCTGGTCCTGGGACTACGACATCGTAACCAACTCCTTGAATAACCGTAAGGTCCACATAGACGTGAAAAAAGCCTACCCTGAATTTGACTCCCCAGAACCAGACGGATTGACTCTCACCAACGACGGTGAAATCTTCTCTGCCATATACAGCACTCTGACATTGGCACACTTCCTGCAGGATGGTAACTTGAAGCATAAGTTCCACTTACCTTGTCTGAGAATCACCTGTGTGATCCCTGCCGGAAACGACACAGACGAGCTCTACGTCACAACGGCAAACGAAAACCTCTTTGAAGGTGACATAAATCATGGTGGCCCAGACCTTGGTGGCCACCTCTTCAAGGTAAAACTCAACCTGCCAATCAATGGCCAGGTCAAAAACGTCTGGGGTGGTCGGTAGTTTACAACTTTCATCATCATATTCATTTGCCTTCATCTACTAGAATATTTTCCTGCCTCTAGAACGCCTATAGACTAAATAGAATAGATATGCTTCCTTATGTGTAATCATGCATATTTTTGTCTAAAAGTGCTTAATCCGTGTCTCAAAACCTGCAGTCACGTGTGTGGTTTGGTCACATGATCATATCTAATGGCTGCAAACTAACAAATGTAGAATGTCACTTCTGGTTGCATAATAGTCAGTGTGTACTTCGCGGTCTTGGAACGCACCCTAATTTATTATTTCAAAGAATACCCTTATCACTAAAGTTTATAATATTGTGTTGAGAAAAATGACTCATTAAGGATTCTATTGATATCTCAAGGTTCATTGATGTTCCTCTGAGCAGTTCATTGATGATCCTCTGAGCATTCATTGATGATCCTCTGAGCGTTCATTGATAATACTCTGAAAGTTTATTTATAATTGTCTCAATTTCTAATGATATATTCAGTTTCATAGGTGATTGTCTGAAGTTAATGATAAATATTAATGAATTAATGCTCGCCTGTAAACTCTAAACTTCTTCATTTTTGCGAATTCGTCAACCGATTGTATGACCATTGACAAATAGAGAGTGCTCGTCTCGAACACCCTGGAATGCTATGGTATGCTGGTGTCAAGGCAAACTACTTGACTACGATCACAGGCTCTCGTAGACGTGCATCACGCGTTCTATAAATTCTTCCACCACTACGTTTGCCTCGCTACCGCCCTTGCGTAACTCGTTTAACTTGAGGTTCATAATCTGCCTACGGTTCTCTACGTTGGGTTCGTTCGTGAGCAGCACATCTTCCAAAATACGCATCAAACTCACCAAGTGGAACTGAAGTGTCTTTTCCTTGAGCATTTGCTGAATAATGGTATCTTTGCTCAACTTGTCAAACACTGAATCATCGGCACTTAAAGGTGTAACCGACGGGGTAACACTAGCAGCAGTTAGCACGCTCGTGGGATCACCATTGTTTGCATGATTCTGTTCATGTTTATCAGATTTAAAACACACTATCGAACAATACTCCCACAGGCACTTGGGACACTTGTACTTGCCCTCCGATTGCTCACACACACGGCATGTCTTGGACCTCATCGCTATAAAGACTAATTCAAAAAAAAAAAAATACGAACAAAAAAACAAATTTTAAAAAGAAAAAAATCGCCCTATTCCTAAGGTTGGGGTGAGGATTGCTAACAATAAGAAATCTCATGCTGGGATCATATGCTCTTTGTCCATTTGTGAACGTATTATTTATGCGCGGTGGTTAAAATTGATCATGACAATTTATATTCTTCTATGCAGCAATATCATCGTAAGTCTGTGCAGGTCTCTGTCAGCGACTTTACAACACGGTAGGATGGCCTTATTGTCGCTTTCGCATGTTGGTGGTGCGTTCATGTGTGGTTTGGATTGATCGTCAAGCACAGGCGCCCAGCATATATAGATGAGATGGGATCATGTGCATTGCTGCGTTGCTGCGTTGCTGTTGTAGCTGCTGCTGTATCTTTCAGCTGCTACCGATGATAATGCTTGTGCTCGCGTATGAGTTCTTTTTTTTTTTTTGGCTGGGAGCGCTCGTGACTGTTGCTGCTATTATCAAACCAGCCAAACAAACGACCGAAACGACCGAACAATCAGAAATACAGAACCAGCAAAATAGCTCCAATGAAAAACACCAAAAATGAGGTTATTGCCAAAAGTCCAAGTCCCAAAAGATACTAAGCCCTAAATGATCTGAAAGATTCAAAACCGTAAAAAAATCCGAAAGAGATTCAATAGTATTCAAGCTCTACACCAATGTATAATCTTATTGATTATCCTATACCCAAAACCTAAACCTCTATATAAAATGCTTTCTATTAACGTAAATTCATATGACTGATGCATAGTAGCACCCGCTGGTAGGCGGTGCTACGCAATGTTCTCCTAATATGAAGCAGGAGCTTAATAACCATTGTACAAGTAATATTGAGGGTACTGAGGATAGTACTGAACAAAATAACCTGGGTACGATGGGTATTGGTAAAACACCGGTTGAGTTGGTGCGATAAATGATTGAGCCTGGCCCATCTGTGCAACTTGTTGCATTTGTTGATTTTGTTGCATGTGTTGCAACTGTTGCACCTGAGGGTGATGCACTTGATGTTGCATGTGGGGTTGGATACGTCTTCTCTTTGAATATCCATAGTACAGTTCGTCAATCGGAGTTACTGGGGTCAATGGCGACGAAGACACAACGCAACAACTCAATGGAGATGCAACAGCCAACTTCGGTGTCTGGAGTTGCAATGGTGTAGACATCTCTGGCGTTGGAGCTACAGAAGCTGCGGCTGCGGCTGATGTGGCAGCGCCTGTATTGTTATCCAACAATGACTTGTAGCTTGCAATGAGTGATGCCGGCAACTTGAACACTCCATTGGAGGCAAACAAGGCCCAAAAAGGGTCACACTTGTAAACTCCATTGTAAGACAATTCATAATTAAGACTCAGTAAAAAGTACAGCTCAAGAGTGTTCAACAACTTCAAGTCCACAGAGACGGGTACTTCTTGGGTACCAGAGCGCTTGACAGTATTGTTGATAATGTTCAACCAGGTTTTAAGAGTATAAGACTGGTCATCCATCAGTTTGTTAGACAAAATCAAAGAAACCATCAAGAGGTAGATACTCATAGTGTCCTCCTCAGACTCATCAACAAAATCTGAGTTAAAGCGCTGCAAAACGTTGTTGTGGTAGTAGCGATACAAATAGTATAAGCTGACAATCAAGTTTGTCAGGCTAAGTTGTGAATTGTAAACCAACAGTGTGATAAAAGAACCATACTTGCGGTTGAATTCATGGAAACGGCGTCTCTTCTCACGCACGATATCATCGTTGGGTGCTTCGTTGTAGGTTTTGGCGGATCCTTCGCACGATATCACCACCCACGCAATCTTTACATAGTTATTCAAGTTCCCAATCATGTTTAATTAGTTATCTTCAAAGGATTTGCTTGTTTTATAAATCCATACTTTAGCTGCAATTTGGCAATTGTAACTCAAAATCCCAAAAATGCAAAAAGGACAAATTGAGAAAAAATTTTAAAAATATTAGGGATGAAAAAGAAATAAAAGAAGAAAATATCGTAAAAGAAACAAAATCCGCAAAGAAATGCAGTCCCACATCAAATGATTAAAATAACTTGTGTGTTATATAAGCATTTGGGCGGTGTGTATATTTCTTTTTGTGGTACTTTTGGCTTTGCTTCCGGTATTTTTTCTTTTTTATTTGGGGTTTTTTTGCCTCATACTCATGCACCTATTATATTTTCGTCACTAATGTACTTCTATTGTTTATCATGCATCGTACACTGCAAATATTAAAGCCGAACAAGACACTTTAAAAGTTGCTATGTTTCAAACACCACCAAGATACCTAACACAACACAACTAACACTCACAAATACACACCGAGCCAACACAGATCGGACCACAACAGAAATGATATTTTTTGGAGCAACCCTGAGATTAAATGTGTTTAATAGTTTTCTACTGAATATTTGATTATTCAGCCATTTGGCTATTGGCTATATCTTTATTTCCTTGCAGCAACATGGATGAGAATTAGGCAGTACAGGACAGCCATTTGAGTTATTGAGAAAAAAACTGGCTATTGAAAAACTGTCTATTGGTGAACTGGGCACTGGCACAGGGACATTTCTGGGCTACACACCTCACTAATTTTACCAAATCCATCCACATCACGCGTTTCATCTTTTTAGTGCTTCCCACCTAAAATTTTTTTGTCTTTTAAAGTGTTAGCAAACAAGAATTCTTTAGTGCACTGATTTTTTGCTCCCCGCGGAGCAACATTGAAGATCGGGTCTTTATGTCAGACACATAGGGTTTGAGGATACAAAAGAAAGAAAAATGCCCACTCAGATGTAAAGAGCTGTGCACACAAATATTCAAGAAATGTGAACACAAATATTAAAAAGAAGCTCAATAATGTACAAAAAAAAATAGACAAAAATAGACAAACAAAATGGCAAACAAAAAGAAAAACAAAATGGCAAACAAAATGGCAAACAAAATGGCATACAAAATGGCATACAAAATGGCATACAAAATAGCATACAAAATGGCAAACAAAATGGCAAACAAAATGGCAAACAAAATGGCAAACAAAATGGCAAACAAAATGGCAAACAAAATGGCAAACAAAATAGCAAACAAAAGGGCTAACTAAAGAAGAAATAAGGATTGGGAAACAAACGGTAAAAACTGGTGGTAAATGACAAATTGGTAAGAGGCAAAGCGATAGTAAAGGAAAAAAAAAAAAGACAAAAAGACAAAAAGACAAGAATGAGATAAAAGATAAAAAGATAAAAATGACTGATTAAATTAGGTACAAATTAATCAATAATAATCGTAGCCCAATAATAAAGCCTTGCTGGCACCAGTATACAGCAAAATAGCTGTCGGGCCGAGTGTAGTAAAAATAAAAAGAATGCCCCTCTGGCAGAAGAGAGTTTGTACAATAGGGGAGGGTCACAGGAGGTGCCCCAATGTTTAGAGGTTAGCCCATGGAGGTGTCGAATGGGTGTGTATAAGACTCGGTTATATGATCGTCTTGACATTGCGGGCCCACTTTTTACCAGCTGCAATAAGAAAAACTAATAATTAACAGTTTCTCATCATAACCTCTAATTTAATAATCTGTCTGTCAATATGTTCTCCAAGGTTTTCTTTTGGGTCTTGAGTGAAATCGCCTTAGCATTCTGAGCACATGTTTCGTGTTCTGTTGTGCAATGCCCATTTTTACCGCTAAACACCTACAATGTATCCCCATACTTCACCTCTGTGTGCCGACCTCTATACCTTATTTTCATATTGGAGATCCGCCCATGCATTCTACAATACGATTACTGGGATTTGCTGCGCATATGCAAATAGTGAGAGGAAAAAAAGTTGAAATAAATGAATGGAACACAAATGCCGTAATCTGCAGACACTTGATTTTCAAATCTTCCGTCCCCTTTTTTCTCTCCTTTTTGCACACATTTTGTAATTATTTATTGTTTTGTCGTTTGCGCCAATATGCTTTTTTGTTTGGATTGGTGTGTTTTTGTCGGATTATCGTTTTTGAGTTTAAGATTTGTTGCATATCCTTTGTCTATTTTTGTCGGTTTGTCTAATATATTCGTATTGGGTAAACACAAATGCTATGAAACGGTTGGAGCATTCCAGATTATTTTTGCCAATAGTCCAACATTCCATATCCACTTGTTACACAGTTGCAGTGAAATGATGGCCAGAACACGGAGCTCTGTTATGCGGCCTATGCGAAACTTCATCATGGTTAGTTTCAACTCTTTACACCCATTCAGAACCTCCAAACATCAACATATACTCCAGTTATTACATCAACGCTTACATCAAGTTCAATACATGTGAATAATAATTATAGGCAGCGCTAATAGCACCTCAAAAGTCATATTTACTGATGTCTCTCTTGCGCTTACCTTTAACGTCACCGAGTCATGACATTCCACCATTTAACGCCAGACATATGACCCCAATATGAAAAACGGCTCTTCTGCAGCTTAATCACATGACCGCTGGAGCTGATCTCAAGATCTCTATTGTTCTGTAATTACCGTTGGTTGACTGGTCAGCCTCGTCAGGAAAAGTGGTATGATCATCTGTGTTGCAGTACGTGCTTCCGTCTTGGCCTGGCCAAAGGTGGTCATCGGCTTATATTACTCTTCGGTTCATCCTAGTGACCCGCCGGGTATGTTTGTTTTTCTTTAGGGAGTGTTGTACAGTCTACAAATGTTTATTATCGTACTATCGTGTTTGACATGGTATTATCGTGTTTTAGGATAGTTGTATTTAGTGTGCATTGCGTGGTTTAATATTCATCACTTGGAATGCCGTTGGTTTCTTCCCCATGAAAATAGTCTCCACTTATCACCACTTATCACCATGAATCACCATGAATCACTTCCTGCGCATAGCCAATCACTCTCTACGCATATCAATCTCTTTGTTGACTTAAAAAGAAAAATAGCTGCAAATTGCACTGTTATCCGTCACTGTTAAGATACTTGTATTATTATACTTAGCTTTACTGTGTTACTGGTATAGATATAGGAATCAATAACCCCAATGGGTTTCACTTTTAAATTTGGTTAAAAATCATTAAACATCATATTGCCCCAAGATTCATTTTTTCCCAAAATTTTGTCCAATATTTTACTTTCTACTCAAAATCTATAACCACTACTGTACTCATGCAATTCTGAAATTTACTGATATATTCTGTAATATACCCATATTCTACTATCAGGTATTCTCTGCATTACCGCACTACCAATACATCACTGCGTCACCATACATAAATGCATCTGATCATGAAATATCGAGTCATTCGCGCCTTGGTATCGTTATTTCATATTTCGTGAAACTGCAGAGCCTAGCAGCTTTTTCCCAATGAAACTTCCGTTCCGTAATTGTGAAAACGAACGAGCCGTAGCGAGTTCTAGTGAAACTTAACATGAAACTAATCGTAAACTTAACATGAAACTAATCGTTGACACACCTCTAAACATCCAAACACTCATTGATTCACGTTGAGTTAACTTGAAATTCATCTAGGATTACAGTTATATTTATCTGGGACTACATTCAAATTCATCTTGCATCAGCATGATCTCTTTTGTTACGAAACAAGTCTTGTCTTCCAGACCTGGCAAATCAGTAGAGAAGAAATATAATGCCACACTTACATTAGTGTCATGGTCAATTGGTGAAATTTATTTGCAAGCTTCAATACACATGGAACCTTCAACTTGGCTTGTTGAAAAGAAATAGAGTAATATCCTTTTTCCTTTGATAAGTAACTATAGTATTATAAACCAATAGGGAATCGTAACCTCACGCGAAAGAAGCTACAAAACCTTGCCAAATAATGGAGTAAACAAAATAAAACCCATGTGCAGTGAAAGAGTGTGCTAGTATCTAGTCTCATGGATTATAGCTAATCATTAAGTACCACATATATTGACTAGTCAACATCCCTAGCTCTTCATCCAGAAGTACCAGTATTCTACCTGATCCCTACAAGCATGCCGTATCATCAGAAGATATTCATAACGATCAAACATTATAGCTGAATTGAATAGAAAAGTACATAATGATATGAATAACACGAACTACACGTAAAAAGACTTCGAGACACAAGGAAACCTCAATTTCGCTTGTTCGGAAGAAATTGTTTGCCGAACAACTTGGGCGATCTGAACAAAATCTCATATATGGTGATATTACTACATTAATTACAAAGTTGGTTTTTTTTTTTTTTTCCAGTAAACTTGAATTACGTAAATAGATCTTATCTTTGAGTGTTATCATTTATGAGTGCCTTTTGATCATTTGTCGGTCATGTACTCGTAAGTGTTCAAATTTTGCGCATTACTTCGTTTAAACAAGATCAGTGATAACATTAAATCTATATTTATTAGTTCAATACAGAGACACAATAGTAAACTGTATCATTTTTTTTATTTCATATCTCAATTGTAATTGTAATCGCAGTCTACATAGCGTTATCTCTTGCACTCACTCTCGTGCATTCTCTCTTGCACTCTCTCGAACAATTACACTGAGGAGATCTATTTTAGAAATCCAAATTACCCTTGCTCTTTGCTTGTATTTTTAGCTCCATAGCACCTTTTAAATGCACCATTCTCCAATCTGTAAAACTATAGGATTCAATCGAAGAGCATTCAAATTCAATTCAGGCTTTCGATCAAGTGATCCCCAAGCCCCAGTAATCTTATAAGCCTCAGTCATTCAGTATCCACGTCGACTCTTTCCAAGAATAGCTCGAAATCTGAACAATGCGAATGCGGATCGATGGTCGATCAATCTTAACAGCTTACTCATCAGTTTGCATTACGAGGGGAGAACTGGTTACCCCAGATGGTTACCATAAGCTAGTTTAGATGATATTCTTATTGGTATTTGATTGAAATCTTAATGTTCTTGCTTGATATACTTCCATCATAACATGTAATCACGTCAAATACACCTTCCACTTCGTCTGTTATGATCACGCGATTGTGTAATGTGTATACGAGTTCCTGCGAAGACACACAACCTAAAACCGAATAAATCTGATTGTGGCTAGATCAAATCTGCCAGGGTCGGCGAAGCCTGCTCATCGCGACTATTGTTTATATATAGATCGCTCTATTGATATAAATACTTGATAATCCAGTGAATTGATGTACACAACTAACCAAATAAACTAAACTACCAACATGTTGAAATTCAAGATATTCCATTATTACGCTATTCCACTCATATCCATGGTTGTGTGGTGGGGTATGCTCATAGCAATGCTTGTTGCTTGGTCCATACAGGGTCACCCTATTTACCTGTTTATGGGTCCAGACGACGAGGACCAGAAGCTTGTGTACATCTCAGACATCGGTGCAACTAATTTGCAACCCCTCTTCATAGCATGTGCAGCCTTCCAGGCAATGTTCTTCGTGGGAACATTAGTTATGGACTTTGTTCTTCGTACGCAGAGGAAGCTTCAGCCATTCATCTCAAAAAAGCAAAGATACTTTGCCATTGCAAGTATTTGCAGTGGCGTTGTCGGCCAGGTGGGGATTATACTTGTGTCCTGCTTCAATTTGAGGAACTATAAGGTTGTGCACTACGAAATGGTGGGGCTTTTTATTATATTCTGTGGTCTCGCAGTTGTGTTTAACTTTACTAACACTTTTATCTTCAGTAACAATCCCGACAAGTTGGAACCTTATAACAGACACATCATCTTTGGTACGCGCAAGTGGTCCAATTTGTATTTTGTTTCGTTTGTACTTAAAGTATTGTGGTTCAGTTTTGCCATTTTCTTTGCGATGATGTTTGGTGTTTTGGCAATCGTCGACAAGAATTTCATTTCTGCTATCTTTGAATGGGCCATTGGTTTCTGGTATGGTATTATCTTGATTCTGTGGTCAATTGACTTATTCCCTAGTGCTGTTCACAAATACCGCTCAGTTTTGTCTGGGGACAAGGAATGGAGCAGTGCTGATGAGTTCAAAACTCCTCTCAATACAGAATACCATTGATTGTGTTACCGGAAGCCGGATAACAAAATGAACGGATGCATTTACACTATTGCGGTATGGATCTTTATATATTTCACGCTGGATCCACCTGTGCAAATCTTTTTTTGTCTGCAGCCATTCAAGACAAAGAGGTTTTTTTTTATTAAGGACTGGGGCCAGTGATGTTCTTGCGATCGGCATTAATAAAATGGATCTTCCTCCACTGGTGTTCACGAAGATGCAATTGAGGATCCACAAATCTTGTTGATTGACTTTGTAGTGGTTTGCACCCAAAAGAAAAAAAAGATTTATAGTCAAAGGGTAATCCTCGCAAGACATTTACGATTTGCAAAACACCCAAGGAGAACGTCACCAGAATTGACATAGCATCTGTGCTATTGGTTTTACATTGTATATTAAGGAAAATGGTCATTAGAGAGTTTGTAGACGCAAGAGATGGCTTTAAGAAAATGAGAATAGTAAGCGTGTATTCTACCAAAAATTGGATTCCTCAAAAGATGTTGAAATCATCAATAAACGCGGTTGGTTAAGAATAGACGTTTAATGGAAGGTATAAGCGGGAAAAAGTACATCCAAAAAGATAGCACTTGAGAAGGCACAACGGGAAAACATAAACAAAGGACTTATAGAAAAAAGATAGACAAAGGGACCTGTAAAACCACTTAAACAAAGATATCCTTAAGTTCCTTTGGATAGACAATAAAATAGACACACATTTTTTAAGACAGAAACCTTCAGATAATAAAACGCAGACAAAAGGGGTTATCAACAAAAGGGGTTAACAATAGATTTGTTAGTATCTTGATATCTCATTATCCAGTAGAACAATTCTGTAGATGTCCTAAATAGGAGTAATAGTTGGTATTGTACAAATCCCTATTATGAACAGTTTGAACAAAAATAAATAACAGAACAATCCAATATTGTTGAAATGACTTTTGTGCATGTGTTAGCGTATATTATTTCCCATTAGGAAATATCCGCATGGAATTTTGAGCAAAGCATGCATTGTTTTCTGGGAGTTCCGTTTTCTGCGAGTGCCAAAAGCTGTTTTTTTAGGTTTGTTCTGGTTTGTTAGATCGTAGGTAATAAGACAAGCAACCACCAGCGTTTATTTTTACATATATTCGTAAACCGAAATTCATCTGGTTACGATTCCTACACGCACTAACCCAAGTGAAACTTGTAGCGAAAAACAAAACCTTAATTGTTTGAAGACTGTGGTTGCAAATTGGTAGTGTTTACACTACCCCAAAAAAACCAAGCCAAGGCCAATGTTACTTAATAACAGGTTTGATTAGATTGAATGAGCAAAAACAAGGTGACTATTATGAGTTCATCGTTGTTAGCGTACAGATTTTCACTCTAAGTCATGATCTTGCAGCATGTGCTTTGCAATGAGAAAGTCAGTACACATGCGCACACACACACATTGAATGATATAGAAGAAAAGCTTTTGTGGTTTGGAGATACTCTGGCCTCCACCGAACTTCCTGCCAGGGGAGATCAGCACTAATGGCAAAAGGTTCGGGCTTCCATCGGACAGGGTATTGGCACAAAACCTCACAGCAAACATGGACGGGAGAACCGCCCAAACGCACCAGTTATGAACAATAGCTGATGCCTCAAATAGTGGAGTGAATTGAAACTGCCCGCCGTGCAGCAAGCAATCGTCATACCACAGCATTTAGTCTTGATTATAATGATTTTAATATTTTTAGGACTCCACCCTTCTGTTTGTATCATATGATATCGTATCATTTGAATGCTTTGTTTGGTATTTTGATGTTTGCATCCTTGTATCCTTCATGTACCTCAGCTTATACTGGTTGCCCTGTAGTTTATCTGCCTCTTGTTTTACGGTTGGTTTTCTTGGTCTTCTTTGTTCAATCCCTGGTTTATACTTGAGTTTAGCGTCTTAAGGGTTACTTGTGGTGCGGATGTTTCGATGATAGTTCCTTTTGCCCTTCGCCTCTTTTCCTTCCTTGCTTACTTTACCTTTTTTACCCTCTTTGCCTTCTTTACTTTTTTGCCTACGCTGCCTACTTTGCGTACTTTGCGTACTTTCCCTTCCTTTCCTTGTTAACCTTTTCTTCCTTGTTAACCTTTGTTGCCTTCTTTTCCCTCACCTATTCTGCCTTCTTTTCCCTCACCTTTTCTGCCTTCTTTTCCCTCACTCTTTTGCCTTCTTTGCCTTCACTTTCTTTTCATTCTGTTCGTTGATTAAACTTCCACGATGCACTTTTTATTTCCCACCCCACTACAATTTTTTAATCTCTCGTATATTCCTTATATATTTTCTAGTTCCAGAAATCGGTCAAGTTTCCACCTCCACCATTGTAAGCCAAGACGTTAGGCAGTTCTTTATCCAATCCAGAAATCACACCCTTGGTACCGTATTTAATCAACTTAGCCTTCAAAGTAGCTGGATCAATAAGCGACCCAGTGGAAAACTCTGAACTTGTTTCAGGCTGCAATGACAAATAGTAACTCAAAAGACCTACAATGTGTGGTGCTGCCATAGAAGTTCCAGACAAAACCAGAGTCTCACCCCAAATAAAGGTTGACAAGATATCTTTTCCTGGTGCAAACACATCAACACACTTACCCCAATTGGAGAAGGATGCACGGTCATCTTCAATAGTTGTAGCACCGACAGTGATTGGTCCCGAAGCTCTTGCTGGAGATTCCTCACATGCGTCTGCATTCAGATTACCGGCTGCAACGGCAATGTGCAAACCACCCTTTGTGGCAGCGTTGACTGCCAAATCGAGAGCTTCAGAGATACCTCCACCGAGGGAGATGTTTGCGGTAGAACCCTTAAAGCCCTTTTCTTTGGATCTCAACTTTTCATTGTGTGCATTCAATGCAAACTCAACACCCTTGATGATGTCACTGGTGGTACCGGTTCCTAAAAAGTTCATCACACCAACAGCCACCAAATCCACACTCTTGGCCACACCAAAATTCCTGGAACCAATGGTACCAGCACAGTGGGTTCCGTGTCCGTTACCGTCGATAGGAAGGTATGGCACTGCAATGGCTTGACCCCAGGAAGCACGCCCTTCAAACTCCTTGTGGTCAGTCTTAATACCAGTATCGATGACATAGGCAGTCACACCCTTCCCTCCTTCATTATCAAACAAATAGTTGAGTTGAGGAGAAACAGCAGGTTCACGGTGGGAGATTCTATATAAACCCCATGGGGCATCCTTCTGCACATCAAATTCATTCACGTGCATGATGGAGTCCTGTTCGATAAACTTGACATTCTTATTCTTTTGGATTTCGGCAACAACCAGTGGTGTGAAATGCCCCACAACACCACGGAACCATGTCATATCGAAAAAGTCCGGTGGTGCAGTAGCAGACGCCTCATTCGAACCCATCGTCGAAAGCATCGATGTGTGCAAGTCCTTCACCCATGCTTGTTCCTGGATAAATTCACTAGCAGTAACATCATCGTTGAATACAACAATATACTTATTAGCTACAAGCTTGTCCACCAGTGCTAACCTCAAAATTGGGGCCTCGCCAGCCACAGAAACTTTCTCCTTTTCAACAGGAACTTGCATCACCTTTTGGGAGCTGCCCAGTAACTCGCTAAACACACTAAGCTGGCTGGCCAGCGGGATCACAAATGATGAGACAGTGCTCAATGTCACCGCTAACAGTACTAAAACTCTCGAAGGAAGCATTATGTGGTTGTAAAAAGTAGGGGGCAACCCAAACGCTCTTTTATGCGATAAGGTCATGTGACCAGCCAGCATTCTGCGGAGTCGCAGGCGGTCGCGGCCAACTTTCTTTATGCAGTCTTTATGTTTAATCTCTTTAAATGTTAGTCTTTAATCTGCTTAAATGTTCGTCTTTAATCTGTTAGCTGTTTAGTCTTTCTGTTTAGCTGTTTAAGCTTTTTATAAGCTCTTATTATTTTCTAATTTCACTTCAAGTTCACAGGAATTCTCTTTTCATCTTCAGGTATCATATCTTAAAATGCATCTATTTCTTTCGTCGCTAGATTTCTTTATCTCCCTTCAGCTATAATACTTGACAACCGTATTATCGCTTGTTGTTACATTCTTAGCATATATCGTAAAACACACTGGATAAATTTTAGATTACTATAGGTATAGAGTCTGCTTGTCATGCATGTTGCTAGCCAGGACCTTCGCATCCTTGTTGGCTTGGTTTCTTTTGTCTATTGATAGTTTTCGTCTTTTGCTATGATCATCCTTTCTATATTTCAACAGTTGAAGCACGATTCATATTTCCTGTTCCCATTTTATGATACTCGTTCACATTTTATGATAATCGTTCACATTTTATGAATGATATTCCATGGTTTCTTTTATTATGAATCCAGTGAACAAAACGCTATTAAATACTACTCACAGGAAGATCCTACTTCGTTGAAGAAGTATTATCTTTGGAAACTTTTGAGCTCTGACCATACCACATACCTTGATACATAACTTAGTAACGATTCTCACTGGTTTGATTACTTAATTCTCAGGTTCCTTTTTGATTGCGATATTGTGTTAATTTTTTCCATTTGCAGCCATGGTATTGTGTGAAGTTTTGATTGCAAAATCATGATGGGACCCAAAGCTTACGATTTCCACTTGTTTTTCAAGATAGTTGAGGTGTTTTACTCGTACCACTAGTTTTTCATGATAGTTAAGGTTTACTAGTACCACTTGGTTCCAAAAGATAGTTAACATAGTTCACAATTATAACTGCAAGCTTTCGTCATTTTTTCAATCTTGAACAATGGGTACACATATATCAACTTCTCAAAAACACACCACAATTTACCTGATTATACCTACAGTTCAGAAAATTATAGTAGTATTTTTCCATTAGATTACAATCATAAGTTAATATACACTGATCTACAGGTACTTGCAGAGATAACTATCTCAACTGTTCAAACGTTAAAGTTTGATGTTATCGTCATTAGCAACCATCAATGGCCTCTCTACGATTAAAGTGTTAATGTGTCTGAGGTTGATTGGTCAATTGTTTTCTAACCATCCTGGAGAGGTGGTTCTTAATAAATCTGCCAATTAGCTGCCAATTTCCTATTAACTGCCATTAAATTTCAATTAGCTGCCAATTTAACTTTTATTAGCTGCCAATTTAACTTTTTAATAACTGCCATTAAATGTCAATTAGCTGCAAATTTAAAGCCAATCCAAAGCAGATCTAAAGGGGGGTTTATCAATCTAAAAAGGGGATTTTTTCTTTGACAAAGGTTTTATGGTCTGTGACACCCTCTATAGCGACAGCATGAAGACGAGACTTTGTGCCGATCATCATCATTCTCCACAAGGACAGGGTGAGTCTGAATTCGATGATATCACCTGTAGTGTTTGCCAACTTTCTCTTTTTGGGTTCTGGTTCGTCTTCGAAATCAAAGCCGGCCATTTTCTGGTTGAGGGCTTCGCCCAAGTTTTCGCCAATGAGGTCTCTGATCCAGCTTTCCTTCATTTCACGTCCGTTGATGACAGCTCTCGAGTCCAGGAAGCCGGCAAAGAAGCTGAGGGTCTGTTTTTTACCCTCACCTTCGAGCAAGAACTCATCCTTATAGTCCTTAAACACCTGTAGCATTTTCGTGCATAGGCGGTCAGTGATCTGGACGACGGCGATTTTTGACAGTTTATTCAAGATCAACTTTACCTCCGAGTAATCGCAGTGCATCATATCCAGGTCCAGGTTTAGCTGGAAGATGAGGGATCTTTTCGGTTCGTTGAGCACGTAAGGGCGCTGGTACAAGATGGGGACTTCTGCGGTGGGGTGATCTGGGGAGGGTTCGTTGATCAAGCCCTTTTTCTGCAAGTTATTCAAGTTGATTACTATTTCCTGTTTTACCACCAGGAACGGGTTATTGATTATTCTGTGTTTGAGGATGCGCTGTTCCAACTCCAAGAAGCGGTAGTACTTGCACTCCCTGATGAGGAGTTTCCGATGGTCGTCGTTCTGGATGATCAACAGGTTACCGCGCAAGATCTCCAACAAGTCAGCAAAGAGTTTTGGGGAGCGGTTGGGGAGGGTGGCTGGTCGTTGCGGAGGAGGGCGCAACATACCCTTTTGCTCAATAGTGCGGAGGTCGACCGAGTAGTTATCGTATAACACATTGAAGTAGTTTGGGTAGTTGCCCGTGGAAACGAAGAGCGACTTGGACATCTTGAAAGACTGGTTGCCGATAGTGGCGTAGATGTCCTCGTTGATGAGGAAGCTCTGGAGCTTCTTCAACCCAAAGTAGAAGGAGTCCAGCCACAAGTCCACAAACTCAAAGTCGGTGTCGATGTTGATGGAGTACCCCTGCAAGTGGTTGTAGATCTTCTCGAAGATCTTGGGGTTCCGGTCAATGAATAACACCTTGTCCTTGTTCTCCTCTAACCCAAAGAACTTGGTGAAGTACGATGGCGAGTCAGACAGCAACGAGAGCCCAGAAAGCCGGAAAAGTCGGTACCCCACCTGAATCGAGTATATCTTCTCGTGTGGGAGCACCATGGGAATCGAAAGATCAACCTCCACAGAGATCTCGGGTTTGACGGGGTAGTGGGCCATGGTGTGTGTATGAATTACGTAAAAATTTCAACTTGATTTTCAAGTGCACGCAGAAGGACAGACACCCAACGGAGCACAGCACCAGACACGGAGCGAACATCAGCAGACACGGAGCGTGCAGCAACAGACACGGAGCGCGCAGTAACAGACACGGAGCGACAGACCAATAGGAGAACCCATAGGTTTTAGAGACAGACCAGAACAACCGATAGAACAACCGATAGAACAACCGATAGGAGAACGGTCGGACGCTCGGATCACAGAGAACAAGAACACAGTAGTCAGAGCCAACAAAAGGGCTGTAGTTTGTGATCAAAAGGTGTCACCCCGCAAAAGTCTACTTTTGGTTTGGCTGGTCCACAATCGATTATCAAGAGGTTATATTGACTGAACGTCAGAATAACAGAAGATTTGGCTGAACGTCAGAATAACAGAAGATTTGATTGAATCGAATAGACGGTTATATCAACTGAATACAGATATTACAAGATATCAGAAGTATATTAGTATTCTTGTCACCGCCACTCTACAAACTTAGTGGCATATCAGTACCATAGTTCTGGTGCATTACTACAACAGTATCAACAATTCACTGGATTAAGAATACATAGGTGCCGACTCCAGTTACAGTTGAAGGTAAAGTTCAAGTTATATCGAAGAATCTTGCTTCGTCTTCGAATTGAGCACACTATCTCTAATAGTCCAATATCACCAAATAGTGAACTAGTCAAGACAGTCCGATAGTATTCCAAAAGTCTGTTGTCTCAGTCAGTTATTGTCTATTCAGTCATAGCACTATTATTGTCAAGGTCATACTAATACTGTCAAGGTTATACTAATACTGTTAGTCATACTAATACTGTCAGTCATACTAATACTGCTAGTCATACTAATATTGTCTCATTCATGACTCGCAAAAGTCGAAATTTCAACGGGTGCTGGACATGCCGTCTGAGGAAAGTCAAGTGCGACTTGGGAAAACCAAAGTGTAGCCGGTGTATAAAGGCGAAGCTTGAGTGTGCTGGTTTCGACATCAAGCTTGGTTGGGCGGACCCGTTGACGGTTTCGCCAGGAGGTGCAATGATCACCATTTCGATTCCTGGGTCCGAGCAAAATGAGACTTTTCAGCGACGCAACGTGGACTTGGTCAAATACCCCCGGTCCCAGCAGTATGAGACATACAAGGAGCTCAACAGCAAGCTTAATCTTATAGACGAGGGTGTTCTGAAAAAACAGTTTTCCCAGGTGGGACCGTTTAGTGTCTATCAGGCATCACTGAAGAACGTTTCAAAGTATGGTTCAAAGGATGCGGAGTGTATAAAGAAACATGAGAATAGAGACCATTTAAGCAGAGAAACCCCACGGGACATACGAAACACAGGGGACACACGAGACCCACGGGACCCACGGAACACACGAGACACACGAGATCACTTAAATCAAGATTCGACATCCAAACGGCACAAGACAGATACATACACGGTGCCGAACATCCTCAACGGGAGTGTGAAGCTCAACTTTGGCGAGCAGTACAAGTTCAATACGAAGCTTTCCGGTACAAAAGGAGGTGCGTTGATCCACCCTCGGCTCCTAGAGTACGCTAAACTCACCACTGTTGCCATCAAAGGTACAAAGTATGTCTTGAACGAGCAAAACATGCTCCACATCCTCTACCCTAAGTTTTTTCCGAACATCGACTCTGACGACTGGACGCCAGACACAACGTTCCTCGATAAACTCTTTTCGCACGAGCACGGCATGCTCTGTGTGAAGCCGCTCCTCAGCTCCCTCGTGAGATCTTTCCTGTCTGAGATGTTCTCCTTCAACAGAGTGCGTTTTGACGATAACTACATTGATATTCTTGTGCTTCCGTTTGTGAGGCAGATTGTGGGTGAGTTTCTAGTGTATGACTTGGCGTCGTGGGTGAAGCTGGGCTCTTCCCACGAGTCATCAAATTTACACGTTTCTGGTTCTAACAGTTCTAGTAGATCGAACGGTTCCAACAGCACTAACAGTTCTAACAGCACTAACAGTGCTAACAGTTCTAACAGCACTAACAATTCCAACATCACTAACAATTCCAACAGCACTAACAGTTCTAACAGCACTAACAGTGCTAACAGTTCTAACAGCACTAACAATTCCAACATCACTAACAATTCCAACAGCACTAACAGCACTAACAGTATTAAGAACTCAAAAACTATCAGATCTAACACCACCAACAACAACACACACAGTGCAAACCAATCAGATACCAACCAAGGCTGCAAACTTAAACAAAATATCAAACTAGCGATAATCTACCTTACATTAGGTCTTTCAACTTTCCATCGATCGAAGCAAAACGTAAACGAAATGGACACAAATCTCTCTATGGCGATTGAGCTCCGGAAACTAAGTATAGTGATTGTAAACTACCACTTGGACAAGTATGACGAGCACGACGAGCTACTCAGTAAGCTCGACACTGTGAGCACGGAGTACGAGACGCTTCTTCTTTTAGCATTTATTCTCCAGATGGAGTTGGATACCAGTTTCAGTGTATTTGAGAACTTTGAGCTCATCTATGCGATTGGGGACCACATCATCAAGAACAAATTCAAGAAGGCACGGCTTTCGACATTGACACGGTATTTGGTGAGTGTGTTCAAGTTCAGCTATATGTTTTACGAAAGCACCCAGTCCGTGAATTTCTTCAACTATGCCATCAGCGAAGGAGACGAAAAGGTTAATTACCGCGATTTGAATGACAATTATGATTTAGCCAAGGAAGGCGAAGCGTACCGCGATGATGACGATGATTTCGATCCCGGGCGCAACGACGAGGAAAGCGGCGGTGAGAACGATGCTGCTGACGACGACGACGACGACGACGAAGGGCACGAGTGTAAAGTTAAACCTGGCTCTAAAAACCTTATTGTGCTGAGCCATACGCGCGGCGACCAAGACTATTCGCCAATGTCGTTCACAGTCACATTCAGCAAGAGCGACACTGTTGGATACAAGAGGGCAGAGGAGGACCACGAAGCGGGCTCCGACAACAAGACACTGTTGTTCACACCCGACGGACACTTCCCCCTGGTACTTGACAACAACAGAATCTACACCATGCACGGGATACCAAGAAACTTGATGAATATACTACACGAAGTTGTGCATTTGACCAACCATAAACGCATCTTTCGCACAAGAAAGGTGTTCCCACGTAATTTCCCCAAGATATGTGCGGATATTGAAGACAAGTTGATCAACTGGAGAGTCACCCAGGAATGGCAATTGGATGACTCCAACCAACTACACAAGTGCTTGCACTTTTACGTTGATGCAGTGCACCACGCTCTCATTGTGTATTTCAATAGACTCATCAAGGAAAATAAATCTGACGATCAAAATCATGCTATAACCGCTTTGAAATGCTTGCGCCAATGCTTGGAAAGCACACAGGGGTATAGGATAAAACCCCTGTTTTGGATCCTATTGGTGTGTGGAAGCGAGTTGCTTGATGAACATCACCAATTGGAAGTGGAACGGTTGTGGAATATGCCAAACTTCACTTCCCAAAGTAACTATTGGAGAGCAAAACAGATTCTATGTGAAATTTGGAAAAGGAGAGAGTTTAACGAAGAGGACTGCGGCTTTATGGATATCGTCCGCGAATGGGATATCGTCTTGTGTTTAGTTTGATCAAAGATAGATTTTGATAATGTAGAACCCATATTCAGGACTGAATGAAACTGAGCAAACAGAACAGAAACCCATTAAACTGACAATGTGGAAACACCTCAAAACGGCAATACTACACTGTAGAACGATAATACTACACCATAGAAAAGAAGCCTGAGACAACCACAGGAAGGATGAAGCTGAAACAATTGATTGACCAACGTCTGATGTTGAAATTACAATTCTATTGAAAACTGGCCAGGACTTGTCGATCGTTTAGTTCTAGTTTGTACTTCTCTGGCGTTGGATGATTGAGCTTCGCCGTGAGTACTTTAGATTCTACGTTTTGTAGAGTGAACTAAAATCCTACTTGGTGCATCCTCAGTATTGTCACTTGGATCAATTTGTGAGCTGTGATGGGTTTTTAGCTGAATTTGGTGATAATCCTTCACTCTAATTTGGGTGCAAAAACGTCACAAAGCTAATTTATCGGGCTTATTCAGCTGCATCCTTTAATGTATACAAACAACCCCCAAGTCGAAGTCAAGTCACAATAAATACCAAAATATTTAAAAGTAATCATAAGTAAACATGATCAAGAATAAACCAAAGTTTTCAAAAGCAAATGTAATCAAGAATAACCAAAAAATTTCAAAAGTAGATGTAATCAAGAGTAACAAAAAGCTATCAAAAATAAAGGTCATCAGAAGTAAAAGTAATGAAAAGACTTTAAATGAATCAATCCAAAAGAAATAACACTATTCTGTTTATATTATTATCTGTTATAATGATTGTATTTTCTATATATCTGTTATAATGATTGTATTCCAAGGCAAGAATGAAATGTGGTTCTATGACACTGTTAAGGAGCATCAAAAAACCTAGCATAATGAGCCACCAAAAACCAACCTTGGACTAAAAGAGACAGAATTACTGAAGCACCGAAATTCACCTGTGACAACTCACAGGCCACGATTAAGTGGTCCACTTTGCGTTATGGACGGCTAGCAAAAATCACTCAAAACTAAAGAAGCGTCGAGGCGCATTTGTGTAGCATGGAAAGATTACCATAAGCGGAAGCATTCATAGTTCCTTTTGGCCAGAAAGTATTAGGTTGGAAGATCCTGGATCCACTGGAGGCTTAACTGAAAGGCTCGCCTGGTTTTTCGCATATAGGGAATATTAAAACTATAAATGTGAATGTGTGACTAGAAACTAAGCATAAATTATGAACTGGGACTAAGTAAGAAGAGTATGAATAGAAAGTAAGCATAAACCTTTTAAACAGAACTATAAACCAAGTATAGATCATGTATATGAACTGGAAGTAGAGTAACTGGACACCAAGTTGAGTAAAGTTGAAATTGAGTATAAGACCAGCCGAGTGAATATGTAAATTTCCGTTCGCATTTTGACGGGATACTAATCATTCGATTTGTATGCATTTAATTCACCTCGGATATGCATCACACATGTTATTGTTCTTCAGTTGCTGTCAAAGAGCGGTAATGCATATGATCAAGGTGGAATTTTCCAGCGGAGCTTGTACTGGACTTCGCTTTTCGTTGGGTTTGTTTTAGTTGGGTTTGTTTTATCGTTGAGTTTGTTAGGTTTAGCTTTCGTTAGGATTTTCAGGTTATCTTTTGGTTAGGTTTGTTATGTTAGCTTTTTGTTATGTTTAGCTTCTAGTTAGCTACCAGTTGAGTAGTTAGCTTTGGGGGTTTCAGCTTTTCGTTAATCTTAAATTTGCCTTGTTAGCTTAAATTTGCCTTTATTAGATTTATCTTGATGTCCGTAAAAGCATGCTGTAGACACACTAAAATTGACTATATTGACTGAAATTTCTGTCAATGCAGCACCAGGTATTCGGTTTTCAGTTCGGTGTTCCGATATTCAGCTTGCTAGGAATGGTTCCGCGGTGTTTAATGCACACTTTCCTTAGATCATTCAGTGTTTAGTGCACACTTTCCTTTGATCATTCAGTGTTTGAATTGCCTCATTAACTGGTCCACGAGAGTGCGGTCGATCGTATCTGTGATCCTCAGGCGTAATCGATCAGCCTCACGATATAATCTCACCCAACTATTTGGAAGCCAAAACTCCCCAAAATATCTACAAGCCACTGTTAACAAATATCTAAAAGCCACTTGTAACAAATATCTGGCAGCCACTGGTAACAAATATCTGGCAGCCACTGGTGGCAAATATCTGGAAGCCATTCACTCATCTCTCAAATGTACAAGCATAATCTCGCCAAACTCGAAATCTCGACGCATATGTTCGAAGCCAATGCTCGTAATCCCCAATAACCCCCATACTCTCATTGTCAGATGGAATCCACTTGTTGTGTTAATCTACATATTCATCACCCCAATCCATTCTGAATCACAATTAGTAATATCAATCCACAATACCATAATAATATTTCAAACAGCAAACACTAAACATGGATCATTTGTACTACAACCAACTGGGAAATCAACCGGGTACCAGCGGACACCCAACCTACATTCTGTTTCCCTTTCGCTCCGTCCCCCGATTCGCTCTTTCCCATTCACCGAATCGCTACTTCCCAGTCACCGAATCGCTACTTCCCATTAGTCCCCTCCCCTCTCACGCCGATTCCCATTTGTTCCAAACACAAGAGGTTCGTTTAGTGACCCGCCAAATTCTGCAGTGCTCCCTCAAATCCCCCACCAGCGGAAAAAAAAAAAAAATTTACACTATAGTTCTTTGCAGCCTTGTTGGTCTAATTAACGCTTCCTCAACGATCACTCTTCGGGGCTAATCAACAAACACGACGATAACGGAGACGAAACACAAAGGGTATTTCTGATGTCGACGCAGGAAAAAAGCCAGGTGACGCTGGTGACGGGGAGTACGAGTGGAGAGAACCGATCATCTGGGGGCACTGGGGCGGACGCTGGGGCTGGGGCTTTGGGCGAGCACACGTCTGGTGTGTCTGGCGGAGGGGCATCGGGCGAGCACACTTCTGGTGTTTCCCGTGCCTCTGGAGGTGTTTCGGTAGGGAGTGGTGGACACGAGATGAATGTGGCATCCAGCATACACCGGTTGGTGGACGTTGTGGAGTCGGAGCACAAAAGCCAACTGGGCCCAGACACCGCGAGCGACATCGAGCTTGTGTATAAGGACACGAATCCGCCACGGAAGCGGTCCAAGGTGTCGCGTGCGTGTGATGCCTGTCGGCGAAAGAAAGTCAAGTGCAACGCCGAGTACCTGGCCACCCTCCAGAAAGTCACAAAGGTGTGTCACAATTGTATCAAGAATAACGAAAACTGTACCTTTCTGCGTGTGCCCTTGAAGCGTGGCCCGTCAAAGGGTTACATCAGGGACTTGGAGGAAAAGTTGGACACCTCCCTGAAAAATAACGATTACGATGATCACTATGCCTACTACCAATACCCTCAACAAATGCAACCTTTGCAATCAGTACAACCAGTGCTGTCCCTGCACCATTCAGTTTTGATTCAAAACCCTCTTCCTCATTTGATGAATCCTCACTTGGTTGCGCAGGTACCACAGGTTCATCAAGTTCATCAGGTTCCTCAGGTTCCTCAGGTTCCTCAGGTTCCTCAGGCTTCTCATGCTCACCAGGTTCACCAGGTTCCTCAGGCTCCTCAGGTTCCTCAGGCTCCTCAGGCTCCTCAGGCTCAATCCCAGCACGCATTTGCACCACAACACCCTTATGTTCCACAGTCTCAACCAAACCAAATCCCTCCAGTTACATCTATACAACAATACCCACAGCAATTACCATTGCCCCAGGCTAAAACACCAATTATATTACCACCGTTGGTAGGTTACCAGGCTAAGATCCCATCGATTAATGGTCTTTCTGTGCCTAATGTGCCTCAAAATTCATCAACAACACCAACAGCACCGCTACCAATGAATATTGTGAATCTTCAGAATACACCTTCAAATCCTTCGAGCCCTCGCAGCTCCTCTATCTCTGGAATCCTCAATGACCAGAAAAACAAAACATCAAGCCCTCCCATCCAGGGACCTTTCTGGAAGGTTCCATACGAAATGCCGGGAAGTCAAAGCTCGAGACTACTGTCCAACGGCTTGCCAAACAGCTCCAATGGAACTCCTGTAAATGGACATAGTCGTCGCCGGTCGTCGATCGAGCTGGTCTCCTCGACTTCCACAAACGGCCTGCGCCACATCTTGAAACCAAGCTTGCAAATCAACAGCGACGCTATATCCGATAGCGATGATGACTTCTATCTGGTGCGCTCGGTTGGTGGTGTCCGCTCAAGAACATCATCCCGTAACTCAAGCCACAACTCATTACCTTCATTGTCCCCGCGTAATTCGGTTTCTTCGTTACTGAGCTTGGCTGGTAGGATAAACAAATCTTTACACTTTAACCTGTCCTCTCCACTTCAAACAGCTTCAGTGCATCCACCCTCCCCAAACTTGGGTTATGACATACATACTTATTACTTGCACTTTCATTCACACTTTCCAATTCTTCCCTTCGATCAACAGTACTTGGGATCCTTGGTTGCAAACTACCCTAATAATGAGGTTCTTGAAGTATTCAAGACTTCCTTGCACACTCTTAACAACTTTAGACTGTTGAGCGTCAATGAGAGCGTTCAATTACTTACACGCGTGCTTCTGTTGTACCCCTTCAACAATGCAAAAATCACCTTGAATGATTCAACTTTGGCACTCTTTTTCAGCTCGATTGTGATTCTCAACTACGCTATCCTCTTGAGCGGTGAGGTGTATTCCTTGGGTCTTTCCATAACCTTTTCAATTCTTAACGACTTCAAAGTATTGGAAAACTACATTACATTAGTTAATGAAGGGGTCGACAATCTTCACTGTGACTCAGTTAGACTATACCTTCCAAAGTTATATCACTGCCTTAGCATTGTGGACAACTTGTATGCATTGAGTTTTGGCGTTCAAAAGTGTCTCCCAGATTCCCCGTTGGTACAGTTTTTGGGTAAACACGTTGATGTATTAATACCAAGGAACTTGGAAGATTCATCCGCTTCGTTCTTACGTATAGCACCTATTTTAAGCAGATTGTTGGTGATGAGAGACGCCGTTTTGGTGGAACCAAGAAGACTGCTTGAAATATCATCTGGATTGAATTCTGGAATCACTACGATCGTTGGGGAAGACTTCCCTGCTCAATTTTCAGTTCTTATAGCTGAAAAGTTGAACTTGTATGCATGCTTACATGAAATAAACCTATTCTTACAATCCAACTCTGGCGAAAACGACAGCGACGATGTTTTTGAGAACTTGATGGATGTGATTGTGAAGTTAATACGACTTTTAAAAAAACTCCTGAACCTGATCATGAATTTTGCTAATTATGTGAGTACATGCTCAACCACTTCCTCACAAACAGAACCTGGTTCTAACAAATTGATCAATCCGCTTGTCAATATAACAATAGGTCAGTTGTTTCGCTTAATCAAGCTCAACAAGCTAATCACAGACTCCCTCACACAGCTCATTCAATCACAGGAACAGAAATCTGACCACTTGGGAGACTTGTTGAGCAGGTGTATTAAGGTCAACAACGATTTATCAATTCTGTTTAACCTATTGAACTTGAATTTAGTGAACCTTCACTTGGGTTCGGTCCTGCTTGGAGTTCTTAGATCTAGAATTGCTGATTATCGCCTTAACTTCACAAAGGCTATAGATGCTTCGCCAACAGGCACAAAAAACTCGCTCAATGTTTGGTCTCACGAATTCAATTCTCAAATTGTTCCTTTTATAGAAAGTGAGTGCGTCAATGGTTGGTTTTAGGCTTATGGACAGGATATAAGATTACGATCTTTCCTAAACATTTCAGAAACACACCAAAATTCTGACCGTTTCTCCAGAAACATCGAAATCTCCAACAACCTCAGTCAGATGATTCTCTTCCTGTTGGAGCTACTGAACAGTTATTTGCAGCTTCACATACCGAGTACGGTCGATAACTTGCCCTGAATATATAATTGGTGTGGCTCCCTAAGTTGAATCGCTATCTAGCCAACGAGCCAACGAACTTAATTGCATGGAACTATATGCCCCATACGAAAATGAAAGACAAATGTTTATGGAGAGAATCAAAAAAAAGAAACACATACAAATAACTATGATTAATGAATATTACTTTGAAAGTGGTATACTTTAATAGCATTTGATATTACTTTGATAGTATGACTATTTTTTTAGAAGCGAAACCAAAAACGGTATATAGGCTTGATACAAATGTGGCCATCTAAATTTGTAAAATTACGATACCTACACATTTCCTATACTTATATATGTATCTTAATATTTCACTCTAATCGATTTTAATTTGAGCGTAGATTTTTCTGACAAAAACCAAAGTGCTAATGAACCCAATTGCACCACAACATAAGAATACAAGGGATGATACAACGAAGGAGTAACCGACGTAGAGGACAACAGCGGTCAAATTTCCCAACCTCTCACCGCCAGTTAAGAACAAAGAGTGGATGAAAACATAAATGGCACAGCCACCACCAATAAATAATGATTTCCATTGCCATTTGTAGTTTTCAGAACACAAGGTGTAGTAAATCATCATAACTGAAATCAATGATGTGGTTACGATCATCAACAAGAAGCAGAAGAATAAGAAACCAAACATGTAGAAGATTCTGTTGAACCATAAACTGGAGTAGATGAAGTACATTTCAACAGCAATAGAACCGAATGGGAAGATACCAGAGATGAGCATGACAGGAACAGTTCTCAAGTACCATGGTTGGGCTGGGATCTGTCTTGGGATTTGGTTAGTTCTCACAGGGACACTGAGAGCAGGTTTCTTCAGTGACAAAATTGAACCAACAACAGATAATGGAATAGAAATCAAAAACCACAAAACAATAATGGTAATCATAGTGCCGAGTGGGATGGCTCCTGACGATTTCACGAAGATCAAGAAGAAGTTAAGGAAGATCAAGACCAAGAACAATGAGCCAGGAACAAGAAGAGGAGTCAAAATCATGTTCAACTTCCAATCTTCACCCCCAAAGAATCTGTAAAGGTAACCACTAACAAATGCAGAGATGATACTGAAAAACATGTAAAGAACAAACATGAATGTGGCCAAAGAACCTCTGTTAGATGGGGAAAGCAATCCAAATAATGCAAACAACATAGTTACGAATGCCATCAAAAAAATTTGCACACCGCTACCTATCAAAATAGATAAAAGCAACTTATGCTTTGGTGGTCTGAAGACATCGCCGTGGACCAATTTCCAGCCGCTTTCGTCAGAAATGTCGTCATCCAAGTTGACTTCATTGTACTTGGTGATGTCATTTCTCAAGGTCTTAACCAAAATGTGAGAAATAATTATACCGAGAATAATCACAATTATAGAAAAGTTCACGAGCGAAAACCATTGAATCTTAGGATCGTACACGTGCAAGTACTTATCCCATCTGGTGGCCCATGCGGTGTCAGATTCAATGAATTTAACAGAGTAGGTGAACAAGACAGTTGAATCAGCGTCACTACCCAAACGAACCCTCTTCAATGAGGAGGAACATCTCTCTTCAGGTTTGGCGTCATCCTTGACTCCGCTTCTATCCATAGAAGCTGGATCGACTGTAACACCGACAACTCTGTAGTTGTCGTTATCTCTCTTGTGGTATTCAATCTTGATATCGAAATGGTTAGAAAGGTACGCTGAGTTATCATCGTCAACAAAACCAATTTGGAAACCGGTTCCGTAGAAATCTTCCTTGGTGCTCTTTTCCATTACATGTTTGGCTGCTGGTAAACCATCAATTATCCAGTTGTGGTTGTACCCTGCTCTAATGTTAACATTCACAAAGGTAGCATCAACATTTCCGTAGGTCGATGTACATAATTGTGTACATTGCTGTTCTTCTAACATCTTGATTTCAAAAGGAGAGTTAAAGATTCTGTCCCCAAATAAGATGGATCCAAGGGATTCCAGCTGCTTGACTGGGCCGTCCTTTGGTTGACAGAAACGGAACTTTGGATAGTAGTAATCATAGGAGTACACAAATGTATTGGCACTAAACTTGGTGTGTGTGCTGGATAGATGGTGTAATGATGGAGTTAAATGGTTGACAAGTAATGGAACGTTATCTCCTTTCTTATAATTAGTTGGTGCAACACCCGGCAAGTAGAAAGCATTCGATAACCCGAAGACAAACGCAACAAATACTACCAAATTGCTCAGGAACATAATGTGTCACGTAAATAAAAAAGGATCACAGGTTGGCTATTTGATTCTTCAATGTGCAATTAGTTGGATCAATCTTATATGACTTATTTTGATTCCCGTATCTTGAAAAAATCTTACTTCTAGCAACTGCTGTCGTGTTGTCTTTAATTTTTTTCTTATTTTTCTGTTTCTGCAAGTTAGACTAGGAAAGAATGATTTCAAGACCGATCAATTTAACAAAAAAAAAAAAAAAAAAAACAACAGGGCGAAGCATGTTCTTATAATGGACAGTTAGTTCTTAGCGGTCTGCATCAATAAGGTGGTTGAGATATGAATATTTTTTAATTATTTTAATATTTGTGAATTCTTCTCTATTTCTAACTCATCCTCTTCCAGAGATGGAACTTGGGAATTACATCTTTCGATATGAACTGATTCCGCTGTATCCTGTGGTCTATTCTCGAGGGAAAGATCCAGATCTTTCGTTTTTCGTTTTAATCTTCTTTTAGACAAGTTAAATCTTTTGTACTTATTTGTGATAGTGCGTATCTCCTGTAGTTTTGCTGCATGGGCTATGGGATCAAACATGTAGTCCGGTCTTTGATCCAGGTAGTCACACTGAAGGTGAAGTCTATCACATTGTGAACAACTTGGCTTGTTTTCTGGACATGCTTTATGACGTACTCTGCAAGTCCAGCATCCGCTTTTTGATCTGGGGCCTAGGCGTCTCTTTTTATCTGCGTGGACTTCCAGAGGCAGTTGTTTTAAGGCTTTGGCTGAAACTTTTACTTTTACCGTATTAACTTTGTATGGTCTACCTCTCTTACTTTTTTGTCGTGCAGTAGGACTATCGTCTGGGTTATAGTCATCGTCATCGATTTCGTCGCCTGTGGATTGAACTTTGGGTGCTGCATCTAATTGTGCAATCTTAGGTTTGCGTCCTCTTTTCTTGCCCTTGTACGGACGTTTCTGAGCATGTTGCAACGGAATGCATTTGCTTGTGGGTTCTTGGGTAGGTTTTGTTTTGCACATTGGCCCACTCTCTTCGGACGAGACAGGTTTATTTGAAGGTGGAGTCCGCTTTGGTCTAGCTCGATTCTCCACTAACAGTGCCACTACTTTGAGTTTCACTGACTTGCTTGCTTTGGTGTTCAGAGTGTGGTTGTTGTTATTCAGGGTTTGGTTTTTTAGGTAACTTTTGTTAATTTGGTTAATTTGGTCAGTTTGGTTAGTTTGGCTACTTTGACTACTTTGGTTTGCTCCCACTTTGTTCGCTGGGTTTGAGTAGATAGTCTTATCGAAGGTTATAATTCCGGGCTCCTCGATTAACTCCGAATCGTCGGAATCGATCTCCACAATTGTCGGAGTTCCCGTAGACTTTGTATCTGACGATCGGTCCAAGCTTTGAGTGTTTGAAAGTAAAGAATAGTTAAGAACCTCGTGGCGTCTTATACTGCTGGACTCTCTACTCCAGAAGGACTCCTCTGAAATCAACTTTATCGAGGACTCGCTAAAAGTAAACTTTCTCCCACCGATTCTGTGTGTAGTGGCCATTGCCTCAGCTATGATAGTCGAGGTCGAGTCAACGTAGCCAGGGCCATACTTATGCTGCCTATCATCATTCTCAGAAGTAAGAAAGGCCTTGTCAATCTCAATATCAGTACATTGGCTTTTCGGTGGTGAGCTATGAATGATCTCAACCTCTCGCTTCACTGGGAAACCCCCATTCAGCGTGAGAAAGGGGTTCACAACATATCCAGCTTTCATCTGGCTAGAGTCGCTCGAAAGTCGCACCTTGTTATACTTGAAGTCGTTGCTTAGATCTACGTGTGGTGATGTCCACATCTCAACGCCAGTCTGTGGCGTCCCCATCATGTTTTGGAAGCTGGCTGTGTCCATTCTCGGGTTTTTGCAGCAATTTGTTTTCTTTTTTTTGCAGCAGCATCTAAATAAACAACAAAATTGTCCAGTTAGCTGGGGTATCACGTGTGGCTACAGTGTTTTGGTTATGCTATGTATATTCTATGCCAATGTGTAACGATCAACGTTACATGATGACTGCCTTAAAACAGTCTGAAGTTTACACTTTGATTGCTCTTCATAGAAGTTGTAAAACAATATCCAAGGTTTTAATCACGTAAGCCGTGTCCACAATTTCCAAAATCACGTCAAAGCACTCGTATATGACAATATCCAATTGAGGTTTGTCAACAAAAACGTGCAACTTTGAGTCCACTCACTATTGGAAGTAAACCTGATGCTCTTATTACCGATAGAGTCTCTTTTTTTCGAAATTTTGTATGGTAGTTCGATCTCGCCATCTAGACTGAGTAATTGGGTCTCAATCTGAGCCACTATATCCAATAAAGCGATCATGGCCACGTCTAGCTTGTTGAAATTGAAGAGTTTGCCCAAAGAAAACTCGTCGGACGAGTATAAATTCAAAACCACTTTGGTCTTTCCTGTGTCGCTTTGTGGAGTAAACTTGACGATTTTCGACTGCGAGCCCATGGCCACCAATTGGTAGTCCTTAAGCAGGATGCCCAATCGTTTCGTAAGAAATATTAGTAATAAAACAATTTGGCCCAATGCTGCATTGATCTCAGGGAGAATCACCTTGTAGCCCAATCGGAACCCATTGATAGTGCTGTACTTGTCGTCTTTGATAAACGAAATATCAAAAATCTCATTGTATATGTTCAAGTTACGTAACTTATCCAAGTGGTTCAAGTGGGATTTGTACGATGCCTTGAACTGCTCGAGGGTGTTTAACTGTGTATCCAAATCAGCTTGCAATGTGTTCTTCAATTTGAGCAATTCACCCAATTCGTTCGTGTTCAACAACTCCAACTCTTGCTTGTACGCCAGAAGCTCCAGCTCAAGTTTAGATTTATCCTCCTCCAAGGCCTTCAACTCCTCCAATTTTGTTTTTTCTTCTGCAACCAACATATCCAACTCCTTTAACGACTCTTGAAGCGTCTCTTGTCTCGTATCTCCAGAATCTTTTTCCTTTAATTTCTTGATGAAACCAAGGTAGCTCTCCTTTTCCCGCTGACTTTGGTCAAACTTGAGCTTATAATTCTCAATCAAGAGATTTGCACAGTCTTGCGACAATGGGTGTTTTATATCTTGGTTCATCGAGAGAATCTCAAAAATGTTCTGCAAGGCTTTGATTCGAGTCGAAAACGTGTGTCCTTCTTCCCCGTCCTTCTCTTCTTCCTCGTCCGTCAATACAACATATGAATTCGAATAGCCCGAACTATCATCATTCACCTCCCGGTGCTCGTCTACTTCACCATCTTCTTCGTCGTCGTCGTGATCATCGTCATCATCGTCATCCTCACTGTCAATAAGACTGCGGACATATATAGGCTTGCCTCCTTTTACCTTGTTGTACAACTCTAATCTATCCTTGGGAACGAAATCATCTGCATTCAACTGTTTAAGTATCACCATGTTAGACTCGTCATTCACGTGGTTATGCGTCTTATTGATGAGTATATTGAGCTGTGCATGACTAAGCTTCAAAAGAGATGTATCAAGCTTGATCGGTATATCGCACTTTTGGCAATTGAACGTGTATTCATTCATCTCCGCCGTTGTGCTATTACCCTCAATTTGCTACAATACAAATCCTCTTTAGAAACTTGCGGGAATAAGTTAGCCGGACACAAATATTTATATATATAGTTGTCAAAATCCTTCATGAAGGAGGAGGAAAAAAAAGCATCTAGGCAAGAAAACTTTTCAAACATGTATTAATAGTATGTTTCTCATTTTATTCGCATATTTATACTGATGATAACAATACGTTGCTTGAAGACCCTGGTCACTGTGAGCACATGATTTCTCAATAGACTACAACGGTATCTGACATTGATATGAACTAATAATGTAAAACGTTTTACTAACTATAATCACAGAAGAATGGGAAAACGAGTAAATAAAAAGGATTTGTACGCAAGACCACTTCCACTTGTATTGACATCTGAGAAATATGGAGGATTGCCCGAACTTTTCCCACACAATCCACTTTCGTGGATGTATTTTGTGTGGAGATTGAGTGTTGTTAACGCCATGTATTCTCCACCTCATTGTAAAGCTTCTAAGATTGTAGTTCGATTGGATGAAGGGGTTTTCAAAGTTTTCGATGAGGACGATATGAACATTCTATGGAGGAATGGGTTCTTTGGTAAGGGCTCCTTATCAAGATCAGAACCCACATGGAAACAACGTACCATTCAACGATTGAATCTCTCGGACGCTAAATCAAACTCTTTACTGATGGAAGAAATCACATCCAAGAGAAGAGACGAACGTAAGAAATTTAAAGCTGAGCGTGCTAAGTTGCAAGAGTTGGAAACAAAGCAACGTAAGGGAGAATTGAACTCCGAAGATGCTTCCAAATTGGCAATGTTGACCAATGAGGTTGCAAAATTAAGGCGTGATAAGGTTTTATCCAACGATGTCACAAATGAGATAGAAATCCTGGAGGAAGATGCTAAATTGTTTAATCCGGAAACAAGAGAATTGTATAAAAATTTGGAATATTTACAATTGCAACCGGTCGAAGTGCTATACCTTTGTCTTACATTGGATATCTTGGAAGTTCACCATGAAGACAGAGTTTTGACCTTGGAGCAACTATTTGAGTTCTGCATATCACCCAATTTTCTTCTGGAGTATGCTGTCTACCATCATTATCGTTCGATGGGTTGGTGTGTTCGTGCAGGCATAAAATTCGGAACTCATTTCTTGTTATACAAGCAAGGTCCACCGTTTTCACATGCAGAATTTGCAGTCATGGTTATTCCTAACAATGGGAAATCTAGCTACGACTGGTTCCAGATGTCTTCAATCGGTAGAGTCATTGGAACAGTCAAAAAACAACTCGTATTGGCGTATGTCGATGGACCCACAACATACAAACTCCCAACATCATCTCAAGATATCTCCAAGTTGTTTTCTTCGCATAAAGTAACAGAAATACTATATAGACGGTGGGCTCCTGGAAGGACAAGAGATTAATAGAGTATTATTTATTTAATCAAAGACAATTTAAATATGATATGATTTTTTCCTATAGGAATTCTATATGATGTGTTTTGAATACACTAAGGTCACCAAATATTAATTCTGGTTGTATAGTGTAGTGGTTATCACTTTTGGTTTTGATCCAAACAACCCCGGTTCGAATCCGGGTACGACCTTTTTCGTTTTTTGTTTTTTAAAATACGGCAAGTATGAGAGTAGCATGATCTATCCTTCTGTAATTCTTACTTTTTACATATTCACCACTTTGGCCGTGGAAATTTATCAAGTTATTATTTTCGTTTTTTCGATATTTTTTTCCATTTATGAGAAATTTATAGAAGTTTTGTTGCTTTAAATGGAGATATTCATTAAAGTTCAGTAAATCAAGATAGAAAATACGGTTTTGTTTGAATTTTTTCATGTGATAACAGTATTTAAACTTTTAACTCTTTTATTTCAGATGATTTTTACCATAAACGCATAAAGAGAACAAAGTTTAAGCCATCACAAACGCGTCGGTGATAACAAGATAAATTTATAAGAGACCAGTAACCATGTGAATTTGAATTCTTCAAAAGGGTTCAGTTAAGGATACATTTACAGAAACCGAATTTCACACTAATAACAGTGATGAAATTAATTATGTCTGCCAGTTATTTTGGTTTTTTTTCATGAATTAATATGACATTAATGTTTATTTTTAGATACCTTTCATGAATAGTTGATTAAATTAATCATTTTGCTTGTTTCAATTTCAAAGATATCAGGTACTTGAGAGTGACGACTTTTGAGTGTGAACTTACTCACTAAAAATTTCTAATTATTTAGCACCGAGAATCAGTATATTTTAGTTTTTGGATATTTTCTGACCTAGACAAAACTCTGTATTCGTATTGAGCTTATTACACTTCCATCTAATCTTATAAAAAGATCCTTAGGAGACAAGAATCAATTTCTAAGACAGTATACTCTACAGATAACCGATTTTTCCTTATTGACTTTAGTAGTAGATTCTTCTTTAATAACAATAATACTATAAAACCAATATGTTTGCTTATTACTGTATCAAATACATAGCAGTATAAAACAACTCTATAAGCTGTAACACCAACATAATATAGGGCATCTTAGTAGTAGCGGCGGATTTCGATTTTGCAACATTATTTAACAGGTTATGAAAAAACAAATTACAGCACAAAAGCAAAACTGGCAACACCAGCCCACATGGCCAAGTTGGTAAGGCACCTCACTAGTAATGAGGAGATCGTCAGTTCGAATCTGGCTGTAGGCAGTTGTTTTTTAGAAATTGCAACTACCATGAACAGTTTAAATGATGTGCGATGGGATTTTTTATAACTTTGTTGCGGATAATGAACTATGAGCCAATGGCAGAAGTTACGAAAATAAATTACAGGAAGCATAAGTAATGATGATTGAGAATAGAGAAAGGAGAAATTTAATATGTAAAAGTAAGCGAAATGAAAGTTGATGAAAAGAGTGGTCGAAGAAAAGTTGAAATCTTCTGGTTAGTGTGGTGAAAGCCAATTAGAATGCTCGTAGTATATGCCAATTAAAATGCTCGAAGTGGAAGCCAATTATAACGTTTGACACGAGGGAGAGCAAGCAATCTCCATCTACCGATAGAACCGGGTATCTAAAAATTGGAAGGGAGTAGCGTGAAATGAAATTAGATTAACTTGAGATGAAAGTTAACAAGTGTAGTACCCCTAATAGTAATATCAGCGGACATTGCATATGGCTGCAATGTTGTGGTAGATTACAATTAGGGAGGGTCCACAAGCATTCAATGTTAGTTATCGTTATTTTATTTTATTTTTTTAGTACAAGCAATAGTCACACTAAACAGATGACAACATGAGAAGAAGGTGAATCTAATGGAGCTAACGATTGATCATTAGACGTTGAACAAAACAATTCCTTTTTTTGGATGTTGTTGTTGTAATGGGTGCCATAATCTTTGTACCACATTAAGACGGTTTGCGCACGCCTATTGTTAAATTTCTTTTAGTCCGTGGTTTATGAATTTCATTTAAATACTGAAACAAATTCCCATCGATTCACGAGAAAAACCAAAATAGATAAACTGCATACTACCACTATTACATAAGCGGCGATGTCAAATCTCAGTCATTTGATGAACAAGGAGGACGATTACAGTTATAAGTATTCGTTCAAAGTGGAGGAGAGCCTGGTAACCAATACTGGGTACGGACAGGAGTTTGCGGAAGAGGTGAAAAAGGTTGTTGTGAAGGGAAAACGAGGAGCGAAGCAACAGCAGCAGCAACAGGAGGCTGCGAAGGTACAGGAATCTGAGGTGGAACAAAATGAAGGTTCTGAAGCAGGAGAAGTCAATAACAATGGCAAAGTGCCCCACGAAACGATACTAGCAAGTTTCGAAAAGATAAAGACACATTTCCCAGCAGCGAGAATTAAGAAAATCATGCAGCTGGACGATGAGATTGGCAAGGTTGCTCAGGCAACGCCGATAATTGTTGGCCGTGCGCTTGAGATTTTTATGGCCAATTTGGTGGAAGCTAGCATAATTGAAGCAAAGAGACAAGGTGTTAAAAGGATAAGTGCTTCTCATATCAGAGCTGCAGTGGAAAACACCGAACAGTTTGATTTCTTGGTGGATGCTGTGGATAAGTATCCTCCATTAAAAAATTGATATAGCATTGTATATTAGTGTACATTAGTGGGATTGAATGGAAACCTGATTGATTGATAGCCAACCCAGGTGGATAGTAAGAAACGAAATCTTAACGAGCCCAGCCATTGGCGATAGTAATAATTCTCTATGTAGTAACTTTGTGAGCTACTTGAGCGGTTTTGTGTCAACTTCTTGTGAAGTGACTCAAGCGTAAAATGATTAAGTCGTCGAAGAATGCAAATTGACCTAAATCGAGGCAGACTTAAGAAATGTGATTTTGGGTTTGTGATTGAAGCAAGAGAACGTTATAAAATTGAATAATATTGTAGTTGTACAATTTAAGAAATTGATATCCTAATGTGTGTTTTTTAAGGTGTGCAAATTGATATTGAAGTGATTAGTTTTAGGTATGCAAATTGATATTGAAGTGATTGGTTGTGGGTGTGCAAATTTATATTTGCATGTGCTATTTTAGGTCTGCGAATGAGGTGAACTGTGATGATATGATGACGAAGTGAAGGATTGAGTGACGATGAGAATTGGAAGGTGAATACACATTTTCCACCAAGCGCATCACTGTCAGACTATAAAAAACGTCAATTGCTTATATAATCACAATAGATATTCTGCACGTTCCTGCTGTCCAGAATCTAACAATAGACTTTGTTTAAGAAAAGTTTGTACAAGGACTCAACAAACTCCACAAATTTTGGGGCATGTTTCGCAGCCGTCGATTGCCTCGTTGATGGTTGTTGAGTCTATAAAAAACACATTATGTGATGCTAGTGAATATAGATCTATGACCCTTTTAGTAATGAGACGGCGAGTACTATTTATCCGTCAACGCAAGCAGTGACAGCATCGCAGTCCCACTCTATTATCTCATCATCGTATAAAATACACCATCTTCAGTCTCGTATTATAGGCTTCTCGTATAATCCGCACCTATAACCAGTCGTTTTAAGGCAATTGATCACCGCAACCGGTCTCGAACTCATTACCGTAACCGGTCTGCATTAATCGGTCTCTACCAACCAGTCTCTACGAACGGTTCTACCCATTCATCACCCAAATAGGTCTCCATCATTAGGTCTCCGTAATTCGGTATCCACTCGGTCTTCATCATTCGGTCTCCATCATTCGGTCTCCATCATTGGGTATCCATCATTCGGTCTATACCAACCAGTCTGCACAATCAGTCTCCACCAACTATTCTACACAACCAGTCTATGCAACCAGTCTACACAACCAGTCTACACAAACAGTCTTATGCTATCATCATTCCCAACAATACCCCCAACCGGCTGGTTTTATTTTGGGGTAGGACCCTTATTTTTTTACCCCTTTATATCCTAATCGGTCCAATTACACGGGTGGTTTTCTCGCTTGCACTTTACTCACCGGCGTTCCCCCACTTCATCATTCCGGATATCTGTTTCTATTCACTCGCTGCTGTCGAGATCCCCCGCCTTTGAGTTACTGCCTGTCGACTATTTGACCAGTATTATTCTCCCGAAACTGGTGACACAATTGGACATCCTTTTTGTTTTGTGATATTTTTAGAGATTTCGCTTGAGTTTTTAGCGGAGTATATAAAGAGCAACAATACCCCCCTTTGAAAAATTAGTAATAAACAACTATGGTTTCCCAAACAAACTTGACATCGAGACCATCATTCTTTGGAGCTCCTTCTGCGCCCCCACAATCGGACGTGTTCTACGTCGGAGTGGATGTAGGCACAGGATCAGCAAGAGCATGTCTTATCGATACCAATGGTATAATCTTGGGGTTGGCTGAGAGACCAATCACCAGACATGAGTTGCGTCCCAACTTTATCACGCAATCGAGTACGGAGATTTGGAGTGCCATCTGTTTCTGTGTCAATGCGTGTCTCCGTGAAAGCGGTGTCGACCCATCACATGTTTTCGGTATTGGGTTTGATGCCACTTGCTCGTTGGTAGCAATCTCGGAGAAGGATGATCTGCCTGTTGCTGTTGGTCCGGATTTCTTGGATCATAAGGAGAACATCATTTTGTGGATGGACCACAGAGCTGAGGCCGAAACCGACGCAATCAACGCTACCGGGCACAAGAGTCTCAAGTATGTGGGTGGACAAATGTCCATTGAAATGGAGTTACCAAAGATAAAGTGGTTGAAACACAACTCTCCAAATGGTATCAAGAACGTCAAGTTTTACGATTTGCCTGACTATTTGACTCACAAGGCTACCGGATCTGAGGCTAGAAGTTACTGCTCCACAGTGTGCAAGCAGGGCTTGCTTCCTTTGGGGGTTGAGGGCTCAACTACAGGATGGTCCCGTGACCTTTTAGAGCAAGTAGACTTGCCCGAATTGATTGAAAACGACTTTAGCAAGTTGGGTGGTATCCCAGGTAAAAATGGAACCTTTTTGAGTGCAGGTGACATTGTAGGCAAATTAACGCAGACCGCGGCTGAGCAATTGGGCTTGACCACAGAGTGTATTGTCGGTTCTCCAGTCATTGACGCGTACGCTGGGTGGATCGGAACCGTTGCCGGAAAAGCCGACACCCCAGAGTTATCCGCCGGCCCTCTGGCCGGTGCCGAAGGTATCGCTCAAGCTTGCGGAAGATTGGCCGCAGTTGCTGGTACATCAACTTGCCACTTGGCTATGACTAAGGAACCAGCATTCGTGTCTGGTGTCTGGGGGCCATACAAGGATGTCATGGCACCTGGCTACTGGTTGGCTGAAGGTGGCCAGTCCATTACAGGTCAGTTGTTGGCCCACGTTTTGCTGATCCACCCAGCTCACTCTCAGCTCGTCCAACTCGCCGAAGTCTCCAACGTTTCCAAATTCGACTACTTAAACTTGACTTTGGAAAATTTGATGGCATCCAAGGGTTCGAGATCAGTAGTGGCTTTGGCCAAACACTTGTTCTTTTACGGCGACTTTCATGGTAACAGATCACCCATTGCTGATCCTCACATGCGTGCAAGTATCATTGGTCAATCAATGGATTCTACAGTAAACGACTTGGCTATCCAGTACTTTGGTGCCTGTGAATTTATTGCCCAGCAAACTAGACAGATTATCGAAGAAATGGAAAAACTGGGCCATGTAATTTCTTGCGTATACATGAGTGGTGGCCAGAGTCGTAACGGGTTGCTCATGAGATTATTGGCTGATTGTACAGGCAAACCGGTTATTGTTCCACGTTACATTGATGCAGCAGTTGTTTTCGGCGCAGCCATCTTGGGTGCTGTCGCTGCAGAAGAATCGGTTAATGAACACATTAACAGTAGAGGAAGATCTAGAAGACTGTCTGTTTTGTCTACCCAAAAGTCTCAAACAAGCTTGATGTACGGACAACTGCCTGTTTTACCTGCAGTTCACTCGCCATATACTGCGCCTACAGCAACCACCAGTACAACTAACGTTGCTTCTTTGGCGTACTCCCAAACCGGATCCTTAAGCCAATTCCCAAGCGTTCAAGAGGGTGGTGATTACTTTAACCAATTCACCCAAAGAAACCCAATTGAAGAAGACTCGGAAGAGGAGGAAGAACAAACTCTTAGTTTCGGTCTGAAACAGCAAACTCAAAAGGATGTCCAACAAGGATTATCCCAGAAGTTTAACAGCTTGGGATTGAAGCCCTTGACATCGATCAAGCTGCGCAGCAGATCAACCACCCAATCTCAAAACCCTGGTGATAAATTGTGGAGGGTTATGGAGAAGATGACCGGTCCTGGTAAGGTTATTTCGCCTTCGCCAGCTTCTCACCCAGATCGTAAGTTGTTGAATGTAAAGTATAAGATCTTCTTGGAACAGTGTTACAAGCAACAGGAATATAGAAAGTTGGTTGAAGCTGTGGAAATAGAGAATTTGAAGATTTAAATAGATTAATGAATTAGGGACGACTTTTTGGTGTGTTGATTAGATTTTTAAGAATTTAGTGTTTAAATTGTAGTTGTTTTCTTTGACTTGTGCTTGAGTTATTGGTTGTTGTTGGACTTAAAATTGCCGTTTTGGGCTTCTATGAATTCAGGCTTTGAAAGTAAGTTTCCATGGATTGAAGCGGGTAACTGCAGTCTTTAGCGAGGACCACCAATAACATCTGTTTATGTGGCCTTCAGTCATACTTCAACCATGGTTTCTGCAAAGTGTGCATCTGAATTTTTCGACCGGTTTAACATCTGTTTAGGTGACGGTCCTGTCATGGTCCTCAAGGATTCTGTAGAGCAAGCATATTCGGCCCGCAAAGATTTAGGGGTATTTGTGTTTATTCTTAGGTATCTTCGGATTTAATAAACAAGCACAATGTATAATGAGTACCTTGAATGCAAATTGACAAATACAGCTTGCATTCAATCGACTCCTTGAGTGCCATGAATAAGCTGCATCAGAAATCTCACTTTCCTAATGCGGAACCATGTTTGATCACTCTCTGGATGTTGCTTCTGCAGCTATAGCCTCTCTGTGAAGATACCTTAACTTATTGTTAATGAACTGTAGTGTGCAAATAAACTGTGAATATATTCTCTATAAAGTCACTGAGGATGCAGAACATTTTTTTCCTAAATATGCAAGGCGAAGTCAAAGATAATGCAGAATCACAGAGGTCAATAATCTTCCAATTATTGTGGACTTTTTGAGTTCGTTCGAGTGGCATGTATCTGTTTTTCTTGCTATATACTTGTTTTTCTTATTGGGTTTTAATGATTTTTGATGATTTTTATTGAGTTTTAGTTGGTTTTGATTGAATTTGATTGAATTTTATTGAATTATATCGGTTTTTATTGATATTTTATTGAATTCATTGTAGTTTTTGTGTAGTTTTGTGTTCAATGTAAATAATTTCGAATGATTTTTGAATTGGTATAGGTTTTGTTTCAGACACGAGAGTCGCCATAATAAGTCCACAGTGATATTTGTAGTGTAGTTATTTTTTTATGCATTCCGCTAAAGATAGCCATATGATGATTAACAGGGGCATGTTATGTGGGTGTTGAATTATTCAGAAGAGATGGAAAACAAGACATGACAAGTGTACTAGAGAGTACTAGAGCACAAAGGCATAAAAGATCGGACTATTAAACATAAATCGGACGAGACCGAAACAAAGATGCGTGGAACAGGCTCAGTGAGGACATTACAGAGAAATGCATCTTCAATGGAAAATAGAACAAATCTGTGAGATTAATGAGAATAAACAAGAATATACACAGAGATCTATGCATTCAGGAATAACAAAGACTTTTAGGTTACATATTAGAAAGACTTGGCTGGGCAATACTCCGAGAATAGTTATGTAATTGAGTTTTATCTTCTCGGCACGGTACTAAAGACACGCGCAGCCCCTACCGTTACTTCTTAAGTATGTGTAATTGGAATAACGTTTCACAGGGTCTCTTCATCACTTTGTTTCTGGACACCCCGCGATCTTGCGACAGAAAATTGAAATTGCATCCATTCACGTGAGAGAACGTACCAAGCACTATTAACAAGCTTCCAAGTAAAATGATACTGCTGACGAGCCAGTTCGAGGGTTCTCGAAGAAGCCATCATTCCACAGGTTACTCCATGCTCCTCAGCTTATTTTGCAATATACTTTCTAGCTGATTCGCTTTATTCGTGTTATCTCTATTAATTGAAATTTCGTAATGTTGCTCTGTCTTTTCGTTTTCGTATTTGTTCTGACTGTGGTTTCCGATTGCAACATCCCATTTACTGCCACAATTGGGATAATAATGAAAGATGACAAACGGCTTTCACCAATTGATTATATATATAATCGAATTTCGTATTTGTTGAGACAGACCAAAACCAAATATGAGCAATATTCTTCACAAGGTGGCCAGCTACACTGACCAGGATATTCTGCAGTCAGAAGTTCCTGCATTACAAACTAGTGAAAGCTTTGGGCATAGACCTTCATTTGGAGAAAAGAGACAAGATCCTTTTGAGAAGGCTCATTCAGCTGTCGTTGAAGAGTATTTGGAACACAACGTTACTGTTTTAGACTGGATCAAGCATTTATTTTCCGATCCTATTGGTAAAGCTACATTCTATTTAAAGTCATTATTCCCTATTTTACACTGGATTTTCCATTATAACGGGAAATGGCTCTATGGTGATTTGGTTGCTGGTATTACTGTAGGGGTGGTTTTGGTGCCCCAATCCATGTCATATGCTCAGTTGGCTGGGTTGCCAGCTCAGTATGGTTTGTACTCTTCATTTGTGGGTGTTTTTATATATTCTTTTTTTGCAACTTCGAAAGACGTCTCAATTGGTCCTGTTGCTGTGATGTCCTTACAAGTTGGCAAGGTTGTTGCTAATGTGCAGAAGAAGACTGATGGGGCCTACACGGCACCGGAAATTGCCACTTTTCTTTCGTTGATTTGCGGTGGGATTGCTGCTGGTATCGGTGTCCTTCGTCTTGGTTTTATTTTGGAATTTATCTCAACTCCAGCTGTCATGGGTTTTATGTCTGGGTCTGCCTTTTCCATTATTGTGGGCCAGGTGCCTCCTTTGATGGGTTTCAACTCGAAGGTTAATACCAGAGATACAACTTATAAGGTTGTGATTAACACATTGAAGAATTTGAAGCATTCTAACAGTGACGCCGCCTTTGGTTTGGTTGCCCTCGTTATCTTGTATGCTTGGAAACATGGGTGTGACTTTGGACAAAAGAGATGGACAAAGTATAAGAGATGGTTTTTCTATTTTCAACAGTTGAGACATGCAGTGGTTATCGTGGTTGCCACTGCTATCTCATGGGGTATTGTGTATCCGAAGAGAAGGGAATTTAGACGTTCGGGAGGTAGAACATTTACTCCACCAATTTCTGTGATTGGCGTGGTTCCTCGTGGGTTGAGGGATGTAGGTGTGATGACGATTCCCAAGGGTATTGTTGGCGATATGGCTAGTGAAATTCCAGTTTCTACTGTTATCTTACTTTTGGAGCATATCGCTATCGCCAAATCCTTTGGAAGAATTAACGATTATAAGATTATTCCAGATCAAGAGGTTATCGCCATTGGTGTGAACAACTTGATTGGCACATTTTTCAATGCTTACCCAGCTACTGGTTCCTTTTCCCGTTCTGCTTTGAAGGCTAAGTGTGGTGTCAGAACTCCATTGGCTGGTATTTTTACTGGTGCTGTTGTTTTGCTTGCATTGTATGCCTTAACTTCAGCATTTTACTACATTCCAAAGGCTACTTTGGCTGCTATTATAATTCACGCCGTCTCCGATTTGATTGCAGAATACAAAGTTACATTGAACTTTTGGAACATTTCTCCGATTGATGCGGGTATTTTCGTTATTGCTGTGATTGTGACTGTGTTTGCATCCATTGAAGATGGTGTTTACTTTGCCATTGCAGCCTCTATTGCGGTTTTGTTGTTTAGGGTTGCCTTCCCAAAGGGTCAATTTTTGGGTAGAATTCAGATTGCCGAAGTTGTAAACCCAGTGATTGAGTCTTCCTCGTACACCATTCACAATGACCCACAAGACAATTCTTCTTCGCAAGAATCTACCAAGGATATTGAAATACATCAGGTTTTGACAAATAGCAATGAAGGAGCCAAGAAGGTTAATAGTTTACAATATGATGAAATCAAGACGGTTAGTGCCCAAGAGTTGGTGCGCCAGAACCCGAACATTAAGTTTCACACCAGGTGGGTTCCGTTGGATAATTATAATATTAATGATAGAATTAATGTTCAACCGCCGCCCCCTGGTGTATTGGTTTTCAGGCCTGTGGAAGCTTTTGTCTACCCCAACTCTTCTAATCAAGTTGATCGTATTAGCGATGAAGCCAAGTTGTTGACTAGACGTGGCAAGCCATACAGTACATCTGGTTCCGGTGATAGACCATGGAACGATCCCGGGCCTTTGAGATTTAGACTTCCATTTTCCAAGAAGGTGGAAGAGGTGCATCAAGCTGAGGATACCCGTCCACTCTTGCGCATAGTTCACTTGGATTTCTCTACTGTTTCTCAAATTGATGTTACTTCGGTACAGGCGTTGGTGGATGTGCGCAAGGCTTTAAACAGGTATGCTGACCGTGAGGTTGAGTTTCATTTCTCTGGTATTACCTCTCCTTGGATTCGTCGCGCATTGCTCAAGGCTGGGTTTGGATCCAATAATGACGATGGTTTGGTTAGCGAAACCTCGTATGTTAATATTGCAACAGATGCAGATTTGGAGAACGGTACACATTCGAATTATTATGCTGCGATTTCTACAGACACCCCTTTCTTCCACTTTGATATTCCAGATTATAAGTGATTAATAGTTTTATATGGTTTATGGTAATAATGATAGATATTTGCTGTCTTCGAGCTGCGAAGCGGTTTATAGCAAGGTTGTAGCGAGCTGGAAGCAACGGACCACTTTATAATAGAAGTATTCCAGATTGTTGTTCAGAGGATATTATCAAGAATATGATGTTAAAGAAGAATATATAGATCAATAATATGAATTTTTCAAAAATATACATTTATCAATAATATGAAGTAATCGAGAATAGTGCAAGTCATGTAGAGTTAGCTAAAACGTGAGAGTCATATAGAGTTATCAAAAATTGAGAATTATCAAAAAGCGAAAGTCATGCAGAGTTATCAGAAAAGTGAATGTGATGTAGAATCCAGTGAAGTACGGTGCAACTATAAGTTGTTGTAGCAAAGTACGCCAAACTTTATAGAAACAACTAAAAACAAAATGACGTCATATGAAGCAAACTTAGACCAAAGCTGCAAAAAATAGCTAAAACAACACTACAGGTGAAGGCTTGGCAACTTACAAATGATGAAATGCAGCGCTTTGGTAACCAAGCCAAGGAAGAAGATGAAAATAAGGATCCGTTAAAATAGTATTGCGGCAAGGGTCTTCTAAACGAAATGAAGCAAAGACGTGCAAAATAGACACAGGATGATGTAGACGATATAGACGAATACGGCAGTTGTGAAAACGAAATATGTTTTTAAAACGGATTGAATAAATTGCCTTAGTGAATCCAATTGAGAACCGAATGGTGGTTTTCTTTGTGAATCAAATCGAGTAGATTTCTCTAGTAAATCAATAGTAATTTTCGTAGTGAATCACTAATTCCTTGAAAGAAATCGATAATATATTGTAGGAAATGACTGAATCGAATTATCTACGGCTAAGGATCCAAAGTATACACTGAGATTTGTGCTCTAAAGCACTGTAACTCTGCGTGTGTCGCGGTATGGACCAGGAACGCGTAAAGAGAAAAAAAAGCAAAGTGAAAAAACAATCATGACGAGCGATCTAATGATAATCGATGCTGAAGAGAAGAAGCCGCGGCGAGCAGGCACCCCTACTGTGAATTACAACGAGTCTAGTCTGGGAGAGGACGAGGAGGAAGTTGAAGAGAAGGTTGATGCGAAAAGGCCACGGGAAGAAGGGGAAGAGACACCCAACAAGCGGGCCAAGAGTGAAGAGAACAAGATAAAGAGAGAGGCGGAAAAGGCTGCAAAGGAGCGGAGACGAGACGAGGAGCGGGCCGAAAAAGAGAAGAAGAAGGAAGAGGAACGCATTGAACGAGAAAAGAAGAAGGAGGAGGAACGCATTGAACGAGAAAAGAAGAAGGAGGAGGAGCGTCAAAGAAAGGAACTTGACAAGAAGAACAAAGAGGAGGAGCGTCAGAGGAGGCTCGAGCAAAAGGAGCAGGAGAAGGAAACCCGACGGAAGAAGCTTGAAGAGGAGAAGATGGAACGTGACCGGAAGAAGGAAGAGGAACGGTTGCGTAAAGTGGCTGCTCAAGAAGAACGTGAGAAGCTCCGGCTAGAGAAGAAAAAGAAGCTCGAGGAGGAAAAGGAACGAAAGGAGGAAGAGAGGAAACGCTTGGAAGAAGAAAAGAAGAGGAACGAAGAGATTAAAGACCGCAACCAAATGAAGATATCCGCCTTCTTCCAAAGGAAACCCTCTCAAACAGTGATCGCCTTGGAGACTCTGGTAAGTGTCCTGGCTGATACCGTGTCTGACTACACGAGGGATTTCTTGCCATTTTTCCAGCAAAAGAACATTGTTATGGCTGAATGCGGTCAATTGAGCGATCTGGAGCTCCAGGTGTCCGAGGGTGTGATCGACTCGCTTCTCAAAAGCCGATTTCTCGATTCGACGAGCAAACCTCTTGACTTGGCCATTCTCAATTCAAACACAAACACGGAAATATCTGCCTTTTTTAGTAGATTTTCAACAGGAAGACCTGTTGATCTCACTTCATTAACACCGGAGGACATTGTTGGTGCGTTGAACAGCCCAACGACAACGGAGTCGCAAATACACGAGATGCTCTGCCAGATTCCCCCAATCAAGTATCTCAGTTTCTACGAAAACGCGAAACCACCATATGTCGGCACGTGGTTTTCCAAGGCACATCGGGTGGTATTGCCGAGTCCCACGGACACGCTGCAGACGGGGTTCGAGTACGAGTACGACTCTGACTTGGAGTGGAACAAGGAAGACGAAGAGGGGGAAGATCTCGACGATGACGACGACGACGAAGAAGATATGGTGATGGACGACGACGATGTGGACGACTTTGTGGAAAATAACGACGGAGACACCACCAACCGCAAAATACACCTGTTGGTCGTGGTCACCAGACTCAACGACCTGGAAAACCAAGACTTCTTCGTGCTGTTCAAAACAGAAGTTATGGCTAAGGATATTGCGTTCCCCATCCAGCTTCCATCTGTAGCACCGCAAAAGCTCACAGACACAGCGGATACCTCTTCCCTGAACGCCTCCACTGTCAACGTATTGACCCCACAGAAAAAAACCATAAAGGACCCCGCCGTTCTTGTGTCATTGACAGAGTTTGTTCGCAAGAACGATGACTTCAGTATAGGCACGTTGGTGGAGCTTTCCAAAAAGGAGTTTAAGGACTTTACAAAGGCTCTTTTGAAGAATACTATACAGGATATAGCGGTTTATAATAAGCGTACCCAAAAGTGGGAAATACAGCTGGACATTTCATGAGTGTCCATGGTCATTGGTTGTAGTTATATGTATTGTTTCCTATGATTCGAGAGTCTTGATTTTTTGGTTCCGATGGTTTTTGTTTCGATTTTTGAATTCGTATGGATTTTAGTTCTCTATTGATCAACGCTGGATTATCTATTGATCAGCTTCTGGATTTGATTATTATTCATTTCGTATGGGTTTTTGTTCTCTAAGATCAGATTCTGGATTTGATCCTTATTCATTCATAGATTTAGATCTTTATTGATGGATTTCATCAAATTGATTAATTCATCTTATCCTACATTTCACTCATCCTCTTTATTATTTAATTTCATTAGATTTTCTTCATTGAATTTTGTATTCAGTCCACTTCAATCACATTAATTCTCTTTATTATAATGACTTGGATTCAATTGGACTGAATCGAAGTCATATGCAGCCTTACATAGAGAAACCGTTACACATTAGAACTAGTAATCAGATCTTGTCGCGATGACCAACAGATTAGAAGTCAACATATAAACAACACTTAAAATATATAAACAGCACTCAAAGTATATACAATAGTCTGGTCACCTTTAAGGCCCCAGAATCATTGTAACCAGTATGTAAGGAAAAGATGTTAGCAATCGCCATAACCCAAACAGCAATAGAAATTACAGTCCAGAAAATTACTTTTCAGTACGCGTACGCATGAGCGATCGAGAAGAAGCCAGGACGATTGAGTTCGTATCCACGCAGATGCAAGTACGGCACGAGGAGGCAGAGCTAGAGGAGCGGCGACAGGAGGGATTGAAGAAGAAGCTCCCGTCAATACAAAGGTTTGCAAACGAGCCGACTGCCACCGTGAATCAACCTGTACTAAAGAAGGCACCGCGCAAACCACGCAAGGCCAGGACGCTCGGGAGCACCAGAGTACCCAAAGCCCGCAAGAACCAGACGTTGGAGGCACTTGCACGAAGTCAGTTTTCGCAGAACAAGTTGGCGTACTTTCTGAACCAGAGCAAGATTGATCACTTTATGAAGGGAATACAGACCAAGAGTGATGTGGGATTGATAGACGGAGAAGAAGCGTCCAACTTATACTCCAAGGACGACTGGATGATGATACTTCATCACATTAAACAAAGGTTCCCCGATTTGGGCAGTTCTGGTAAGAGGAATTTGAAGTGGATCACCAGTAGGATACACGAGGATGTAGATCAAGATAGTCTTTGGTCCCAGGCGTCTACCCACCCTGAGACCGCTTTCACCGAAGAGGATTTGAGGTGGTTGTATGACCTCAATGACGAGCAGATGGCCATGGAAACGAATGCTGGATCATTCGATGAGCTGTCGTTGTTCGTGATGACCCTTTCCCAGGATGTCCTTGGGGGCGTGAATGAGAGTATTGATCAGGAGAATATTGAGCAGACTGAACATATTGAGCAGACTGAACATATTGATCAGGAGAAGATTGAGAAGACTGAACATATTGTTCAGATTAAGCAGATGGATCATAATGAAAACGAGGATCAGAATAACCAAAAGGATAACGGAAAGGAGTCAGGGAACTGGAATAAGAAACAAAAAGACTACAACCGTAATGAAAAACACCATAATGAGGATGGCGACGATTTGGGGTCGCAAGTTTCGGAATCCTCACAGGAGATACACACCCTTACAGCCTTGGAGCCGGTGTCTGATTTGTCCGAAGTTCTGGACCTGGAGTCTGAAATCGAGGCTTTGGAAATGATAATTAAGAAACGGAAAATTGTTAGTATAAAAGCCACCCAGAAGTCGCAAAGAATGCAAGATACACAGCAAAGAACACAAGAAACACAGAAGTCTCAAAAAACAGATGCAACACAAAAGTCTCAAAGAACAGAAGCAACACAGAAGTCTCAAAGAGCAGAAGCAACACAGAAGTCACTATTTTTACAGATATCACAGAATGCACTGGTAATACCCAGCCCTAAGCCACACACACCACAGAAGCCAACCGATATACCCAAGTCACATACACCAGTCCAGAGTTCGAGACAACCAGAGATTATGGAAGTAACTTCGTTTTATAGCTTCCCCTTTGCAGAGGAAAACCAAGTTATTGAAGTGGAGGACAGTTTAGATATCCAGAATAACAAGCGGATCCGTGATGTAATTTTCAAAGCACAGCAGACACCAGTAAAGTCTCCATTTACAGCCGCACCTATTCAAAAGAGTGATTTTAGCAACGGGAACCCCAGAGACCAAATGCAGAGTGTGAATTCTGTTCGAAGCGAGGTTGTATTTTCAGACGATGAGTTCTCCACGGCCAAATCACGATGGTCCGAAGCCGAGGAGCCGATGGTATCGTCGATGCCCCAACACACAGAGAGAAAGCGACGGTTGCTCCATACAACGAGATATCAGGTGATGAGCAATTTGAAGTTCACAGAGTATCGCGATAAAGAAAATAGAATCACTGTTCGTAGATTGAATACCGAACAGGTTGTGTTTGATCTGGATAATGAGGTTCCAGACCTGGAAGATGACGAGGATAATAATATGAGTATAATCGAGATCACTAGGGAAATCGACGATGAAGGCGAAGCCAATACATCCATACTCCAGGTTCCTTCCAGTCCAACTACTGAAGAAGGAATACTCCAATATCTATCGGATGGTCTGGAATCATCAGAGGATATTCCTGCGTACACTGGCGAGGTTATCCAGTCTCCAGAGAAACAAAAAGTGGTTGCAAAATATAAGCGTACAAAGTGATCATCTCTATAATCTAATTGTTGTAATTGTTGAATATCCATGATTGCAGTCAATCTATCGTAGAACTTATGTATTTAATTTAGAGCATATACATTTATTGTACCAATATTGTAATTGGCTCATTAATTGAAATTGGTTCACATATTATTGGTTCATTAATTGAAATTGGTTCACATATTATTGGTTCATTAATTGAAATTGGTTCACATATTATTGGTTCATTAATTGAAATTGGTTCACATATTATTGGTTCATTAATTGAAATTGGTTCACATATTATTGGTTCATTAATTGAAATTGGTTCACATATTATTGGTTCATTAATTGAAATTGGTTCACATATAATTGATTCATATGATTGAATACAGAAACCGATTTAAGTATTAATGTATGTAGTTTCATTGATGCAGGATTTAATAAAGGTTCATAGCTATAGCTTGAATAGTAATGTTCCCGCATAATACTTTACTCTCACAAAGAGACAATCCTGGAACATCTCCAACGATGAACGTTGTACAATATCTGACCAACAAGACACTCCAAGACCGTGGATGAAAATACGAAACATATTTAATCAGCACATTATTTGTTTATACTCCAGTGCGCTCTGTATACCGACACTCGGACCAGCAATTAAAAATCACCTGATTGGAGATATTTAACTATTTAAGCAAATTAAGAGGTTTAATGCTAAAAGAGTAGGTGTAAACAATAGCTACTGGAGATTTTACCTGCCTTTCTATTGTCATCTATCCTATATATGTAAATCGCCATTGCCATGTGCATTTTCCGGACCTAGTTGGTGTGATGGTTTAACTCTTTGGAGTTTTCTGGCTCTTAGTTTGATTTATAAGTCTAATCTCTTAGAGTGATCTATTAGTCTAGTCCCTTAGAATGAACAGTCTAATCTCTTGATGTGATTTCTTTGTTGATTTCTCTCATCACTCGTCTTGATAGGATCAAGACCTTCGATCAATTACTCAAATATACTTCTTATGATCTGCATCAATTTTATCCTCCACCAACTTTCTGTTTATATACGTGACGATTCTGGTGGTGATACCTGCGTTAGCCACCAATGTCCCTGGTCCAAACACCAAGTTGTTGAAGAAGTTACCAAAGGGTCTATAGTACATCACTCCCAACGCCCATTTGGCATGGATAAACCACACCAACAAGAGCAACAAGGTGAGTGTCGTAAGCACAAACGCGTTGAACGCTCTTGACTTGGAAAGTCTGTCTTCTGGCTTGTATGCTGGCTTCTTCATTTGACTGTGAAATTCCAAAACAATTTTTTTCTCTTTCTCTTTAGACATGGAGAGGTACAACAGTGAACCACTAGCGGTGACTCCGGCGTATTATGATGGGGGAGTGCCTGTGTTCGAGCCGAATATGGATGATTTTGCGGACTTTTATCGGTACAACAAGGCAATTAACCTGTATGGGATGAAATCAGGGATCGTGAAAGTGGTACCACCTGTGGAGTGGGTGCGCCAATTGGATGGCATCTACACCAAGGAACGGTTAGAAAAGGTCAAAATTAAGAACCCGATAGTACAGCAGATCAATTCGGTTGGCAACGGCGTTTTCACACTGCAGAATGTGGAGAAGGCCAGAACGTTTAACATGGTGCAGTGGAGAGAGCTACTGAATAAGCAAAACTACCAACCACCTAATATAAAGAGGCGCCAGTCCATTAGAGACAAGGAACCCAATGCAAAGGAAAAGAGTAGCGAATCTAATGAGAAGAACGAACCTAAAGAGAAGAATAACGTAAATGACACTGATGGTTCCAAAGAGAATGATGCATTCACTAGCGAACGGTGCACAGAACTTGAGAAGAACTACTGGCGAACACTCACGTATGCAGAACCCATGTATGGCGCAGACATGCTCGGCTCTTTGTTCCCAGACACAGTCACGTCGTGGAATGTTGCACTGCTCCCCAATATTCTTGACTTGATGAATACTAAGCTTCCTGGGGTCAATGACGCCTACCTATATGCAGGATTATGGAAAGCGACCTTTGCATGGCACTTGGAGGACCAGGACCTCTATCTGATCAATTATCTACACTTTGGAGCTCCCAAACAGTGGTATCTGATCCCACAGGAACACGAGGCCCGTTTCTTTGACGTGATGAAGGACACATTTAGCGACGAGTACAAAAACTGTAAAGAGTTCCTCAGACACAAAACGTTTTCGGTGCTGCCGCAGTTTCTCGAAAAGCACGGTATTCTGTACAACAAAGTCGTGCACCGTGCTGGCGAGTTTATGATAACGTATCCTTATGGTTACCATGCTGGCTTCAACTATGGCTACAACTTGGCCGAGTCTGTTAACTTTGCCTTGGATGATTGGTTCCCCATTGGTGCCGTCACAAATAAATGCGAGTGTATACCGGATTCGGTGGGTATCAATGTTCAACAGTTACTCTGTAGTTACAAGGGCATTCCATATGAGGTACCCATGGTTCCATTGGCTCCAACGGTTCCTATAGTTCAAGTGGTACCGGCGGTTTCTCTGCATCCCCATCAAAGTCAAATAACTCGACAGGAGAGGCCAAAGCCTGTTTCGAGCGCACCACAACCTAAAAGACTAAAGAAGGTTCAAAACTACTATGAATGCAACTTATGTTCCAACTCATTTACTGGAAAAACAGCTCAGCACCCAGCGTTCAAGTTGATCCCTACAGACGTTAGTGTTGGTGGTAGAGCCGCCATGGTACATAGAATATGTGCACGAATGTTCCCTGCGCAGCTCACGGTTCTACCTAGCAGAGTGAATGGTATGAAATCTATCTCAAAAACCCAAAGGAAGCTCAAGTGCATGGTGTGTAATAAGGGTAAGAATGATGAATTGCATGGTGCATGCTTCCAATGTACTTCACCCAAATGTACCCGCTCATACCATGCAACGTGCGCGGTCGGTGACTCCATATATTTTGATTTCGAAGGAGGCGAGTTCCTTTGTAAATACCACCGTCGCAAGGAGACAAACACAAAAGTGATTGAAAAATGGAGTGAGGGCGGATGGGTGCAATTCGCAGTAAATGGTAAACAATACTGTGGCTGTATTGTCACAAATAACTCCAGCGAAAACACTTTGGACGTTAGTATCTATCCCTTGCTTGTGGATACTTTGGAAGTAAGCTATGATAATGTTTTGATTGGAACGTCACCGTCATTGGTACCGAGTGAAAAGAGACATTCTGATACAACTATTAACTATGGCGATTACAATCAAGAGTATGTTTTCCAGGATACTCAGTATCAGTTGCAACATGAGCACACCCGTGCAGTTAACCAACCAGATTCGCGCATTCCAATACAAAATGTACAATCTTCCCCACACCAAAATCAGTCTTTTCAGAATGTGTCAAATCAGTCTTACCTTCAAAACCAGTCTTTTCAGAATGTGTCAAATCTTCAACCACATCTGAAGTATTTTCCATGAAGTGAAACATGTTAATAGAAAGTTAGGAAATTGCAAACCAAAGAGAAATGATGAAAACCAACTTACAACAAATCATAGGCAACAATGACTTGAAATTTTTGATAGGAAATCAAATCCACAACAACACAGGATCGGCCAGGTGTGGTCCTACTAGTGACTATTGGAAGTTTTAATTTAAATGAAACCATTTCTATGGCTGGTTCATTTCACGAATTTTCAGAATAGTCGTCGCGTAATTGCTGTACACAGCATCAGATAAAATATGAAATTACCAATATAGCCGGGTCAAATGGTTTAGGACCGATGTAAAGGATACGAAGAAATGAGATCTCGAATTGTATAAATGTAGTACAAAAGGAAATTTGCACCCACTGGATAATAAGAATAAATAAAAAATTTATAATAGTTTTAGAGTTCCATGTTATATTACACCACTTCTTCTATAGTTTGGTTGCCATGCTTACTTAAACGTGATCTATTTGTTATGAACGGTTATGTTAAAGAAAAAAATGAAATAAGGTTGCAAAAAGAGTAGGAATAGTTGGGAACTTTCAATTACTGCATAACGATTGAATGAGAAGCCATAAAATTTTAATATGCAGTCAAATATTAAGAAGATCTTATGTTAATACACAGTCAATTGTTGGTATCAACAAGACATTCAATTTTTTAGATGACTTTGAGTGATGGCTTCTGTAGTTCTGCTACCTTTTTTCGGTTTTTTCTATGCTGATGGGTATTCAGCTCATCTTATACAAGTATTAGGTACTTTCAGACTATACATTGCTTTCCTCTGATCATGGTTAGAAGTAGCTGTTACAAATAGTCTGACCCAATCAAATGAATATTTCCAATTGTATTTAATTAATATAATCACCAGGACGACTTGTTTTATTCTACAAGATGCCTGATTTTGGGTGGAAAGGATCGTGCCTCAATCTCTATGAAAATAGTATACACTTGATTAGGAACCCTTTGCGTTCTTGCAAATCTATAGTGTTTGTGTTTTGCTTAGGATTAAAATATGTTTTAGCGGAGATGGTTATTTGTAAGGAAGCTTCGTTTGGTTAGTTATTTCCTTCGTTATTTGTAAGAATACCTTGTTTTGCTCGTTTTTTTTCTTCGCTATTTCTAAGAAAACCTCGTTTGGTTCGTTATTGTCTTCGTTATTTGTAAGAATGCATTGTTTGGTCCTTATTTAGTTGTTTAGATTTTCTTGGTTAGAGTTATAATGTAGACTGTAATTTTAGGTTTCATAGGATCAACTGTAAGAATACACAGTAAACTGTATAATCTGCAATATAGAGCTAAAGATTTTGTTAGTATCGCGCTCGGAAAATTAACTCGTTCATGAAACGAGCTTTATCAGACAGTGAGATCGAAGATATAGACGATACAATCGACCCATCGAGTGATGAAGAGGTCATAACACTAAGTTCCCGGGTGGTTAAGCCAAAGTACCCTACTGATACCATAAATGATACGAAACAGACAAATACAACCAAGCTTATCAAGCGAGAGAGCCAACGCGTAGATATAAAGGAAGACGACGCCACGCAATGGGTGGATAAGTACCATCCGACGACACTCGTAGACGTGTCTATCAACCCGCTGAAACTCAAACAAGTACGACAAGTGTTTGAGAAAATGTTAAGAGGGGAGGGATGCCGGCTTTTGGTAGTGACTGGGCCGGCAGGCAGCTCCAAGTCGACTGTTTTCAAGCTTCTTGCACAGGAACTCATTCCACAGTACCGTCAGGCGAGTGGTAATCTGAAGTACACGTTTGATGGCCAATCAGATACACAATGCTGGCTTGAGTATATTGATGGGAATTCATATGGGCAGCAGGCGAACCATTTTGCGGAGTTCTTGGGCGAGTGCAAGTACCGAATGGGCACCAGTCTTTCGATGATACTTGTAGAAGAACTTCCTAATGTGTTCCACGACGATACGTTGAGGAATTTTAGACATGCGATCAACGAGTGGATATTCGACGACTCGCCACGGCCGCCGCTCGTTCTCTGTTTGACCGAAGTGGAATACCAAGGGTTGGATTCCCGAATCCAACACTCGTACTCGATAGAGAACAACTTGTGCGTGGATACACTCTTGGGCAGAAACATCCCGCATTTGCCCCAGGTTTCTCAGGTCAAGTTCAATGCCATAGCAAACAAGTTTATGCAAAAGACGTTATCCAAGATCATTAAGCTGGAGGCGGTGTTCAAGCGAATCCCCGTGCTGGTGACACAGGAATTCGTGGATAAGTTAGTCAAGATTGGAGATATACGATCTGCAATATCCAATCTACAGATATGGGCATTGCATTATACAAAGAACCAATACAAGGACAAGCCCGTACTTGACTTTGAAACCAACTACATACGCGAGAACCAAGTCAATTTGTTCCATGCGATAGGGAAAATCATATATCTGAGTTCTGAGTTTGAGAATTTGAGCAGTGATGAGAGCGACTTTTATTCTGTCGAGAAGGTGCTCCTGTCGTTCAACCAAAATAACCTCCTTAACCTTTCGTTGCTTGAGAACTACCATGTGTTCCAGGACTCACAATACTCCTTGGAGCTAGCGAGCAATATCGTGGATGGGCTCAGTTTGACAGATACCCTCCCCGAGAGCGCCAGCGAGTACGGGATCAGAAACACTCGAACACAGTTGAGGCGAGTGCCGGCACGGCAGTCGAGCTCTGGCCTTTTCAAAATCAAGTTCCCGCGCCATTTCAAAATGGTTAGGCAGTTTAACATCACGAACAAGCAGATCCGAAGCTACCAGCGGTGGATTGACCATCGCCGTTCGTTCAACGACTTGAATATGATTGACGGGTACTATATGCCGATAATATTGAATGCAAAGTATCGCAGACGATATCTGTATAACCGGTTGGGTGGACGTTTCCAGGAGATCTATGCCGATAACGAGGTTCCCATGGATGACAACGAAGAGGATCATGCCCAGTTGGACCAGATGCAGCGTGATATCAATGAGAAGGCAAGGGCAGAGGATGATGAATATAGTGAGGGCGAGCTTAGTGATCCAATCGATGAAAGTGGTGAGAGTGATGGTGAGGATATGTGGTCTGATGATGATATTGACCAGCTTATATCGCAGGGGATGTTGTAGTTCAACTTTACGGTTGACATCAGACGTTGCTCTATATTGATACCAGCCGCCTCTAACATCAGCCGCTTCTAACATCAGCCGCTTCTAACATCAGACATTTCTAACATCAGACATTTCTAACATCAGACGCTGCTCTATATTAGAATCCAATTAACATAACACACACGATTATCTATTAACATTATAGCCGTCGCTGTTTTCATTCAGATAAACCTTATAACTAAAAATACTCAACAACTACAATCAGCACCAGAAATTTATAGTCAAACATCACAGTCAACACTAAAATTCAAGCCTATAAACGAGTCAAGAAAGAAAAAAAAAGCTCACAAGATTCACAGAGTTTCTAATAGTCTTGATTAAGAAGATAAACTCCCTGTTCTTTGGGGGCGTGACTCTCTTTGGGGATATCGGTAATTTACTCAGTTAAGGCTCCGGTAATTTTGACTTTCGTGGATATCGGGAAAGGTTGGCGATTATTTCCTGTAGATTTCAGGCAAGGTGTGTCAGTGATTATTTCTCGTATATATCAGGCAAGGTTTGTTTATGACTATTATTGAGATTAGTAAACATTACGGCGATGGTAATAATATGAATGTGAATTGTTAGAAGGCTGCACCCGAATGTGTCAACATGATTCTGGCACGAATATCGCCTAACCAAAGATAAGATCTACAAATACATAGCATAAATAAACTAATTCTTAAGCGTTACAAGATCACTGCATAATATTAACGATTAAACTCCGAGGGTAGTTTCCAACCCGTAAATTGATTAAAACTACACCTTCAAAGCGTTGTCAAAGAACTGTTCATCTTCAGCGATGTTTTCCTTGACGATATCCAATCCACCTTGGAACTCTCCATTAATGTACAACTGTGGGAAGGTTGGCCAGTCGCTGAACTTCTTGAGACCTTGTCTCACTGAGTCATCCTTGTAGATATCGAAGAAGCCGAATCTCACATCGTGTTCTCTTAAGATGGCAACTAATTGTCTTGAGAAACCACATTGAGGCTGGTTAGGGGAACCCTTCATGAAGAGCATCACGGGGGCGGCGTTGGTTAACTTCAGTAATCTTTGATTCAAAGCCTCCTCCGATTCTTCTTCAACTGGTTCTGGTGCCGAAGGTGCGGCAGAAGTGGATGGAGGTACAGTGGTTGCTGGCGCAGAAGAGTCCGAAGATGAAGAGGAGCCCGTGAACTGGTTCAATGCATTGATGAACTCCTTAGGATCAGCACCAGAAATCTCCTTCAATATAGTGGAGTTCCTGATGAGAATAGAATATGGCACGGTGCTCACGTCGAATAACTCGCTGATCTCAGACAACTCGTCGGCGTTGATGGAGAGAAATATGATGTTGGGATCCAGAGCCTTCGACTCGGCCAAGGTCTTGAACACACTGTTCATGGTCTTGCATGGTGCTGCCCATGGTGCGTGAAAGTACAATGCAATAAGCTTGGTAGGATCAGACTTGTAGAAGTCAGTGAACTGTTCTTCAGACTCGATTTCAATAACACCCATGATGCTTTACATGAAATTAATAATCGCTCCGGTGAACTTTTTGACCAACGGTGTATGCAGGCAGTCATGGGAAATGTCGCAAGACTCCACAGTATGACCGATATCAGCGACACCCTCAACAACTATTGTTGTCATCGTTTCGTTTCCTTCATTCTGTTTAGGAATCATTCCTGTTTTTAAGTTTCTTTGTATGATCGTGTTACTATCTTTCTATGTATTGTATTCTTATCTTTCTGGTTTGTTTTCTTATGTTTCTGGTTCGTGTTCTTTTGCTTCTTGTTCGTGTTCCTAATCTTTCTACGGATCGCCCTGGAGTAAATGTATCTCTTAACTTCAGCTATATCAGCGTTCACTGATTTCCATGTCATACCCTGCTGGGTTCCTTATCCACCTTACAACCACTTCACTGGTCTATTTTATTTAGCTTCAGGACAACCGGTTCTCACTAGCGCACTGAATGTCGTATCCCATCTCATTAAATGTCACCCCTCATTATGTAGTATCATAATCATACAAGTTCTGGCGAGATTCATAGTCAGAGTTTTCATAGTAATTTTGTTCTGATCATATTTTATTGATCCATATTGTATTGATCCATATTGATCAATATTGTACTGATCCCTAATGTTCTGATTCCAACTATCGTTAAAGCTAAAGATATGGCAGGACAAGTGCATTGGGTGGTGTCAGCATCATCATTTGTCCTTCGCCATTAGCTTGGAATATAGTATAGTTGTCGCACGAAGGGCAATAATCGTCATGGTGACGACTAGAAAAGTCTTGCCTGGAACTCGGGCTAAGTTGAACAATGTATAAATACATAACTGATGTCATAAACATACAGAGATACACATGCTCTACATGCTCTATCATTTGGAAGAAATATGCAGAGTCGTTACCCAGAAAAGCGGAAGAATGGAAATGGCCACACTAAATATTAAGCCGATTTTTCGTGTGGAAATCGCTAGCTCCGGGAACATGAGTAATCATAGTCATTAGAAACTACTTCTGAAGATAATCAAATGTATAGGTTACTAGATAGACCTAATAAATCAATGATGAGTACGTGAACGTTTCAAATGTTCTAAAAAACCTGAAAAATGTAACTATACAGAGTAACACGACATCTAAACACTATTCAACATAGGTTTACTTCAGCTTGAGTATTCAAAAAAGAATACTTCTGTTTGAGTTGTCTAATTGATGAATACAATAACTCTGTTTGAGTTGTCTAATTGATGAATACAATAACTCTGTTTGAGTTGTCTAATTGATGAATACAATAACTCTGTTTGAGTTGTCTAATTGATGAATACAATGAAAGGTGGTAAAGCTGCCAGTTGAGGTGTCCCCCTGATTATTTTCGCAGCCAAAAATCTGGACACAAACAAGAGTATAATCAACGCCTTCAAGAAAAATATACGGATTCTACATAATCGATGGGTTTTAATTCCCTGGTATAATACTATGTATAAATTATATATTTTTTTCAACTTTGAGTTTACCTGATATCCACCAAGTCTGTGCTTGATTGTACAAAATACAGTAGCCATAAAAATCCATAGTTTCATCTGAGAGATCAAGATCATTAGGTACTTTATGCATTAGTCTTGATCCATGTTACTGCGCCTGTAGTTTACATAAATCCTCGGTACAAAACCACAGTATATGAGTGCAATTTGAATATTAGAGAGGCCCTTTAAACTTCAGGGATATTTTACTGCAGACGTTAGGTTATTCAGGATTAGCAGGTATTTAGAGTACTTTAGAGTAAGCAGATTTTTATCGCAGTTTAGGGCAGGACTAGAAGTGGAAATGTTGAAACTGTGAAAATAATCGGTTTAAATCTAAAACTTTGGACATATAAAAGTATTACCACTGAGAATATATACAACAGTAGTACTGAAAATATAGAACAATACAGAACAGTACTACTGAGAATACAGAATAATATAGAATAGTAGTATTCAGAATATAGATTAGTGAGTGGGAATATAGAACAGTATTATTGCTGATTTAGAGACAGTTGTGTTCTGCTTGTGTTTTTTTAATACCGACAGCCATCGGATCGTCGGATTCCCCACATACCCTGAATTATCACAACCCCACAATTACCATATACAGTCTACCCCAACTTTTTATCTTCCAAACCCCACTGATTATTCACAACGTTCATTCAAACACGCGCCTCTTATCACCTCTCGTATCTTGTGGTGTGATTTGTAGGAGTCGCTTTTTTGATCTGCTCATACCCACGGTCCAAGTTTGGTTTTCTCTCTTCTCCCCTCCCCCTTGCCCAAAAAAAAAAAAAAACTTGATAATCAGCACGACAAGTACTTTGAGCGGGACGTATACACATACACACACATACACGCAATCCTCGTATAACAGACCTGCCCGTTCACAGAGCCCGCAAAGCGCAAAAGTGGTAGTGTAAACCTCAGAATCCCCTTTGGTATCGGAGTTTTGATTTTCTGATTTTCTGATTTTTATTATTTTTTTTTGTTGGACATATTATTACGAAGGATGAACGAGGATACTGGAGTGAATGGTGACAAGAAGAATGTACCTCTAGAGTTGACTGCGTACGGGACGACTCCGCTGGGGAAGCCACGGTTGTTTGTATGTCAAGTGTGTACCAGAGCATTTGCACGGTTGGAGCACTTGAGGCGGCATGAAAGATCGCACACGAAAGAGAAACCCTTTAGCTGTGGTGTGTGTCAGCGCAAGTTCTCCCGAAGGGACTTGTTATTGAGACATGCACAGAAGCTTCATGCTGGGTGTTCGGATGCAATAACCAGATTACGCCGTAAGTCGATCAAACGTCTTAACTCTGCCAAAGGTGGTGGCGCGGGGGTAGGAGCAGACGGGAGCGGTGACCACGACGACGAGGACGACATTGACGAGGACGACGAGGAGATGGAGGACTCTCTGAAAATGAAAAGAGATGGAGACTTCAATCTAGATCCTTTCCCCACCAAAATGCCCGCATCCATCCACATGTCGCCACTGACACCCATCACCAACACCAACTCGGCATTGAAGGCAAACACACGCAAGAGAAGAGGTGCGTCTTTCTCCGCGCAGTCGGGTGCCAACTACGCAGTCGCAATCCCGGAATTCCCAGACTTGTATCCAACACAGGATAACGTTGAGTTCCTGACTCCCCAGATGTTACCCCTGTCCATGCATGATGAAATCAATTGGTTAAATAATCTATCGCTGATCCCAATGCTCAATATAGGCCCTTCACACCATCGACTGAATTCCCTAGCATCAAATCACTCAAACTTTGGCAACCCCTATATGATGCCCACAGCTACAATATCAAATCAGGAAATGCAGAATGGCATGGCTAAATCAAACCACCCGGGACAGATTCTGCAAAATCAGCTCCCAAACACTAATCCCACTAATGTCGAAAATTATGGTTACTCCTTCTACGAAGATGTAAAACCATTGGAATTCTCAAACTTCCCCTTCAAATCTTTAAACCATTTGAAGCAAGACCAGCAATCAGAACACAGTATCCAGAATTCTCAGGATGAGAAACTCCAAAACAACTTTGACTTGAACTTTTTAAACGACATGGACGAATTATCACATGAAATAGACGTGGGCGCAAAATTCTTGCCCAGTGGTTACATGTTTTATGGCGATAACCCACTGGTCCTGCTGGGCGGCTTCGATGCAAATTCCCCAGGAGTAGTGTCCCCTCCAGACTTGATTGGAAGCCAATTGCTCGATAACGAAACCTTTGGCCGCCATCATGCTCACCCGCTCTTGCAAATGATGACCACAAATAGCTACTCCCACACAAGGCTATTCACAAACCATATGCGCCTGATGATAAACAGATCCTTGGATAAGTACCCCATTAGTGGGATCATGGCTCCACTGCTCCCATCAAATGAAAAATTGGAGTTGTACTTGGAGAAATTCATATCCATCTTCCTCGGGCACTTCCCCTTTATCCACCACTCAAAATTAAACGAACACGAAATTATGAATATGACTTGCAATGAAGATATCAATAACGAAAGCGCAAGGGTATGTCTACCTTTGCTCATCGCTACCATCGGTGCCTTGTTGGCTAATAATAAATACGATTCAGAACACTTATACGAGGCACTGAGAAGAACAATCCACATTTACTTGGAATCTCGTAAAAGCTCGGTGGGCAACTCAAACGAAAAGGATACAAGCACTGTGAATCCTCTCTGGTTAATCCAGTCTTTAACTTTAAGCGTCATTTATGGTTTGTTTTCAGAAAACGAAAATAACGTGTACATCGTCATTAGACAATTGAATGCTCTTAATCTGTTGGTGAAAACTTCCATAAAAAGCTCTAGAGAAATATTGTTTCTGTTGAACCAACAGGATGAACTGCTGGTTCGTAAATTGAAAATGGGTGAACCGATGGACGAACAAAGAAGGTATCGTACAAACATTAATATGCAATCTCAGACTCGTATTGTCTTTATGATTTACCGTCTCACAAACTTCTTGCTTATGATGTATAACGTCCCGCTTACATTAAGTGTTCAAGATCTACAGCAGATATCTGCTCCAGACACTAAAGATGAAATCTTATGGCTGCTTCGTAGTTATGCGGATCTTGTTAACCATACAAAGCAAACAGGAAAAACACTCGATTATTATACACATAAGGAAGAAAAGGTGATATTCAACGATTTACTCTCGGAATTGGTTAAACTTCACCCATCACAGCCAAACAATAAACAGGTTCTCAAAAGATTGAGCGAACAGAGCTATTTCTCTTTCATCTCCATTGTACATGGATTGTATGAATTACAGCAATCTCACCAAATTGATATACTGAACGTTTTGGATACGGTAACCATGTTTATGCCAACAGCACACCCCAGAAATCCAAATGAACAAAACTTTGAACGTTTGGATTATGCATTATTGGCAAACTTCTCAAAAATCCTGTCATTGGTAGACTTCAAATTGGTTAAAGAGCAAAGTTGGTTACGTAATTACGAAGAGCTCACTACAAAGTTCAGCTTGTTTTTAACCAATAATAGTCTGGGAACATCGGCCACTGAGAATGATATGGTTTACCTCAAAATTGTCGACTGCTCACTAATGATTTTGAAGTTGATCTTATTTAAGACTGAAGATGTACCAAAGGATCCAAATGAAATCATTCCAGATAATATCTCAGGAGTAACTTTCTCAGAAAACCCTAGTAATCAATTCAATGAGTTGAATAATTTGTTGTCCAGTGAATTCGATCACCCATTGAAAGCACGTACCAATGGCGATAGCGAAAACACGTTAGCAACTTTTGAAAAGTTCATCAACATAAGAGTGAATGATGATTTTGACAGCCTGACAAATCTGATTCATTCACAAATGCTTTTCCATGTGTTTGCAATACTAGCAGCATTTCTGGTATACATATTACGGAAGAACAACCCTAACCTGTCGATTTATTCCAATGACAGCAATTCAGCTTATCTCTTATTTGAGCTTAACCATCGTTTCAGTATGACACTCAAAATATTAGATAAGATTGAAAACTTCTTAAAGATTCGTTACCAAAATCAAAATCCGGGAGAATTGGATCAATTCTTCAGCAATCTACAATTGTATAATGGATCTTTACACAATGGTGAGAATGCTTACACGTTGGAAAAGACATTATACATTTTAAAAGTCGGGGAGGTAGTTCTTAATTATTTATTTGATCTGAATATTAAAGTTTCAATATTCAAGAAATTGAGTGGAAGCTTAGCTCAGATCCGCAAATACTTGATAGACAACGAGGCTTTGGTGTTATCTTAATTGTTGTTTGAGGAAATTCACACTTATCATTCACTGAAAGCATATGTCGTTGTTGGTTTCACTGAGCTGCAACCATAGATTCTTTCATGAGTTTTTATAAAGAAAAGAAAGAATTAATGCTATCCGCGGGTGATCCTTTTATTTATTTTGTAACAAAATCTAAATATATATTAGTTAACAGCTAAGTTACATATGAGGTTTCTTGTAGGTCTCAAATGTTTTATCAAATCGAATATCAATCAAGTCATTATTGATTATTATAGCCCTTAATATTTGGTTTGTCTTGTTGAAATATTCGCCGTATATGCATGCAGTAAATTGTTTTTGCTCATGATGCCTGTTTTCTTGAAAGTTTTGTTGCTGACATCTATAGAATTTTTACTATGTTGATATAGCCTCTCTGAACCTTGAATATTATTCCTACACTTGTCCCCACATCTTCTCAGCCTCTCTCGGTATGCCATATTTGACGTATTTCCGAAATAATAATCTAATTTGTGTCTTTTTGTAAAGATTGTGTTTAGTGTTATCAGCCGCGCACAAACTAAATGCTCCTTCTACACTGTGTTCCGATTTCCAATCTACTCTACTTTCCTGAAAATATCGCCTAGGATGTCGAATTTTCAAGGAGGCAAATTTAATCTGATACGAAGTACCTTGGTTAATGCTTGGTTTTATCCGGTTTCAAAATTAGGTTTTTTTTCAATAATAGGATTGTGATGTTTGATTCTCTGCAGAGGCTCGAATGATCATATTTGAAAATTTTCATTCTAGATAACAAATGCTAATATTCATAATATTCATAATATTCATAATATTCATAATATTCATAATATTCATAATATGATATAATAGGATTATATTTTAAGACGATCTTACTAAATCAAAAACTCCATTATAAACTATTTGGACTATTATTGCGGTATGGATCTTTAGAAGTTTATTTCAACTCTACTCATTACAGAGAGCACTTCGCCATAGGTCTCTTCTATTATATAAACAGAAACTCTTCCCAGCTCTGAGGACTTTTTGATATAAATGTAAACACCGTGTTACCTTTGATTCTTGTCTTATATTCTCCTGCTGTGTAATTCAGCTCCATATTGTTTATCTCATGAAAATAACAATCGACTTCTTTTAAACTATGATAACTCTAAGCTCTCTGATTGCTCTTGGGAAATATAGTATCCGTAGTACAAAGATACAAAATTTCCAAATTCTTGCAGTTGCTGTACACACTTCATATTGTTCATCTTTGCGTTGGGTAATGTTTTAGTTTCGATTCAATTCACTCTTGCATGTAATAAACAATAATTTGTTTATTGACTAAAACCTTAGAGACGGTAATCAGAAAACTCTAAACCAAAAGGTACTAGCAAGACTAAAAATAATTCTGGGTTTAAGACTGTGTAAAATTTCTGAAACTAAAAGAATAAACGCAATTAACGTTGCTATATCTAACAACTCTCACTATCAACCAAATTAATATTTACATCGTTTGTTCGTCTAGCCAACGGAAAATCCTAATCCAAATCAGAAATCAAAGGCGAGGAACATTTTTAAATAAGTCTGCAAAATTTATCAACGTGCCACTCTATTATGTCGCTTGCTGTGCCTTTCCAATTCTAATTTAGGGTTCTCTCGGGAACTTATTTGTGTTCTGAATTTAATATTGTCTGCAGCTACTTCTGCAAGATTCGTTCTAGTATATCTTCACCTTCACAAATAACATACTGTTCAACTGCTCAAGGCAAATTCTCTGCTCATACAAGTCACATAGCGAAACGCAAAGAGAAGTGTCTCTACTGATGAATTTTTTAAAACAATTGATGTGATAATTAAGACTGATTATTGTAGTTGTTATGCATTGCTCGTCAATTTGAATATAACTTCCAGTTGTCAGTCACCAGTTGCATATTTTGGGGTGCAGTGGTTGTCGATTACTTGAATAAGAATAAAAGAGATATTCTCTTAGATTGAAGCTGAATTCAAAAGCCGAGTTTTATTGCATCTCGGCCAGTTATATTTTGGGCGCATGTAGATTATAACTTTGGTATTTTTGAGATCACCTTTTGGCCACAAGAATTCTTGTGTTCACTCGATTTTTCCAACTTATGCATACTCAATTAATTCAAGAATTCTTTCTTTTTTTTTGGTGCTCGTTAAGTATTCACTTAACCATTAAAGTACTTTAAACTCCCCCGAAGGATCCTGTAGTTGTTTCTCGCATGTTATGGTCAATACATATGTATAATTATTAATCATTTCCCCTTGTATATGACGTAATTCAAGGTTTGGTGTCTTTGTGGATACGAATATCAAAAAATCATTCAAATATTAATTAGGTCCAATTAACATAATTATATCAATAAATTTGAAAATCTTATTCTAATTCTCTCTTTAATTAACCAAAATGAGACAATTGAGATGTTCTTAAACTAACACTGGACTCGCTCCAGCTATTCGACTTATATTTCATCGGTTGTTATATACTAATACTGATTTTCAGGTGGCTAGGTATATGAATGTTATAGTTGCAAAATACTAAAGGACGAAGAAGATGCAGCAATTGTAAACCTTTGGAAGCATAACTGAAGGTCCAATAAAAAGAATCAGAAGGATTGAGAGAATACTTTAAAAACAAATATGCGTAGGAAATTCTTAGACAAGTTGATCCTTTGTAAAACTTAACTACAAATTGTTCCTATAGATACCAGTTCTATTCAAAACAAGGAATATATAGTGTAGAACCTTTTACGTAGATAGACATATTGATATTCAAATTCTAGCTATTCATAATAGGAGACGGCAGCAATCCACAAGGATTCTCAGCAGTGCAATTTTAAAAAGCTGTGCACATGCCTTAAATCATTCCCACAGTATTCGTGATCGAATTCAATCACCAACGTCACAATTTACTAATAGAAAGAGGGTGACTATTCAACTCTAAAACTGTCAATATGTAGCGCCCATGACCAGACTCTAATCATTTAGTAATACACATGAGGGGTGGGGCGTGCAATCATACATCAAAGGTATTGTTTCGACATTTTAAAATGGTTCCAGTGCATAAAACACTTGATGTAGGCATTTAAATGATGCTTTAATGCATTAACTCATCGTATTTGTAAGATTTTCTGGATTCTGGATCAATGTATCATGTGATATTTACTGTTCCGTCTTTTCGCAGCCATTATCAAGTTGTTTACTCTGTGTTTGATTAATGAAATTTTTCGAGATCCATTATCCATAGTTTCCTTAAAATCTAGATTTTGATATTCAACTTGAGCTCGATTTTGAACACATTATCTCAGTAAACACTTATAAAAATAGCTAAAAGAATCATCGAATAATCTATGCCAATCTTCACCCCATCTTAGGAATGACAAAAAAATAGGAATATTTACTGGGGGTTCTTCACCCTGTGAAAAATCTATATAAGACCCCCCGTTTGGACCAATATGGATACAGAAATCACTGAAGATGATTCTTTTGAAGTTCATATTACTCCATTTATTGCAATCTCAAGTTATCTTTGGAGCTGCTTTTACTAGCAATTCATCCAGGGAAGCCTTGAAAGCTGCTCTAGACCCTGTTTTCGCAAGTGCCACGAACATTTCTTTAGATGCTGCCAATTCAGTTCCTGGTGTTATATTTGGTGTTACTAATGCCAACGAGACTGTATATTTAAACAGCGGTGGTGTTCTTGGTGTTGATGATAACAGAAGTGTTACTGCTGATACTAGATTCCAGTTGTTCTCTTGTACCAAATTTGTGACTGCAACTTCTTTGCTTATTTTGGTAGATCGTGGTGTGATTGATTTGGATTCTCCTATTGTTGATTACTGGCCGTTGTTCAGTAGAATCAAGGTTTTACGTGGAACTGAAAATGGAAAGAGAGTGTTTTCGACTCCAACAAACCCTGTCACAGTGAGACACTTGTTGACACATACTTCTGGGTTTGCATACGATACCTATCTGGAAAATTATTGGTTTGACTCATTGCGTGGAAGGCAAGACTTTTTCCGGAATCCAACAAGAGCGATGTTTGAGGATTCTTACTTGAACTTTGAACCAGGCTCTCAGTTCTTGTATGGAGTTTCTTTGGACTGGGCCGGTGCCTTTTTGGAGTTTTTGACAGGTGAGAAGTTGGGTGCCTTTATGCAACGTGAAATCTTTAACGAATTGGGCATTACAAACATTAGTTTTTCCGGTTTACCAGGGGACATTGACAATGTCTTGTGGCAACACCAAAGGGATTTATCCAACACTAGTCGTATTTTCCGTATTGCTCATTTGGCTGAGGAGGGACCTACTGTAGATATTCGTCATATGGGTGGTCAAGGACTTTTTGGAACTGTTGGTGACTATCTTAAGTTTATCAGACTTTGGTTAAACCGGGGTGTTGCACCTCTGGGTAAAAGAATTATCAGCGAGGAACTCTACGAATTAGCTATTCAGAACAATTTGCCGGAGGGGGTGCAACTCGAGTTTGTCGAAACTCAAGATCCTTCCAGATCTGGTGATTTCATTCCAGGTAACGCATCAAACCCAGACAGCTGGGGGTTAGGTGTGGCTATTAATACAGAGGATTCTTCTACGGGGAGACCAGCGGGATCTTTGTATTGGGCTGGGATTGCCAATTTGTACTATTGGATTGATATTCAAAATGGAATTGGTGGCTACTACGCTTCCCAGTTGTTCCCCTTTGGTGATGTTTCCAGTGCTAACTCTAGAAAATTCGAGACTATTGTCTATGAGAACTTAGAAAATGAATAGCTTATTGGAACTTAGAAAATGAATAGCTTATTAGAACTTAGGAAATGAAAAGCTTAGGCTCTACCTACCTGATGTACATCTGCAGTACAAAATAATCGGAGTTTAAGTCAATAAGGCAATAGGATACTTATTTTTTTTCCGCTGTAGGGCAAATCAATACTGATGCAGAATACCACACAACCTTATTTTTCGTATAACATTCGCTATTGTATTAGGACTTTTTTGACTGGTTGTAGGGATTTCTTTTCAGTTAATCTCCAAAACATGTAACATTCGCTTTAATTCTAAAAAAGCTAAAAGTAAAAGGCACACGCCTTTGTCAAAAAACTTTTTGTAGTTCACATCTCGGTCTTACCGTAGAATCTCATCTTTTCCTGTAATTCACTTATCATTTCCCTTGTAATCGATATCATAGGTACTATTTGTCAACTGGTGGCTATCAAAACCCTTGATGTATGTACAGTAAACAAGCAAAGCCTTCAAAAGCCACTTGTGAATCTATATTTGGTAACGGATTTAATCTCTACTAAAGAGTCTTAAAGCTTATTTTATTTCAATTGGTTATGATGATAACAACCTTTTCTCTCTATAGGTTTTGAAATGTGATAGCTCTGGGTGCAAAAAACTTGGACGCAAGCTAAGCACCCAAAGGGATGTTTAGCATTGTCAAACTAATGTGGACCCCTCCAGTAGACAAAAGGAAAATATCAAAGAGGATTTATTAAACTAAGTACAACCACAAAGTCACCCTGCTTATGATCCAATTTATGGAATTTCATAAACAAATGAGGTAATTGACACAGAGGAGTTGCCAAGAAGGGCTCGTATATAGTATGCCCTAGGAAATATGCTGAAGTTACTGTCACTTGGGTATGGCTTGGTTTTGGGTTCAATTCTCTTCTATGGTTCAGAATTCTTGTTTTTTAAGCTTGATGTCTGGGTATATTAACCAAATGGTTTATCAATTTGCTCCAGAAGTTTCACTACTCAGGTTGCAGGTAGTAACATTGTAGTGCTCATACACCCTGTTGTGGGTTTCTATACATTACCTTCCATAGAACACAAAGCATCATGATGTATATGCATAATCAGTTCCGCCGATCACATTCTTGTGAAGTAATTTGGGGCATACGCCTATGTGGCAAATAAAGATTTCTATCGGGCCGAATCCTTGTTTTTATGCACAGTAGTACACATGATCCCTCCAATTAAGGGGATACCTGGGGGGAAGCCGGGGGCAACCCTATCTCTTCCATTTCCATCGCTTCCTAAAGCAATGATGCCCAAGGCTACAAACTTTACGCACAAATTCTTATTAAAAGAGGCAGACAGGAGCGTCTCGGGCTCTTCCAAACTATTAGCACTTATCTTCCGATCTTGTGGTACTTAAACGGAGCAACTTGTCTATTTTTTTGGATAAGAGAATAACCTTTAACCCAAACGGCTCTTTTGGACTTTTGTATAAAAAGTTCCACAGATCTCACCAAACTTAGAAAAACATTTGATGAATTTGCATCACTTTTCACCAAATGTGTGTTAACGTTTACAAAGTTGCACATTTTCCACAGCAAGGATGAAAACTTTTCACAATAAAGCACCTGGAAAGTTTATATTGCTCTTAAAGATTTAGGAGTATTAAAACCTGAGCGTCGATTAATAATATAGGGGTATTAACGTCTTAGTGTTGTTCAGTCAAATGGTTTTTTTTTTCCATCATTTTAGTGAATGGAGTCCGACCAGTATACTGAGTCATCTCAATATCTCTCGGGTTTACTAGTTTTAATACTTTTGAAGACTTGCAATTTGATAGCATTGGCAATTTGATTGGCAATTTGTTAGTATTTGCCAATTGAAAGTATACTACGAATACAAACATTTTTAAGCAAATTGCTTATTGTCATATTACAACTATTACGCTTTAGAAAGCTAAGAATTACACTATTTGAAAACTAATATGTTAGTTGGACAGGGTTCAAAAGCGGTTACAGGTGTTGAGGTACTGACGTTTATTCGAATTAGAAATCAATCTTCAAACGTTAGTGTCAACTATTTCATCGAAATGGCATTAATCGTCTCACAAGTCATTGCCTCATGGCTCTGCTTTTAAAACCTCTGTTTTGGATCCTTTTCTATCATATTATAACAAAGATTCCATTTCAACTTTTTATAGAATTATTAATTCTGTATCCTGTCCGCATTTTTGAAAAGTTTTCATAACCTGACAACTCGAATTAGATTGTCATTGAGATTGTCTTGTTTTCAGCCCTCAAGCCTTACAAATTATTATCAAACAAGATATCGCTTGTACCAATGTTGTACAAAAATTGGTCATTTTTCCCGTCGTTGTTTTTGGACTTGTCCAGCAAGTTGTCTTCCGACGAGGTCCATGCGTGTGTACGCAGCGGTACAAAAAATTGTTGAAAATCAAGCAATTGTTCAAGCTCTGGTTGGTGTTCTCCCGGTCCATACATTTGGGGATTGTGGAATTGAACGGGCATCTCGTCTGGCATTTGAGGAGAATTCTCCTCCTTGAATCCATTTCCATTCTGTGTACCCACGGGATTAGATGGCGTTGGGTAATCATTTACATCTTCCTTTTCATCTTCATCCATCTTCATTTCAACAGGGGTTTGATCTCCAACGACTCCGGCACTCATGACAGTGGGTGCAAGCTCTGGGAATTTGTCTTCGAGGGCTTGTTTAATCATTGTCACAATTGTGCTAAATCTATATGATGTTACACTTATTGGTCCAATGGTTGTCAACAAGGTTCTTGCGGTCTCCAAGTGGCCCATTAACTGTGCAGTGTCAAATTCATCTTCCCAAGTTGGGTCAATCTTTCTATGCAAGATTGAGAGTGCCAAAGATAAGGCTGCCATAAAACAACAGTTTACACCTGGGTACAGTTCGAGTCTTCCAGAAAACTGTTGCATGTAAAAATTCATCAACTGGATGGTTAAAACCAGTGACTTGACACTGGCACGGCAAAAGTGTACCATTGTGGCCTCACTACGCAGCATTCTCTTGCTGCGGGGCTTTTGCTGGGTCACCTTACGCCTAAATGCAATGTACATGAAGAATGGTCTACTCAACAACATGATACCAAACAATTCTGCCAAATGAAGGGCGAAAACCAGGAAATTGTCTCTACCCAGAGCATGGGTTGGGTTTCTGATTTGCAGTGAATCTGTTGGATAGTTCAAGATTTTATCGATCTGGATATCAGGCAGGAGGCTCATTGACCATATTTTAAATTCGATGGCCAATTTTTCAGCTCTTGCCGGATCGATTTTACCACTAAGGTAAAAATTCTGGACGGTTTTACCGTTCAATACAGCAACCTTTGCGATTTCGATAAGACACATGAGGTTAGTTTTTGTATCTGCGTCTTCCACCAGTTCGATCAAGTCTTCGTTATTATCGAAATCATCCCAGTCATCGTCACTAATGAGGAGTGGACGTCCAAGTAAAATCAGTGAAATACGATCACATACATATAAACTGATCCACAATTTACGGCGGTGTCTGACATAAGATGGATCTTTGTAGCTCTCATTGATGTATTTCCTGTGGAGGCCCAATGCTTGTGCGTTACGAATTGCAATACTCAACATTAACCACGAAGTACTACGATTGCAAGTCAGTTGATAAAAGAAGTAGATAAGGAAGTATGCCTGTGTAAGCCAAAGTCTCCCATCATCAATGGTGTTTCGAAGTAAATTAAACCCGCTTTCAAAGTATGCGACTGACGTATTAGAGGATGAAGGGAGCTGTTGCAACAAGGGACTGCGTGCGAGTTCTGCAAAGTGAATACCCAATGCAAGGGAAAGCTGGATCAACGCCATTTTTTGTACAGGTACTTCGGCGCCATCCACCTCCATTTCACAGTAAACTCTATCAACAACGTTTGTGTGGAAATGGGATGGTTCGAAAATGTACCACAGCTGGTTGATGTTTCCTTGGAAAAGCTCAAAGAACTGATTGAAGAGTTCCCGGTTGGGTAATTCCACAGGGGACAGTGGTCTAATTTGGATTGGTTCATCCAAGATGTTGATACCCTGAGAGTCCAGGGTGAAGTCTGAGTCGCCTAAAGTTCTTTTGAAGATTTTACGAGCCTCAAAAAGCAACAGCAAAGGAGAACTTTCACCAATGTAACGTGTTGCTGTATCTGAATCAAAGAGAACTCTTGATTCTGTTTCGCTGGATTCGCTATCCTCTTTTTTCTTTTGGCTCTGTTGCAGATCGCGGCCACTTTCTTCTGTTTTTACGTTTGCATGTGAGTCTGAAGTTTCCGGGTTCAGCTTTACTTCTGAGGGTTGGTTGTTGGAAGTTTGTTCCTGTTCCTGTTCGTTTTCTGATTTTTCAGTCGGGAAGGATAACAATGGCTGTAAGCTCTTCGGGATATATGTGGTTTGCAATAGTTTTGTTGCTGAGGGGAGTTTTGTATTTGACTCCTGGGATATCGAGAGGGACCTTATTGGGGGAGGCACCACCAGTGCGATTATCCTCACTCCAGGGGGTGCCGGTGCAGCGACACATTTGATGGTTGTGTTTTGTTTCACCAGCGACGTGGTGGAAATGGAGCGTCCACGGTCCATCGACGTGGAGATTATCTGCAGAAGATGTGGGTGCTGCGCCGGTGACCGAGCACCCGCACCGTACGCATAGGGCTGTTGGTGCACTTGAGGCCCTAATAAAGAATATGGGTTTGCGTATTCCGATGGCTGTTGGGGAGTTGCCACAGTGGCGCTGGTGACCGACGAAGGAAGCGCACCACCATTGTGACCATTTGGCCCATTTGGTCCATTTGGTCCATTTGGTCCACTGGACCCACTGGAACCACTAGGGCCATTGGGACTCCCAGGACCCCCAGGACCCCCAGGACCAGAAGAACCTGTAGGACCACCGTGTGGCGTCGACAGAGGAGTCATATGACCATTGTTATGTTGTAAGAGTTGGCTTTGGGTCTGGTTGTTTTGTGAAGAAAAGGTTTGCGACGCTTTGATTGGGGCTGCAATGTGCAGGGAGATGCTGGGGATGCCTGGTGATGCATGTATTGGAGCCAGGAGGTGTGTTTGCGGTTGTGTTAATGGTTGCTGTGGGAGGACCGGTTGCATTACACCAGTTGGAAGAACTCCTTGGGGTTGTCCTGTGTTTGGCTGCTGAATGACCCCCACCGAAGGGGCCAGGTGCGCTTGCGGGGTCTGATTGTTCATCACCACAGGGTAGTACTGCTGGTAAGGTGGCGTTTCAAAACGCTGATCGTATGCTCCATACCGATACTGTTGGTGATGATGCTGCTGCTGCTGTTGCTGTTGCTGCTGCTGTTGCTGTTGTTGGTGGTGATGGTGATGATGTTGTTGTTGCTGTTGTTGGGCGAGTTGTTGTTGTTGTTGCTGCTGTTGCAGGTGTTGTTGGTGTAGCTGCTGCACTAAAGGCAGCTGTTGCTGTTGCAACGGTTGGAGAGGATGCTGACCAACGTCCTCATCTATTTTTCTTTTAGTTGTACGTCTATCAACAATCAGGAATTGACATACTATCTTTTTCTTTTTACACAAGTCACACGGCGCTCGTCCGATACACTTGTATTTCCGTTTCTTACAGTAGTCACAAGCTCGAGTCACCTTCTTACGGCGCTCGTGCGGGAGAGGGTTCTGCTTCTTTTCCATCCTCCTATTTCTATTTTCCAACCAAAACTCCCTAGAGTGATGTTGTGTATTTCGCTTTGTTCATTTAAACTTTTCCTGCCTCGTAGAAAATTTTTAGGCAGGACACATTTTTCGCCTAGTGTGTTTTTTTCCCCCTCCAACAGACAAAAAAAGTCGTTCACAGAACTAAAACCGAAGTCAAAACGGTTAGCAGATTAAGGTAGAGAGTAGAATAGAGAGTTATCCATAGCCTTAAGGATAGAATTAGAGAATATGGGTCGAGAGGCTATATAGAGAGATGAATTATAGATAGAGAGAGCAGTAGAAAATAAAAAAATAACAGAGAAATAGACATATAGATAGAGAGAGAGCCAAAAATCAAAAGAAAAACCTAAAATCACAACCATCGAAGGACAAAAACCTCCGTCCCGACAATGCGTGTTTGAAGATTGTTTGTAGAAGGATTGAGACACTGGAGGTGGGAGGAGGAATTGGAGAAGGGTTTTTTTTGGGACGCAGTTTCACGTATCTGCAATTAGTGGACGGTGGGAACGAAACCACAGGTACTAAAGGCGTCACGAAAAATGGACTACGGATGGTTAGTGACGGTCAAAAGGTCAAAAGTGACGGCAAAGTGACGGCAAAGTGACGGCAAAGTGACGGCCAGTGTCTTAAAACTAACGAAAACTCTCTTTGTAACCATGTCTCTGTGCATGCACACCATAGCGATGGGTGATGGCATTGTCAAAAAAAGTGCCTTTTGTGTTGTGCGCATACCCGTTGGATTCTGTTTTTGTATTCTTAGCATTCGTGTTCCCATCGCTCAACACACCTTTCGTATATTTAGTGCGATTACAGCACTACCAACTACGAAAATGACGGGGTGTACAAGCTACCCTCCCCCCGACCCGATCCCGGGCGGGAAGTTTAAATCTCTTGAGTCGGAGTGTTTCCTCCCCCTGGCTTATCATTAACCAGCACGTTTATCTGGGTCTTTGTGTGTGTCTTTTAGTTTTGTAAGAGCTTGTCCTCTATTTCTCCGTTCTTTTGTCCAGTACAAAGAGAATGTGTAACGGAGAAAGGATAAGCAACTTTGCGTTCAAATACCTTGGTACCTTTTGTTGGCTGGTAAACGAAACTAGAGTCAATTTATGACGACTGTAATCCCGGTAAACAAACCATTACAAACGGCTGAAACAAAAACATTCCCGTGCTTACATTTCCCACTCTACTCTCACTGCATATACCCCTGGTGGTTCTACCCTCCTAGTTACCGTGGCACACTAAAGTTTATTTACATTTTGATCCTCCCCTCGGCAATCTTTCGATTATCGTTAGAATCCCTGTTTCGCAGTACGCCTCGAACTACATCAGCGCCGTTTCGTCAATTTTTATATAATGAGTTTTTCTTTCTCAGTGCTCTTCTTTCCCTCTCTAACCTTTTTTTGTCCCAGTGTTTTATCGCTTTGTCGCTTTGTCACTTTGTTCCGCGTCCATAGCATGTTGTCTGGTCCCGTCGGAGTCTATCTATCTCGCCGCACAAGGTTTTAGAAACAATTGTTGGGCCTCCGTGTTTGGCGTCGGCTGCAAATTCACTCAATTGCTGCGAATTTCCATGCGTGTTTCTGCAAGGCTGATTTTCGGAAATACTTGTCTTTCTCACTAGGACACTGCTGCTGGTCCCTCTTTGCCTTTAAGCCCTGATTATGAGCTGGCTTCCTATTGATTCTAGCCTTTCTCCTGATGGTGGACGGTTGCAGGCTCCATGGAGTTGTTTCAATAGCTGGACCTAGAATTTTCTCTGTGCCACTTCATCATACAGGTCAAGTTGAGTCGAGTTTAGTCTATGGAGAACCAGTAATATCAACGCAAAATAATAGAAACTATATTTGAGTGATACGTATGGAATCACACTCAAAAGGATCCACCTTTTTTGTTGCTGTAAGCTAATTAGGGTTTTGTTACCTTCTATTATCGTTTCTATGGTTACCGCGGTAAAACTTGCAATGGTGTTGGATTTCCGAAATGACGCTGAATGATTACATAAATTTAAACTGAAGTTACTATGCTTCGAGTTGTCCTATAGAAAGTCGAGTATCAATCTTATCACAATAATAGTTTAAATAACAATATACATGGGAAACGCTTGAAGTAAAAGTGTGCTCGCCCAATCTACTGTTGTCCCCAAACTTGATGTTCTCCATGTCTGTGCCTTTTTTTGTCTAATGTACAGAAAAACTACGATTGGTTGGCATTAACGGAAAACTGCTTCTTATTCCATTAATCCAACCTTATCTCTGTGGCAAAAGTTGAATGCAAAACCATGTGGTCAAGTCTCTTGTACCATCATTAATTACTCGTGGTTTGGTTATGATAAGCTTCAAAAAGAAACGTCTACAAGCAAAAAATTAAACTCCATGCATTTATCCAAGCATCGATGAAAAGGAAGGTCATTCCAGAATGACCTTCAGGCCAAGACGTCCAGACGTCTCTAATAACTACTATATATAGAGAAGTGATTTTGGTTGAGTGATCATTTGAAAGTGGATGATGATGTTAACTTCTCAAATCAGAAGTTCTTATTAGAAGATAATTCAAATGATTTCAAATGATTTCAAACGATTTCAAACGATTTCAGATGATAATTTCAAACGATTTCAAAAGAGAATATAATTGTGCCGTGTATGAGGAATCCTTGATATGACTTCACAAATGATTATTGTCTCTCTCATTATGAATTAGAGCTCCAGGTAGAGCTTAGTTTTGTAGTTACCCCGTGAAAACTCTTAGCATGCAATTAATGTTTAAAGGGGTTTGAACGTATTAATCAGAACTTTGACAGTCCTAATTTTGCTAACTGAATATGATCGGTTGTGTACACAAACAATATGATGCATTTACACTTTTCACTCTCATGCATAAACGTTTCCGAATAATCTTTGCCTCTAATTAGAATTCAGCTAAGTTTTATGCTCTGTAGATTAGTTCTCTTGTAAACTCAATTAAGCAGATTCTTTTAATAGGACTTTTGAGTTAAAAATCTTGTGTTAGGACTCTTTAGATAAAAATCCGTGTTAGAACTCTATGATAGGACTCTATGATAGGACTCTTTGATAGAACTTTTTGATAGAACCCTGTAATAGAACTCCTTTAAAGGATTATGTAAATAGAAAACATTTAACCGAATAATCACATTCTTTGAACACACTCAATCAACGAAATCACAAATCCACCAATTATAAACCAGCCCATAATACCCAAAAACCCCTGCAATTCGACTGTTCTATTGTCGGCACGTTTGATTTCGTCAATCAATATGTGAGTTCTCCATGCAACCATGCGTTCTCTATTCTGGGCGCGCTCTTGGCTCCTAGAGGGCAGCAAGCGTCGATACTCCGCCAACTCAGACCGAAAACGTATCTTCTTTGGCTTTTCAAGGGGAACCTCTGTACTAGGGCTTGACTGCGTTTCTTCAGCTATTGCTGGTTTATAATCTATATAAGCCTTTTCGGCTACATGTGTATATTCGGAAACCTCATACTGTGGTGGCTCGTCCCCATCTATTTTATCCATCAGTTCTGTAGAATCTATATCGCTGTCAGTATGTTTGTCGTCATGGGATTCTATTGGCTTCGATATACTCTTCAAGTGTGGTCTAGTTCTCTTAAGTGTCTGAAACTTTTTCTTCATCCGCTCGACAAACCGCTTCTTACTGTGTTCCTTGTCTACGACACCGCCATTGGTATCAACAGCACTGTCTCGCCTTCTCCCCTGGTATTTTATTATCATCATTGAGTGTTCAAAATCAACACTGGATCCGAACCCTATTATATATAGCCGTTATCTCGTAATTTCTTTTTCTTTTTTTTCTTTCTTATTTTGCTATCGATGGCTATTCCGATCTGACCGGGATGCAATAATACGTAGGGAACAGGCGCAGGCTGTGGTTTAAGAGAGATATACGGATGATACGGACCCTTCATTTCAGTCCCACGTATGAGATGACCAAACTGAGTCTCATTTGAACCCCCTATTCGTCACCAGGTCCCTTATCTTCCGTTGCATGTGCTTCATCTCTCCTTTTTTTTCACTCTGTGGTTCCAAACCGCAAGCATCACTCAGCGACACAATCACCCTTCTTTGTCTACATTTTAGGTAAGGGGGGGGGAGCTTCTTTTTGAAAAGAAGCATGCTTGGGCATGCTTACTATTGTGTGGCTGACTCATATTGTTACTAAGCATGAACTCTTTGAAAATCCATAGTGCAATAGTGCGCTTTCTTTTTCAATTACTCATTCCATTGATCCGTTTGCTCCTTGCTATTTGGTGCAAGCGATTGCTATTGAAAACGATTTAGGGTTCATAATTGTACAATAGCAATGGCATATTGTAGTGGCTGCGAGCCGACGTGCTTACTTTACGTGGAGACGTGAGAGAATAGTTTGACGGTTGCTCTTGGAAGCTGATCGTGATAACAAATCATTGAAAATGTTCGATGATAAAGAAGAAGACTTTTGAGTCACGGTATAGGTTTAAGTCTTCAAATGAAGCCTTCGGTAGCTTTAACATAAAGCCCCAATGAGCCGCTGTTTAATCTATAAATACATGAAATATTCTTATACCTGGGAAAATTTAGGAAAATTTATGATATCATGGAACGATTTCGGTAAAATTTGTGCAACTTTTTAGAAAATGCACCACATTCCAATTGGGTATTTTCCTCCTTAAATGAACTATTGTTCAGTGTACAACTAAAATGTGGCCCCTTAGCATAAAACCCTTGTTTGAACAATACTGATTTAACGTTGTAATGACACCAGGCAAGTCCCTTTATCGCAATTTTTCACTATATAATTGTCATGTAATCATTCTCTATAATCGTCATGCAATCATTCTCTATAATCGTGATGTAATCATTCCCTATCACTATCATCATTCAGGTGTAGATTTGCGATTCTTACAATTCGTTTAATATTCCAAATTTGGTAATTTCGTCAACACGGTTTTCAGGGCCTGTATCCAAAATCTCTCATTATCTGTTTTGGAGTGCAGTTCCTGTTTTCATAAAGGCATGTATTCTCATTGAAATATTCCATACCAAATCACCAATTGTTTATCATATACCATCACCAACTCATCCCGTTTACACAACAAATATGTAGATTTCTCAGCCTGATTTTCCATCAGCTGCGAATTTGCAAGCTCCGAGAACCTAGAAATGGAACCCAATAAGTTCTGAGTATTGAGAATACATTCTACGTGTGCAGACTTCAGTTTTGAGCGTAACACCAAGCTTCTCTGTTTCTTGTAAAACTGATTTCGAAGTACCAAGCATAATATCGCACTTAACCGCTATGGTTTTATTGAAAAGAATCCGAGATATGAAATAAATCTTCCAGTTGTACGTGCTTTTAAGTTTGTGGCAAGACAATCAGACATACCAAGCAATTTATCTACCTTAACCAAATCATATTTTGGTAATTGATATTGATTACTATAAACGAAGAGCCGTCATCACACAAGTAAAGTTGTGGATTTTGTTTTTTGATACGTGATCGTTTTGATGATAACCAATATGGAAAGGATTCTCTTTCAATCTTAGTAGTATGGTAGTATTCTTCAATGGTATTTTATATTATGTGAATAAGTGAATCAGCATCGGGGAAAAGTACGACAAGAACGTCATAACCAAGTGCTATGTGATTGGCCTTCATCAATGTAAGGAATCACGCGTATACAGGATTCCAGGAATTGTTCGATATAGTATTGTGAAGCAATTTGAAAAAGACTAGTCTTCTCTTTAGTTATAACTTATTTTACCAGTTTTAGAGCTAACTCGATTTGAGGTGAACGAGCGTGTAATACCCAGGTCATTATTAAGTACAGGTGAGCCTGCTATAGCTTGGACTACTGATAGGGTTAGCCAGACCTGGATACTTTCAACTGGTAGGTAGCTGTATTTTATTGGATCTTCAATCACAGTACTGTATTTATATGGGATCGAGAATCTGACTTAAGCACAGTACCTATTCGTTATAGCTGTCCCGATTTACCTAACACTGTCAGTATGACACCACTATAACTGATACCCGTGAAATTCGGTTGCGATATACCGTTTAACAGACTTGTTCAACTAATGGGAGTAAACTCTAAAACCTGTTTATTAAACAGTAAACTACGTTTGCAATCTACGAGAGAACTGATCATTCTAAATCTTCTTCAATTGCGTTTCTTAAATAGTCTGATAACGTAAATTTTCATCAGGAAGCGCAAATGGTTTAGTGGTAAAATCCAACGTTGCCATCGTTGGGCCCCCGGTTCGATTCCGGGTTTGCGCAGTTTTTTGTCGTAGTTGATAACTTGTAGAGGGACCAGATAGGAACACCGCGTTTAGACTGATTAGCACTCTTGAAGAACAAAATAATTTCTTTGTTTTGTTTGTGTGTATGTTACAGAACAATTAATATTTGATTCATATCAAATTAGATTTTACTAAATCTTCTACCAACTTGGTACATATATTAAATTCTTCAGATATGTAGCATTTCAAACCTATATGAGCAACGACTTCCACAAATTAGGTAGTTGATTAGTCTTCTAAATCAACAGCATTATCAATCAGGTTTTTGATTTATAGTCAAACTGTGATCTGAGAACTATTAAAGATACCATGGTAGAAGTAAAAAATTATTGTAAAGCTACTGGAGGGTCGTATAGCATCACTATTGCAAAAGCACTGGAAGTACATATGGAAATTCTAAAGGATTCTAGAAGCATACTCAATGGTAGAGATATACGTTAATTAATGCTACAATCATTCTCTCTAATTTTTATTACATACCAGGTTATTCCTTTAATACCAATTTACGGTCCACCAACCGTAAATTCTGCTTGACGATATTAATAATACGCATTTTGTTATCCTTGTGAGTGCTTACCCTCGACTTCAAGCTTAATAACAATTCCTTTGTGGTGAGTGGATTATCTCTCACGATATCTAAAACCTCCTTGACTGTAACCAACATGTTATCTGGGCCAGAGGAGTTCAAATCTACATCTTCCTGCGGAGCGTCTGTGCTAGGGCTGTTTAAGTCCGGAGGAGGTGAAGGCAGGGTGCTTCTCTTACCCTCAATCTTAATCTTTGAACTCTTCTTTGGTGATGATCTGTCTTCTAACTTAATTTTTTTCTTTGGCAGCAGGAGTTGTGTGGGCGAAGTTCTCTTTCTGCCGTTTGGAGTCCATTCACCACGGGGGAAGCCCTCCAAGAATTTAGATGGGGCCTTGATGACCACAAATCCATCCCCAACGTTTCTGGCTAAGAAAGTACGCACTTGAGGTCTTGATAAGTCAGGAGCACCAGGGACATGTGAATCGTCCTGTTCTGCCTTGACTTCAATATCGCTATCGTCATCACTCTCCATGTCGGACTTGGATAAGTACGGGTTGGCCATGTCGTCGTCATCACTATCATACACACCACCTTCTGTCTTATTCAACACCTTTCTCAATTTCTTGCCTTCTTTATCCACCTTTCTCTTTTCTGAATCAAAGAGATCGTCGAGATCATCCTCGCCCTCTGAGCCATCGAACAAGTGTGCAGCTTTCAACATATCCTTCTTCATCTTCATTTCAGACATTTTGTTTTCGTCCTCGTCACCCTCCATGATGGGTGCTTCCTCGTCATCGGCAAACTCCTCATCGAAATCCAAGTCATCGTGATCCGAGTCCCTATCGTTGGAACGACTGCCACCAGTAACAGTCTTCAACCTACGGTTACTTGATTGTGCGGGAGCAACATCAGGACGGCTAGGGACCACTATATCTTTTGAAGCACCCTCCTTCTTAAATCTTGAATCATTTACATTGTCCACAATCGACTTGTCTTCCATATGCTTCATCAACCAACGAGGAACCAGCGAGTTCTTCTCCATTTTCGCCTCGGCTTCTTCCAAGGTCAACGTGGCATACTTGTTTCTTTGAGTAAATCTGTACACTTTCTCTGCAGGTACCATTTTGAAACCGTCCTTATCGAAGACAAAAAGGACATGTGTGGTATCTGACGAACCTGCTTCGTAGTTACCTACAAACACATTTTTCCCATCATAATCTTCAATCACCCAAGGATAGTGTTCTTCGTATCTCAACTTACGCTTTGCTTCATCCATGGAGTTGATTTGTCTTGTTTTCCTCTTGAACAAGTTCTTCTTTTGCTTACGTGCACCTCCATCAGGAGCCACCTGTGACATATCCATCTGATTAGGCCACTTACGTGTGCCATCTGGATTCAATTCTTCGTCTTCAGCTTCCGGGTCCACTTCCGGCTCTATACCAGCGTCCCTTTGTGCCTTTTGCTCACGCTTACGTCTGTCGATTTCAGCACGGGTTAACTGGAACTGAATATTACGAGGATCCTTCCTATGCAACCTCACAGGCTTGGTAAAATCAGACATGATATCAACATCCTTTGTGCTTTGAAACTTCATGATATGGAAGCGGATATCATCCACCTCCTTTTTGGTGCATGCTTTCAAAGGGATGTCCTGCCACTCAGATTTCGTGGGGCTGCTGGTCGACCCAGAGCCGCTGGAAGTGCTGCGGGATCCATTGGAAGTACTTCCAGTACTTCCGGAACCAAGTCCAAGGCTCCCAGACTCTTCAAGCTTGATGCTGACCTCCTTCTTCACTGGAGAGTTGACCATGTTGTGGCTACTGCTGCTGGAGGGCGGGCTCGAAAAATTATCTTGTCCTCTAGAAACCAACCACGTGATAAAACACACGTGATATATATGTATTTGAATAGTTGCAAAAGATTTCAAATATGCTATTATCTTTTGGGGAAATCGTGTATGAGTAAACTTGTAACTTTGACCGTATATTCAGAGATCTTCCTCATTTATCTTACTAAATACACAAATAGGTGATGTTTGAAAATCTATGTGGCCTTATAAATGAATTTCTACGCGGATGTATAATCATTGGCTGACAATATTTTTGATACATGATCTCTGCGATGTACAGTATTGGGTTGATGGTTACTTAACCGATCAACCATTTCCACATCACTCCAAATTTGCCAACCAAAGTGGGTAACGCAATTGGCTTCAAACTTCACCAAAACACAACTCTCATGTCAAATTCCAAGCATAATGGCTACTTACTGGAGAGTATTTGGAACCGATCAAAGCGCGACGTAGCCCATTAGCAGGTTTCACAACTTCAATGTAACTTATTTTGGAATTAAAAGAAACAAACCATTTATTTGAAGGCTACTTCTGAAACCTTTCCAGAGGAGTTTCTTTTCCAAACGGGGCACACCTTCAAAAAAAATCAAAATGTCTACCTTCAATTACAATTGCTAAAGGGCCTAGATACTGTTGCTGAAGAATAGAATTCAGCCAAATTTCTAGTTACCAGGCTCCATGAATTTTTGGTCTGGGAGTTACACTGCAAGCTGTCGAATTGAATCAAGAAAACTTGGAAGATCTTAACAAGAAGTATAAAACTACTGAAGATAATTGTACAATCTATTCATATACACGGTGATGATATTGGAGGCACTGGACTAATAGATTGAATCCTACTCCCTCTAAAGAACATTAATAGTCTAGATCGATAACCTCAAATAGGAATTGAGTCAATTACATAACCCACTGTATTTTTCATAGAAAACCTCCTAGGAATACAGAGAACGGACAATCCCAGAATCTCATTTGATACTTCAGGTGTGTATTTAACCATTTACTCAAAAGTGTCGTAAATATTATCATTCGTTAAGTTTTATGGCTGCAAACCTAGCTGTCAAGGAAAATGTTATTGTGGAGAACGGCATTCGAGTGACTACCAGATACAATAGATAGGCAAAAGATCTTACCTCGTTACAGGGACTGTGAATTTAAAAGCAAGTCACTCAAACTCCTTTGCTCAAAGATATTGCCGGAAAATAACCTTGAGTATATGGGTAAGTGAACTGATTTTTGTTATTGAAAAATCTATAACTAGAGAAAAATATTGGATGCAATTCTGAAATTCTGAAGTGGCGGGGTCAAGGAACTATTGTTTAGGATGCATCATACTTATCAAACTTGGGTTAAGTATGTAGTTTGGGATCTCAAGTGTAAGCAGCTGAATTCCTTTTTATAGCTTATAAAACAAAGTTTATTAACTCCGGTATAGTTTCTATTTGCAGAATTCATCATTCTTATATCGAGTGAGCCTTAGGTGGGAAAATCTCGTCCAACGTCGTCGTTTTCAACTCAATGCATTAGCGAATGTCGTATTGATAGGTGTCTTGCAAATGTCGTTTTATGTCTACATGCTGATTATCGTATCGAAAGACGTGTATATACCAGACTCATAATAATTGGAGAGTGATCATGTGACCATCACCATCGCCGGTTCCGCTCCCACCAATGCATTGTACCCAAGTGCCCAATGATACCCAAAATTCAATCACCCTAAGTGTGGCCAAGAGGCCTATATTTTTAGGGCACACCTATGTCTGATAACTATTCAAATGTACCCAATAGAAATCTCCACAAGTTTCCAAAGTGTGGTGTCTAAGGTGGCGCAAGAGCCCAAAGACACCCCAAGGTGACTCCCCCAAAGTGTTATTAAAGATGCTTGTGATTTCAAAGCGGTACGGCAAGAACTTCTACGATCGTAGTTTTGTGTACATATATTATCTGTAAAGAGCCTTGTCAAACTTTGAGTTATAGAGCTGATCACAATAAGCAGGATTGGGACACTAAAATCCCCAAGGTGATTTTTGCTTACATATAAAGAAAGGTTTTGGGGGACCAGTGGTGGTTTATAGGACTAGGAAATTTTTCTTCATTTCTTTTTCGAAGCAAGATGTCAAGCACCAAGCAGGAAGAACCAAAAGCAGCGCCAAAGTACCTTGGGTTTGTAGCTGGTGTGTTCTCCGGAGTCACCAAGAATGCTGTCGGGCATCCATTTGATACGATCAAGGTGAGACTTCAGACTGCACCTGACGGGCGATTCAAAGGTCCCATCGACTGTTTCCTCCAAACAGTGCGCAAGGAAGGAATCAGAGGGTTATACAAGGGATTCACACCACCGTTGTTAGGATGGGTGTGTATGGACTCTGTGATGTTGGGGCTGTTGCATTTGTATAGACGTCTTCTTATGGAGCATGTGTACAAGGATGAAAAGAAGTTGCCTTTGATGGGCCATGCTATCGCCGGTTTAGGAGGTGGTGTAACCGTTTCATTTGTTGCAGCTCCAGTGGAACAGTTCAAGGCCCGTTTACAAGTCCAGTACGATGCCAAAACCAAGATCTACTCGGGACCATTGGATGTTGCACAAAAGTTATACAAGGTGTCTGGTATCAGAGGTATCTACTCTGGGTTGCTTTCAACCATGATTTTCAGGTCGAGTTTTATTTTCTTTTGGACATCGTACGAAGTCTTCAACAATTTGTTTGAGACGAAGACGAATATGTCAAAGCCTTCCATCAATTTCTGGAGTGGTGGCTTGGCCGCTACTGTTTTCTGGATTACCGCATACCCTGCCGATGTCGTTAAACAAACAATCATGACAGATAGCCCAATAAGGTCCGAAAAGAAATTCCCTCGCTGGATTGATGCAGTCAAGTATATCTACAGAGAAAGAGGGTTAGCTGGTTTCAGCAGAGGTTTCGTACCTGCCATGTTAAGATCATTCCCAACAAATGCTGCTGCTTTGGCAATGTTTGAGTTTGTAATGAGAGTGTTGCATTAAAGTAGATAAACATTAGGCGTCGATAAAGACGATGCCATAAAGAGCATGTCGCGACAATGTGGTGAAGATCACATTAGATAAAGTTAGAGAAAAGATCTTGGCCGAGTAATATAGATGAGAAAAATTTAGATTACAGGTTAATAAGCGATTATAGATAATACATAAAATGTATAAAGATGTGATTTCTTAGACTTATGGATCTGTCTTAGCCGTTTCCCAGGGCTTGAGCCTTGGTTTTGCCTCTGAAGTCGAGCCTTGTTCTGTGAGAACAGTATCTGGGATGTCCTTTATGCCAGGGACAGGTTTCCCTGAAACAATGAGTTCCACGAGTTCCTGGTAGTTGGAAGAGTATGGAGGAGCTGCTGTGTCGTTCGAGTTATCCTGAGATCCCTGAGCGTCAGCCAGTGCCGCTTGGTTCTCAAACCTGACGGGTTCAACCTCCTCCACAATCTCCACAATCTTCTTGTTCTTATCATGTTTATCTCCATTCTTATACTTCCACAGTCTGTAGTCATCAAGGTTTATTATGTTACCGGATTTGTTGCAGTAGAAGAAAGACTTTGCTTGATCCACCAACTGCTGTTTGTCCAACGCTGGAATGGCCACAATCGATGAGTCTTGCTCTTGCAAATTTTCAAGATAACTCTCCAATATCTCACTCAAGCCTTGCTTGAACTCATCGAAGGAGTCCCAATCATAGTTCATAAACTCTATATACACTTGTTCCTGGTCTAACATAATTGGTTTTTTTTTTATTTTTCAAAGATTTTTGATCAATACACAGCCAATGATCACAGTGACCCACTTGTTGGTGGTTTCCATTCTCTTGAGAATTGGGTTCTTTGCCTTTGGGTTATATCAGGATGCTTATATGACCGTCAAGTATACTGACATTGACTACTTGGTGTTTTCTGATGCCGCATCTTTTGTGCATCAGGGTATGTCGCCGTATGAAAGAGATACATACAGATACACGCCATTGCTTGCGTGGATGCTCGTACCCAACTGCTGGGGATCTTTATGGTACAGTTTTGGCAAGTTTCTCTTTATGGCCAGTGACTTGGTGACGGGTTACTTTATCGTGCAATTGTTACGTGCAAACACGCTGTTAAGTAACACCAAGACGTTGATATTATCGTCCATCTGGCTTCTAAACCCAATGGTGATCACCATAAGTACCAGAGGATCCAGTGAGAGTGTGCTTACAGTGATTATAATGGCTTCGCTCTATTATTTATCAAGGGGAAAGTTCACATTATCGGCTGTGTTTTTAGGTTTGGCCATTCACTTCAAGATTTACCCAGTTATATACTTGCTGAGTGTGCTCTACTACTTATCAAAAAACGCATCTCCAATAGTTCAACTTCCCTTGTTCAATTTGGTTAATGTGACTAACCTCAAGTATTTGATTGTTACGTTGCTTACTTTGGCAGCTGCAAACGGCATCATGTACCACATCTATGGTTACGAGTTCTTATACCACTCGTACTTGTACCATCTAACAAGAATTGACCATAGACACAACTTTTCTGTTTACAACATAGTGCTTTACTACAAATCGGCCCTAGAAGCTAACGTCTCCAATATTGAAAGATATGCCTTTGTACCACAGTTGGCCATTTCTGGCATAATAATTCCTTTTGCCTTTGCTCAGAAAGATGTCATGTCCAGCGTTTTCTTGCAAACATTTGCCTTTGTTACATTCAATAAAGTGATGACTTCCCAGTACTTTATTTGGTTTTTGATTTTCCTTCCACACTATTTATCGAAATCTCGTTTCCTCTCTAAATCTCACGCACTCAAAGGTTTGGCCTTGTTGGGATCCTGGGTCGCTTCACAGGCTGCTTGGTTGTTCTTTGCATATAAATTAGAATTCTTAGGCGAGAGTACTTTTGATAACGGCTTGCTCTTTGCATCCATTGGGTTCTTTTTGACTAATGTATGGCTTCTCGGGGTGTTTGTTGATGATTTATCGTGATGCTCTCTAGGTCTTCTTTGGTTCTACATAATTTCACTTCTTCATCTGAGCCATCCATCCTTCACACTTTATTAGTTTTAAGACTTGGGTGCTTGTCAGCTTAACACTTGACTAGGTTTAACAGTTTATATAACAAACTTAGAAACAGATAATTTGTAGTAAAAATCGCATCATCTCAAAAAAAAGCGGTTTGAAAAAAAAGCACACAGGATGCCACGAATGGAGCTTTACTCCCCCGAGGGGATGCGGATTGACGGTCGTCGATGGAACGAGTTGCGTCAGTTCGATTGCCGTATTAACACACACCCTGACTCGCTGGATGGCTCTTCATATGTTGAGCAGGGAAACACCAAGGTGATCTGTATGGTGCAGGGCCCTAAGGAACCCACGTTAAGATCACAACACAACAACGACGGTGCAACTGTGGAGGTGAATTTAAACATAGCATCCTTTTCCACATTCCACCGTAAGAAGCGGTCCAAGAACGAAAAGAGATTGGTTGAGTTGAAGGCCACATTGGAGAAGACCTTTGAGCAGAGTGTGATGTGCCATTTGTACCCACGTACTGTGATCCAGATCGATGTGCATGTATTGAGTCAAGATGGGGGGTTGCTAGCCAGTGTGACCAACTCCATCACTTTGGCTTTGATCGATGCTGGTATATCTATGTATGACTATGTTTCAGCCATTCTGGCAGGTTTGCACGAACAATCGCCGTTGTTGGACTTGAGCACATTGGAAGAAAACGATATGAGTGTTTTGACCGTGGGAATAATCGGGAAAACTGAAAAATTGGCTATGATGATGATGGAAGACAAAATGCCTTTGGATAGACTAGAAAGTGCATTGTCATTGGCCATTGCTGGAAGTCATAGAATCCAAGAGCTTATGGATAAAGAGGTTAGAAGACATGGAAACAAAGTGAATATCGCATAATTGTCTAAGGAATCATTAACGTTAATGTGTGTATATTATATGAGATCAGAGATACCTAAATGTAGTTATACGTATTGAATAGAAGGTATTTAAGGTTGGATTTTAGGTAGACCGAGTTTAATGTTCGTTTTCATGTAGAAGGAAGCTAATTTTTCTGATGCAGTCTTTCAAATTCAATTACTGAAATATTTTTATTCCATTTCTAAACGAAACATCTAGAATTGACTTTTATTGTAAGCTGAATAAACTTATAGCTCGAGCCTTTATAAGTTTACGGTTCAATGAGAAATTCAGAAGCTGAAAACTTCAAATTGCGAACTATTGTGTGATATAGAACAATTTTTGCAGTCCAATACCAATTTGGACCACTTGCAAGTATCAGTATTCAGAGCTGCAACAAGTGTCAATACCAAAGCACTATTGTAGTCAGAATGTTTCCAGCTGCCCGTATTCCAATTAAATTCCAGTAGCCCATATTCCCATTGAACTCTAATCACCAGCTTTCCACTTATATTCTAATCACACTATGCTAGTGTCAATGATGCAGGCGCATTGACTGCTTCTATTAAAAGTGTCATGCTCAAAGTGCTACGTGTAGCTCTTACGGGTGCCATACAGTGTCACTGCGTAGTTCTTACAGAGCACCGTGTATCTCTTACAGAGCACCGTGTCTCTCTTACAGTTCACCGTGTCTCTCTTACAGTGCACCGTGTAACTCGTGTGTGTGTCATACAGTGTCACCTTGTAGCTCCGAGTGTAGGTAAGTACACCAGTGTTATAGTCACTATTTAACTAAGGTGTCACATGCAACTTACCGTCTTACGATAGAAGCAGGACAAACCTACAAAGCTTAGCAAACCCAGGAAAGAAGCTTTGCCTAGGCACAGCTCAAAAGCGAATGGATTAAACTGCAAACCTTAGAAAAATAAATCTCAGGAATAAAACGATCAAGCTGCTTTGCAAGATTAGGCAACTCAGACAAGTCAGGCAAAGCGTACATTCCAGTCTGCCCCACCCCATCACAACAGATCACTACTTTTACTCACCCCAATCACGTCAAATTTACCTGTGATACATACGAAAACTCTAATACGGACACAAACAACCTGATATTCAGTCTCGTTGAATAAAATCACAAAGAGATTGGTCAGTCGATGCGGATTTGCATCCATTTTTAAGGTGAAAAATTTCAGTCCGTCTCATATGAGGGGGGGCCTCTACAACGGCCAAGTTTTACTTGTTTTAATTTTTTGGCCGGCTTCCCAAGGTACACGGTGAGAAGAGGCATCATTGAACAGGACAATCTATGAGACTCTGTTACATCAAGAGGCCAAACACCCCCCCCTCTGCCTTTGGTATTAACAAGTTGGGAAAACACATGTGGCCCGCAATGGGAAAAAAATGCACACAACACCAGAAAAAACCCAAGAGCGAAATCTCGTGCGTGTCATGATTTGATCAGCGGAAAAAAAGCACTTGCTGGCTTTTATAAATATACCCCAGCTTCTTCTATAGTTTAGTAGAGAACAAGAATGTCATACCGTGGACCACATAACCAATACAACAACTTTGAAGCTCCTGTTGGAGGAAGCAGCAATCTCGGTCCGGTATCGCAATCGAAGAGTCCACTTGAGCAATTTGAAGCATTCACGAAGAAGATTGAAGAGTTGATTGATGAGCACTGCAAGCCATTGAAGCCATATGTTCCAGCTATAGGGCGTGCCTTTATTGTTGCCACATTTTACGAAGATGCATGGCGTATGATTGCTCAATGGTCTGAACAGGTTTACTACTTGCACAACTACAGACACATTTGGAAGTGGTTAACTGTTGTTTTCCTCTTGAGTAATATTGTAGTGATGAGTGTTGCATCCACCTTTTTGGTTTTGCGCAAGCAAACCTTGATTGCCACTGGTGCTCTTGTTGCTGTTGTTTTCACCCAGGGTTTAGCCTATGGTTTGGTTTTTGATGGCCAGTTCCTTTTGAGAAACTTGAGTGTCATTGGTGGATTGATCTTGGCTTTCTCGGACTCCTTGGTTAGAGATAAACGCCAATTCACAATGCCAGGTATCCCAATGTTGAACAATGGCCAAGATAACAAGAAGTACTACTTGTTGGCTGGTAGATTGTTGTTGGTTTTCCTTTTCCTTGGTTTCGTCTTCTCTGCCCTGTGGTCCTTCACTAGAATCCTCATCATCTTGACAGGTTTCATCTCTTGTGGTTCTATTATCGTTGGTTACAAAACCAAGTTTGCCGCATTCATATTGACTATCTTGTTGTTCACTTACAACGTCTTTGTCAACACCTTCTGGAAGTACGGCAGCCACGACGCTAACAGAGACTTTTTGAAATACGAATTCTTCCAAACCTTGTCCATTGTCGGTGGTTTGTTGATCATTGTCAACGCTGGTGCTGGTGAGTTGTCTATCGACGAAAAGAAAAAGATTTACTAAGCCTACCCCATTCACACCTAGGTGCGGTTGATTTTTGTTGGCTCCATTTTTCCTACATTTGTCTTTCTGGTTAGATTCCTACAAATTTTCCTGAAACTTGTGCTTCCTATGGGTATGGGTAGAATTGTACTTCATTTGGTGGAATCGTGCCTCCTCTGGATAGCTTGCATTGTCCTTGGTTTTACATCTCAAGATTTGTGCTTCCTCCTAGAATCGCACCTTTGGAAAACTCTTAGAATTGCACTTTCTGGAAAATTCCTACAATTGCTCTTCCTGGGTTTATCTCACATTCCGTTGTGTGTTTTAGGAATATCGATATATCAAACCCATTTGTATTTGTTCAAATCACACTCGCAACTTGTTGCATCCCCTTGTTGTATGCTAGCATGCAATAGTAGAAACTAATATATGTTTAGTCACGTGAATTATGTCTGTAAGTATTTCCCCAAGGACCAACTGAAAAAATCTCTTTAGTCATCATGAGCGACCAACCAAAGTGTCCCGTGGACCACTCCGCCAAAGATGTATGGGTCCTGAAAATGGGTTCTCTTCCCGAAGGCCACCCACCAGTGCCGGACAAAAACGAGTCTGTGTCTGCGTGTCCTGTCGATAGCAACTCTAGAGCTGCTTGGTTAAACAATGTCTCTGTCACTGCAGTGATGCCTGATGCAGTTGAGCAGAAGGTTGACGATATGTCGTCGTCCAAAGGGTGTACTTCGGACCTGCTCAATAAACCTTTTATAAGTACATCCCTGGTGGATTTACCTGTGGAAAGAGAAATCAGCTCCATCCCACGGACTTCCCACGATACCAACTGGATCTACCCTTCCCAAAAACAATTCTTCGAAGCAATGCAAAGAAAGAACTGGAATCCAGATGCAAAGGACATGCATTCTGTCGTCCCCATCCACAACGCAGTCAACGAACAGGTTTGGAGGCATATTCTCAGCTGGGAACGTTCCGGTTACGACAAGGTGGTGGAGCAATGTGGTGGTATCTCTTTAACTAGTTTTAAAGGCGACCTGAAAGCCTTAACTCCAAGAGCATGGTTCAGACTGACCTTTTTAGGTTACCAGAAACCTTTTGATAGACACGACTGGGTGGTGGATAGATGTGGAACAAGTGTTCAATACGTTATTGACTTCTACGGTGGTACTCCCCAGCAAGGTCAACAGGGTCCTTCCTTCTTCCTTGATGTTAGACCAAAGCTAAATCACTGGGAAGGTGTCAAAATGAGAATCTCAAGATCTTTGGGTTGGTCATGATTATAAAACTGCATTGTAAATAGTTTGGATCTAGAATTCGTTATCCCTTGTAGATGTAATGATAGTCTGACATTTATGATCATTTGATCGGATGTTGGTTCATTGTGTTTCTTAGCACATGATGTTTCTTGATGCGTGTTTCTTGCATGTTTCTTGCATGTTTCTTGATGGTACTATGATGTTTCTTAAATCGCTTCTTAATGATAATTCAATGTATTTCAAAGATGATGCTTCTTGATATTCTAGATGTATCCAACCTTATTCTACATTGCAATTAAATATCAATTCTATCTTAAATGCTGACGATAGAATTCTACATGAATAAAACTTATAGAACTCAATTGTATATACAGATTTGACGAGCTATGATACATTTATCTACCCATGAAAGCGCCAGATTGACCCAACTTTTGCATGTTTTCACCGACTTGGACGTTGGTTTCAAAGTACTTGGAAACACATCTGTCCAAACACAAGGCTTCTTGCTTGTTGACGTCGCTTTCGTTGTAGGCCTTGTTGATACACTTGGTGTGACATTGAGAGACCAACAGGTTGAACATGCCGGTAACCATGTCTAATTCAGCTTCAGCAGCTTGCAACTTTTGTTGCGAGGAGATTTGAGGAGCAGCACCGCCTAATCCGAACATTGTAGTGATGTATGTATAAAGGCAAATTTTCGTTGAAAATTTTTGAAAAAAGTATTCGTTGATTACATAAGTGCTTACATGGGCATAGCAAGTGATAAGACTTCCTAAACAACAATTTATGCCACTATTTTATAGAGAAATGGCCGTTAAGACTGGTCTATTGAAATATTATGACCCCCAAAGCCCCAAAAAGTAGTATCGATCCAGGTCTTTTACTATAGTTTGATATGTCGTACTGCCCAAAACACGACATTTTGCAGCCCATACAGTAAATGTTCTTTTGCTATTCTCTACTTTTGGATATCAAATCTCAAGAGGTACGCTATTAGCGCTATAGATTTACCAATGTGCATCTTCCTGGTTAAAAGAGAGTTCTTTTCATTCTGTCACTGATTGGTATCCTCCTTGTGCTTACACAGATCATTGGTGGGTTTCTTCCAATAGAATGTGTCTGTACAATAGAAACAAAGCCATAATCATAAGAATCAATTATGATCTTACCATATATCAATATCAGAGACAAAATAAAAGCTTAACAGGGAAATAAAAATCATATTAACAAATACATTAATCATACACAGTCATATAATACAAAGACCACAATCAGCGAACATGTATTCCGTTGAAAAATTGGGTTGGCCTATAAGCTTCTCTTGGGAAAAGTCGAGTTGGCCTATAAGCTTCTCTTGGGAAAAGTCAAGTTATAACCGCATTTGACTAACTCACTTGGCTGATAGTTAAAAAAGCTGGAAATGGCCTATAAACTAGGGAAGCTGATTTGTACATGAGCACCCCAAAACAAAGAGCCCATCGGAAGGTCGCTTTGAACCTTATCGAAGTTTTCTCTCTTCTCGGGGCATATTGCAGCCAATCCTTGACAGACGGATATGGTTCTACCATGGATGGATATCCAACCACCATAGTTTGCAATCCTCGCATTCATCCAAGTTGGATTATAGTTTACTCTTTCGACAAAGCCGTCAGTCAATATATGGTTCAAGTCATAGTAGTAGCGGAGGAATCTCCATGTTTGAGTCTGTAAGTTCAACACTGGAATACGCAAGACGTTTGTGTTGTTGGTAACAAAGGAGAACTTTGCGATTCTTGTAATGTCGAATTTATCTTCAGATGAGTTGTTTTTATCAAAAAGACGGAGCAAATCGTTACGGAGCCCACCCATGAATATCATATAATCTTGATCATAGGACTTGTGGTACAATGCTGTGTGATGACAGGAACGCAACTCTGCCTCAACCAATTTGGGTTCCTCTACTTCCAATCCCTTGCTGAACTTGGACCAGTCGTCATCTCCACTATCAGGCACCGGATACTCAAAGTAGTCATAGCAGTAGGTACTGAATTTTGTCCACTTCCCAAGATCAAACATGAAGAGATAGAAATCGCCGAAAGTGTGATTTTCCGAGTTTATCCCACCCTGGATGAACAATGCCTTCCCCTTGAACCAACCGCCAGGTCCAGTGAGAGGTCTTTTAGGTGGAGAGGGACTGCTTGGTTTTTTTCTTATTGATGGTGGTAAATCAAAAGTGAAACTAAGATGGTTTTGCTTGTAGTCCACCAATGACAGTGCAAAGTAGCCTCTGGGCGTCGGCCATTCGGATCCACAAGTCCTAAGCAACTCATTTTTGAGATCGTGCACGAGAGCAGAATCATTGAATTGAACACCCTTTGATTCATCTTGACATGTCAAGCTGATTTTGAACAACTCATCAGAGGCGTGGAACCGCTGATTACCCTGAGGATCCGTTTCCAAGCAAAACCCACCAAATACAAAAAGCACCACTGTTTTAATACCAGACTTGACAATGTGGTCGTAGAATAAAATGCTGTGAGCCTCCAGGGATACAGGTTTCTCTTCCTCCTCTTCCCCCACCACCTTGTGCTCTGTGATGGAGCATTCGACCGTGCACTCGTGTCCGCTCTCAGGGTTACTAGCAATGGGGCTGGACGAGTGGGGGGAGCTTTGGATCGAATGTGAAAGCGAACTTAGAGACTGTGCCGGGGACGCTGACCTCTGCGGAGATGACGCACGTTGAATCGGCGAGCTTGACCCCAATTGCTGCGCAAACTGCTTAGTGGGCAGCGGGATTGGCTTGGGCACATCCTTCATCTTAAATGAGTTTGAACGGTGTTGGTTCACTTGGTTTGCATATGTGCTTTTACTTGGTGCAGGTGATTTGGGAATCGGGTGCTGGAGGCCAAGCGGCAGCAGCTTGGGCTCCTCCTTGTTGTGTCTATGGAATATTCTCGTTGATTTTGACAACACTGAGCTCATCTTGGATGGTTTGTGTGAATTGGGTGAAGAGCTATTTGTTTTCGTTGTAGATAAACCTGTACTGGTTTTCAGTGCCTTTGTATCTATGGACATTGCCTTCGCTTTCCGATTCTGAATGTATTGCTGGATAGGACTGTGTGTAGGTTCCAAGTCTATTGGGGACGAACTAGTCGTCCTTGAGTTGATACTGCTAGGGGGACTTATAATGAAGGAGTGTTTCTGGAGCGAATCATTGGTGCGCACAGGGTTTATGTTCTCGGAAAACTCTAAATTTGTTGCTAGTGCTAGTGGTGTTGTATCGAGTGTAGACATTGTTGACAAATTGGGCAGTGTAAATGGTGGGATTGATTGGCTTGTATTTGTGCTGTGTGTTGTCGATTGGATTGATTGGCTTGTATTTGTGCTGTTTGTTGTCGATTGGATTGATTGGCTTGTATTTGTGCTGTTTGTTGTCGATTGGATTGATTGGCTTGTATTTGTGCTGTTTGTTGTAGATTGGTTTGATTGGTTTGCATTACTTGTACTGTTTGTTGTAGATTGATTTTGGTTCGCATTACTTGTACTGTTTGTTGTAGATTGATTTTGGTTCGCAAATGTAGAATGGTTTTGGTCTGTAACAGATTCTGATTGCATTCTAATACCACTCTTTATTTCATCTGAAAATACAGGCAGAGGAGCACGAGCAGGCACATCGTTTGCTTCAATCTGTTCCACGATACTCCCCGTGATGGACATTCCGATTCTACCCAAATCAACCATTTTATCTGTGAAGCGAGGTTTCATATCTATTTTCATAAACTTTGTTGTGTTCAAGTTAAGCAAGTAACCTGTTTCATTAAGTTCCATGTGTCTTTCGATTATCCATCTATCCAACTCCGAATTGTAAGTGACTGAGCTTGTCACCACACGGAACCCGCCGTAAAAGAAAACATGCTTAGCAGACACCTTGCAGCTGACAGAGCCATGTACGTCAAAGGGGTCTAATTGTGGGTCCAACACGTCGAGGTATGTGATTGTGCCTCTGGCCGGATTGAACATGTATAGATTTTTGTTCGGGGTAATCAATGGATTGGAGAGGATCTCCTTGCTGACGAACGGAGGGAGTTCCACGGGGAAGTGGATGGATACCTTGGAGCGTTCCACCTCGTCTGGGATGCCCAAGTGTGCCAAACTGGCACCCTCTTCGATTTGTAGGCCTCCAAAAAGGTATGTTACGTCGTCATCATCAAACTTGTTCAGGTAACACAACTTGGGGATTTCCGAGTGGTTGAACCGCGTGCTCTCCTCGTGGTGCTTGCTTGGAGGCGTGCTGAGTGTCACTCGAGGTACACTATAGTAACCTGAAAAAACACTATCGTTGGTCTCCGCCCGGAGCACACTCTTGTCGATGTCCGCAAGTGCAATAGTCAACTCGTCCTTGTTGGCCCCCTTGGAGGCCATTGGGTCATCGCTGGACACAGGGGTGTGCCGTACCTTGTTCATCAGCAACGTTGCCAGGAAAATCCCCTTTTCATTCGACTTGTTGAGTCGACTCTTGGTACTGAAACTGGTCTCGGGCCGGTACTCAAACACAGTGTAAAGCCCTTCGACTCCATGTGTCCACCCGTCAACGTGTGTGCTAGTGAAATCTTGGTCGTTGGCTGCCACCTGGTCCCGCTCGCGTGCACTGATATCGCAACATTGCCCGCCATCGTCTGCCATTTCGCTCCGTTCCTGCTTCATGGCCTTGGAGAAAAATTACATGGGGAAAAAAAAGCAAACGCTCACAGCAACCTCTAAAACTTATGCAACACGGACGCCGTTACAGTATACAATGTCTTGTGTGTTAATGTTGTGAATGTTATTGATAGGGCTTATGTGAGTATTATACGAGTTGGAGCATTAATGTTAATATAGTGAGCTTAGTGTAGACTAGCGAACGTAGCGAAATGGCGAAATAGCGAGCGTAGCAAATTGGCGAAATAGCGAGCGTAGCGAACGTAGTGTTCGTAGCGAGCGTAACAAATTGGCGAAATAGCGAGCGTAGCGATCGTAGCGAACCGTTGGCGTATCAGCCCATTTCACTCACAAACATTACAGGTATCAGCCCATTCAAACGTTTCACTTCGTTCGCGATAGGTGATCGTTTAGTTTTCGTGAGATTGGAATGATGGGGTGTTGTTCTCTGGGCAACCTGATACGCCTTAACGAAACATTTTTTGTATGCTGTCTATGACTACATCTATCTTGAAGGTACACCTACACGAGCGGCTCGTGCTGCATCACCTTTTCTCGTATCACTCATGTAGTTTCCAGCAATCAGCAATTAAGTGTCTAGTGCACTTGGATTTATGTTTACATCTATTGAGCCAGCTACTCCCGTATGTTTTAGTTACCTCTCCTCCTCTCACACTTGGGAGGCTATTTTAGTGTACATTTGAAGCTGGTTATTTTAGTGTACATTTGAAGCTGGTTATTTTAGTGTACATTTGAAGCTTGGTTATTTTAGTGTACAGTTGATGCTTGTTTATTTTAGTGTACAGTTGATGCTTGGTGCAGTTGTAAATTCATATCTAGTACTATTCTAATCTCTAGTTATCATAATTACCCTAGTGTAATATATTGGCGGGGTGAAAATTCAAGAGCCCTGTCATTCGTTCAACGAATATTTGGGTTCACTATTTTGTTTGAGGTCCTTTTAAGACTTTGTATTCTCAAGAGTCTTTGTCTGAGATTTCAAACGTCTTGTGAAATTTCGAATCTTTGTGTGATACCAAGATTTATCGTTCAAGAGATATATTGGGTGAGTAAGGCGATGATTGTTTTCAGAATTTGGTCGAGATTATAACTGTTTTCAAAGTCTAGTCAATGTTATAACTGTTTTCAAAGTCTAGTCAATGTTATAACTGTTTTCAAAGTCTAGTCAATGTTATAACTATTTTCAAAGTCTAGTCAATGTTATAACTGTTTTCAAAGTGTAGTCAATGTTATAACTGTTCTCAAAGCCTAGTCAATGTTAGAACTGTTTTCAAGAGTCTGGTCAAGTTTATGATCGGTACAAACCTGGCCAAGGTTAAGATTGAGCTCTAAAGTTTAAAGTTGATTGGTTTTGACGCTATTCGTTTGAGGGTAGACTGTAATCGTCTTGTGTTTTTGATCAACATCAAATATTCGGACTCAACATATCCGCTTTCACCAACGAATGAATATCCTGAATGGAGGCGTTAATAAACTGTCTCACTTCCAAGGTCAACCAAACCTTGATCATCTGTAAGGAATCTTCATCCTTTAGGATTTCGCGCCCTTCTTTCAGAACCCCTAGTTTTCTCAAAACCGGTAACGAACTAAATAATGTTAGTTTATATATTACTTCACCAAGTCCACAAAGAACAACTCGTTCTCAGTTGGGAATCCAAACAAAATCGCGTATACGAACCTTGTGAATAAATCCAAATCGGGATCCAAAGATCTCCCAATGCCCTCCAATAAGAGGATGGCCACAATCACAGTAATAAAGTCACCCTCCATTCTAACATGATGCTTTCTCACCATTCCCAAAACCTGGTCGAGCAAATCACCAATGCTGATGTTACCCAACGTAAAGGTACGTTCTTTCATCCGATCCACCAATTTCTCCACTTTTAATGCAAACACTTCTTTATCGATTGCTGTTTCCGGCGTGCGCGAACGCTCAACCATCAACTCACCGGCCCTATACCCATCAAACTCACTCAAACTCTTGAATAACTCAATGAAATTTACACGGTCCGTATGGTTGAGCTCGGTGATCAACCCCACGTCCAAAAAGCAAATCTCAGCATGGTACCCCTCTTGGTACAACGAACGGAGCCTCGAGCACCACGCATCGCTATCGTCACCTAACAGTAACAACTCGTTCGTGATTCGATTGGTTTCTTGTTCATTACTAGACTTTACAATCTTATACTCTCGTTCATGTTTGTAGGTTTCGTTCTTGTAAAACCGAACCATCATGTTGCCAGGATGCAAATCAGCATGTACAAAGTTGTCCAAAATTAACATCTTCAAGAAGGCATCCAACCCCTTGTCACTCACCTCCTTGGACAAGTTTTTGCCAAAGTTATCTGTCAAGGCAAGAAGCTTGCTCATGGGAACAGCGTGCATAAACTCCTCCACCAATACGGTTCTTGTGGAAAAGTTTAAGTAGGGTTTGGGGAAGTGGATATCGAGTCTATCTTTAAAGTTCTGACGGAATCGTGCCAAATTCAAGCCTTCGATTCTCAAGTCTAGCTGTAATCGCATCAAAATCAGGAATTGCTCCACCTCGTCCGGTAAAGAGAGCCATTCCATTGTAGGAATGATGTCGATGGCATTGGCAAAAAAGCTCATAATCTTCAAGTCTCTGTTGATTTTGACTTCGACATTGGGATGTAATACTTTGATGGCTACCCGTTGGTCGCATGAGACCGATTCTGAGGTTACCATAAAAGAGTCCAAGAACCCCTTTTGTGTCTTTGGTTGTTTGGATTCGTCACGTTTCACTCTCTCCACCACTTTTTGGGAGAGCTTCCCAATATACACTTGAGCAATGGCGCCCACACCAACCGGTTTCTCTTCAAACTCATCGAAGATGTCTTCAAATGGGAGATCAAAACTAGCGCTTAAGATACGTTTAGTTTCACTCAATGGGTGCGCTGTAACGTTGGAATGTAAGTTGCCCAACTCATCACAGAGTTCTTTGGAGAAGATATCTGTTCTCAGAGCAGCCCACTGGCCCAATTTGATGAAAGAGGCACCTGCGAGCTCAATTGACCACCGCAAGTAGCGGTACCACACTTTGCTCCCGGATCGAGATGCCAGTTTGCGGTCCTTGCGACCAAACCAGCAGATGGGGCACATGAGTACCACAGGCAAGAAAATCGCAGAAAGCTCAACAAACCGCGCCATAGTGACCAACGGGTCAATGAGCCAGTCTTCAATGGTGAACTTGACGTAGAAGAAGGTCCGAACAAGCACATTGCCGTGTTTGGTTCGAGAGTCTCGGTAGCTGGTATACTGGTCCAATTCTTCCTTCTGGGATGCATGGTAAAGCCCCATCTCGTATGTCTCTGCATCCCGTGTGGGCTTCAAATCGTGTACGGTGTTGTCGATAGCGTGTACATCGTTGTGGATGGCACTCTTCAGTAGGTATGCCGTTGCTCCACATAAACCAACAGCAGCAAAAATCCGTCCGTTCAAACTTCTCGCATGTCTGCTTGTGCGGAAAGTTCCAGCAATGTATGAATACAGTCGTCCAAGGCGTAACAGAGGCACAATCCCCAGGTTTCGTGTCAAGACCAGCCTAAACATATGCTTGCTTTTTTTAATTTGTATTATGTAATATGACTACTTTTGAATCATTGTTTCCACTTAGAGATCCATAAGGTTCAGAGGAACGACATCATATCAGAGACATTAGAATGCGATAGACAAATTGTATGATTATTAAGAACCATGATAAATATCAATCATTGATGATTGCAAATATCCAGAAGATAAAGAGCAGTAGGGGGATGAGGTTAATATCGAAAACAGAAAGAACATAATTAAAGATTAGAGGACTAATTAAATATTAGAGGACTAATTAAAAGATGTAGTGACTAGTAGTGACTAGATGACTAGTAGTGACTAGATGACTAGTAGTGACTAGATGACTAGTAGTGACTAGATGACTAGTAGTGACTAGATGACTAGTAGTGACTAGATGACTAGTAGTGACTAGATGACTAGTAGTGACTAGATGACTAGTAGTGACTAGATGACTAGTAGTGACTAGATGACTAGTAGTGACTAGATGACTAACAGTGACTAGATGACTAGTAGTGACTAGATGACTAACAGTGACTAGAGGAGTCAAATAGAGAGACGGCAAAGATCATCGCAACTACATAAAAATAAGCAAATGAATTGTCTAAATAAATTAATCATCACTCATGTGAGTTCTTAAGACCGAACACCAAAGAGCGATAGTGCTGGTACCTCTAGCGTTCCAGTGAGCGCCACGGCGACTAACGATACCATCGTGGGCATTCAAGCAGTCTAAATACACGGGGATTTTAATCCAATCAATGGAGTTCAAGTTATCAATAATGAACTCCTTTTCTTTACCCAAGGGCAATTTAGTGTCTTTGTTGAACAAGGGGAAGTTCGACACGTCCTTTTCCAGTAAAACAGGCAAGTATTCTTTGATTTTGATATCATTCCCAATGTAGTCGATGTCAAGTATGTCCTTTTTTGAGGATCCACGCAAGCAGTCTGTTTCCTTGTCGATGTTCTCCTCACGTTTGTACGAGTGTCCCGTATGCAGTTGAATTTCATCATCGTGATCCAACAAAACGCTGTAGCGATTCTCAATCTCCTCGGCGTTGGCATCCTCGGCGATCATATTTTCCACCATATTGCCCGCCAATTCGGACGTTTCGCCCTTAAAAGTGCCGTGTTGCGATACCCTGTCTCTCTTCTCTCTGGCGTGATGCGCGACCCGGGCACCCTCCTCGCTAACAGGGAGCGAGCCATAAACCGTCTTGAGAACCTGCTTCCAGTGCTTGTTGATGTCTGGTGTGTTGATCAACTTGATCTTCAACGAACTATACAATGAAACCACGGACGAAACGGTGAAAACCAATGGGATCCATGTTGGGAAAATAAACACGCAAATAATAAATAATGCACAGAGCCGGTACACCCAGTGGGCGGTCCAAATGGACGATACCTCCTGTGTGTTGCCCTTGAAGTCAGCCAACTCCTCCTCCTTCACCTTGTGCGAGCTCCGCAAATCAACAAACTTGGGGAACACCTTGCTGTCGCTGATTTGCGCAACAGGCAAGTCCTTAAGGTACTGGATCCGGGTTTTGACCCAGTGTTCATTGTCAAATGGAGCATATTTGGTAATGAAAGAAGTGAAAAAGGCAACCGTTCTATCGTTACGGATGTTGGCCAACAAAATGTGCTTTTGGAACTTGCGCAATCCACGCATATACCTGAGTTCTGGGTTAGCCATATCGTACAATGTTTTGTCAATCAAAAACAACTCCCTTCCGGAGGGACCAAAGAGGTACCCAGCAATATTGTTAGCAAAGGCATCAAACCACCCATCCTTGAAAAACTCAATGCCAACGTGTGGAGTGGCAAACGTGGTGAAAAATACAGGCTCAACTGTGTCGAAGAAGTTAATGGCCTCCAAAACACCAATAACATACCGTGAGATAAGACCCCCCAATGAGTAACCGACAAAACTTACCCGATCAACCACTAGTTGGTTTTCGCTCCGAAGCGCCTCAATCTCATAGAGAAGCTCGTCAATTACTTTGAGGGCATTCATGTGCAACCCATCATATGTTTTCCAGAACCTAAAGCTAGAAACTTTCAAGGTGACAATGCTCCTATCGTCTTTATCCTCCTTCACAAGACTCTTCACACACTTCTCAATCGTCTGCATGTGCTTGGGTCCACCCCACAACCCATGCACTAATACAAAAAGATGCGCCTTCTTGGTCTCTTTCATACTCTCAGTGGTTTCCCGTTGATTTGTGTTTTCCTATCAGTTTCCCGTTTATATGCGTTTTCCTATTGATTTCCCGTTTATATGCGTTTTCCTACTGTCAATGGTCTCCTGTTGACATGTGTTTTCCTACTCTCAGTGGTCTCCCGTTGATATGCGTTTTCCTACTTTCAGTGGTCTCCCGTTGATATATATTGCGTTTTCCGGTTGTTCCACTGTGTACAGACCTGAGATACCAGTACTGTATATAAAATATCTAATCAACAAGAATTTTCTTTTTTTTTTTTTTTTTTTTTGACAATCTTCAAGAGAACATGGCTTTCTTTGGAACATCACAAGCAAGCGCTCCTGCTACCACTGGATCCAGTGCTCAAAAGCTTAAGCAGGATATCCAAGACCAAATTAGTCAAGAGTTGGCTGTAGCAAACGCTACCGAGCTCGTGAATAAGATCACCGAGAACTGCTTTGAAAAGTGTATTTCCCAACCAGCCAACGTCTTGACTGCCCAAGATGATTCCTGTGTAAATCAATGCTTGGAAAAGTACATGAGATCGTGGAACGTGATTTCAAAGGCTTATATTACTAGAATCCAGCAATCTGCTAACCAACAATAATCTTATTATCGGCAATGAACGTATAATCGATGACAAAAGAGCGTGAATCGTCAACAAAGAGCGTTAATTAAAGGACTAATAGTGAAAAAAAAAGGAATCGAGAAATAAAATAGAATATTCACCCTTGGTTTGGCAAAACCCCCTTTTCATTTGTCTAAAGATATAATCATCTTTGTTTGTTGAAAACATCTGTACAATCCGCCAACGGAAAATGTGCATGGTATAAATATCTACAGAATTCATCTGCAAATGAGCATGTACATAGATAATAGAATTTGACCATCTTTAACCGTAAGACCATGAAAATCAATGATTTCTTTATTCAGGTTGATTATTCATAATCCAAGCAGAATTCTATAACGGCTGCAAGTGATACTCGCATAAGATATTGAAAGGAAACCATGATTTTCGCAGGCTTCAACATGTCAAATAAAGGAGCAGAGGCTGAATATTATGAAGTCTAGTTGATAGTTTTGTGCATTCATAAAACCACTTGGGCCATCTTGGTGGTTTTAGATAAATAAAGTACATTACCAATTACTCGTGTCCTAAGATAAATAAAGAAAGTACATTACCAATTACTCGTGGCTAAAGATTAATAAATAAAGTACATTACCAATTACTCGTGTCTTAAGATAAATAAAGAAAGTACATTACCAATTACTCGTGTCTTAAGATAAATAAATAAAGTACATTACCAATTTCATTCGAGAACTATGTTTTTAGTATAGTTCTTGGGATATTTTCGATGCAAACTATATCTTTCCATATTTATAAACATCTGAACATAAACATCTGGACATAATCATCACAACACAGACATCTAAACGTAAACATCTAAACATAACATCTAAACATAACCTCTAAACAAAAGCATCTAAACATTTAGTGCTTAGCTTTAACTTAAGCGTGAGGAGCTGTCTACACTCTTGATCTATTATGTTATTCAAAAGCTTTTAAGCATGATCACGGCAGACAATTAGGCTTGTAGCCTTATAGTCAATCCAAAGGCCATAAATTAGAATTCCTTGCTGTTTAGTATTGTAATGCAAACAAGATGTTAATGGGATGTCGCTGTACGAGACATAGTAGCATTAAATGTCTTCGCAGCCAAAGACAAATGTCGTGCACACACAAAAAACGAGTCAAGTGGCGAAAATACAAATCGAGTTGAAGTTAAGCAAGCACTATGCAAACAACCGTTGCCTCAGAGTACTCCGCAGAGAGACACAGCGTACCAATCGAACACAGATTCAACCCATACACAGACAACGGTGGTACCGTGTTGGGGATTGCGGGAGAAGATTTTGCTGTTTTAGCTGGTGACACCAGACAAGTTGAAGGATACAATATCAATTCGCGTTACGAACCAAAGATCTTCAATGTTGGTGACGACATAGTGATGACAGCAAACGGGTTTGCCGCCGACGGAGCAGCATTGATAGATCGTTTCAGAACGCAATTAAAGTGGTACAAGTTTGACCATGGTGGCAAGAAATTGAATATAAAGAGCGCAGCCAGATACATTCAACACTTATTATACGGAAAGAGATTCTTCCCATACTATGTCAGTACTTTGATTGCCGGTTTGGATGACGAAGGCAAGGGTGCTGTGTATTCCTACGACCCTGTTGGATCTTACGAGAGAGAACAATGTAGAGCTGGTGGTGCCGCAGCCAGTTTGATCATGCCTTTCTTGGATAACCAAGTCAACTTTAAGAACCAATTTGTTCCTGGTACAAACGGTACTGAAAAGACCCCATTGAGATATTTGAGTTTGGAAGAGGTTTTACAATTGGTTAAAGATGCATTTTCGTCTGCAACCGAAAGACACATCCAAGTTGGTGATGGTTTAGAGATTATGATTGTTACGAAGGATGGCGTGAGAACTGAGTACTACCCATTGAAGAGAGATTAGTCTGAGATTATTGAATAAGATTATTGATACTCGGAGATTATTGATCCTCTGAGATTGTTGGATATGTTATATTGAACTACAACCAAAGATTAATCATATAAAATACAACGAAATTTGAAGACATGTAAGTTTATTTGTTCTGTGGAGATGTTACACAACCCTTGGGTGTTAAAACCAAGCTGTTAAAAGTATACTACATATTTATTCTCAAACAGGTAATTCAAACTTCTTTCCTTGCATAACTTTGGTGTAATAAATATAGAAAAAGTCTGAGTAGATGGCAGTTTGAACGAGACCTGCTAAGATGGAAACATAGTCAAAGTGGCCGTCAACCACATATCTGTAGATCCAGTTTGGAATGTACAAGGCTCTGTAGACACCCAAGGCGAAGATGTAGTGAGTGGTGATGTTTTCAGCTTCGCCTGACTTTTGCAAGATGAACAACTGAGGAATAATTGCAACTGCTTCCAACCACATGGAGAAAGACCACACAACCTCTTGGAACTTGTAGTTATGGGTGAACACCAATGCTAAAATAGCACTTCCACCAAGCAAGTATCTTGATGGGAAGGTATCGTAGCTTTGCTTGAACGCCTTACCGTACTTGTGCGCCATCAAGTACACAGTGTACCCAGATGATCCAATAAAGAAAATCTTCAAAACGGTATTGTACACCGAAAAGAACTTGGTGAATAAGTTCAAGTATCTGGTAACAAAAACAAGAAAGTACAACATTTGAGTCTTCAATGATAATCCATTGATAGACTTGTTTGTTTCAATCACATACAACAAGATGAAGATACTTGCCAAATGGGAGAGATCACCAAAGAAACTGAAGATATTCATCGTTACGGTTAGGTTTACTTTTTTTTCCTTTCCATGTTTGGTTGTAAACACGTAGGTATGTCTTATGTGCAGGCCTTCTGACGATTCCATACTGTGAACCTAAACAAGTAAGCTCATTTTGAGAGACTGCACATACCAATATTTGGTACGATATTGTAAATTTGGTTGTGCTGGTTCCTCTGGCATTGCAGTTGTCTTGATGTAGAAAAGTGGAGTGACTGAACAATTTCGGAATAATACGTGCGGGTTGCAAATACTAACCAGAAGCTATGGCCCGAAAAGGACCCAAGAATTCTAAATGCCGAAAAGAGCAGAAGATGCTTAAACTTTGGCGAAAAGCAAGTAAATTCCTAAAATACAGATGGTGGCTGAGAAAACACTAAACTCCAGATGAGAAGTGCTAAGACTCCAGAAAATAACTGCTAGAACACCTGATAAAACGTTAGAGGAGCTAAAAAGATTGCTGGGTTTTTTGTGGTCTTTCCAGAAGATGGCATTTTAAAAGTCAAAGTAAGTGTATTCTATAGTGATTCATCTATATGTCTTGGTATTTAAAAAGAATACACAAGACGTATTCCGAAAGTCTGCAGTGCACCATCTTCTATAGTATGCAGTGCTCCAAAGTTCTCTGTAGTGCTCCAAAGTTCTCTGTAGTGCTCCATAGTCTGTGGTCTGCAGTGCTCAATAGTCTGTGGTCTGCAGTGCTCAATAGTCTGTGGTCTGCAGTGCTCAATAGTCTGCAGTCTGTAATGCTCCATAGTTGTAGTCTGTAGTCCTCAATAGTGCTTTACAGGTGAGTCTAAATAGTCTCCAGAGTCTAAATTGTCTTCAAAGTCTCAACTATATTTTATTATCCTCAAGCATTTTTCAAGTCCAGTACCATCTATATACAAAACACGAGTTTATCTTACAACTCAATACTTTGAATGAAAGAAGAATACTCCTCATCTAAGTCGATTATATCCTCACCCCTTACGCTTTGTCTGATTTTAATACCATAGGAAGGCATATTTTTGTGGCCGTCATAGGTATCCAGAATGAGGAATTCATCCAATTCCTCTTTTGTGGAATACCATTTGCCATGGTCTTGGGAATGCAAATTTTCGATGAATTCAGAAATTTCCCGTTCATCTAACATATCATTTATGAGATGATTATTAGAATGTGTTTTCAATGTTTTAAAACCTTCGGCACTGAAATAAATCATTGATGGGAAATTGCTAATTCTATACTGTGAGATCAATTTTGAATTTTTAAAATCGGTGAAGTCCACTATGGCAAATTTTACATTTGGCACATTTCTTGCAACTTTTTGGTAGAAATGCGAAGGAAGGTGATAACCATCCCATCCATGTATATGGTTCATGGTAAATACCACAATAAGGTTGTGCATTTTTATGTCAGAATCATCATTCAAAATGGCCACAGAAGACTCAAAGTTGTTATAATTGGGGTACAACTTGTGTTCTACATGGGTTTGCAAAAATTGGAGGATGCTGTCATTGTCCCTTTCGCCTGTGAATGTATGAATCTGCATCGTCTTGTAGTTGAGTAGTTTTAATGTGGGGTATTGCACAACCTTGAACAAAGTATTGAGACGCTCGTTCTTTAGCCCATCTGTCTTCACCACTTGTAAGTCGCTAACCTTGTTTGCATTTGTGGCATTGTTAAACAATCCACTAACATATTCAAATGTGTTCTCGAAGTGCAGACAGTACTGGCACCCTTGCCTATAAAAATATATTAGTGAATAATGGGCCCTTTCAAACTCAGATGGGATATTCGAGTCTGAAATCTCAATAATATGGTTATGGACAAGGTGCTTGCTACCCGTAAACCATTTAAACGAAAATCGCTCCACAAGATCTATTATAATTAACAAACAGACCACCGTAAATACATGCTTCTTCATCTTTTATTTCAGAGTCTTTACCAGCCGTCTTTTTTTTTTTTTTTCTTTAATCTATTAGATCAAGTTACCTGTAAAAAGAGCTCCAACCTGTAAAAGTATACTCTCAAATAAAAAGTAAAAATATAAGCTCGAAAAGAACTGAAAACACCCATAACCTGTAAAACCAACATCAACACCGAAACTGTAAATTCTGAAAAAAATTAGCTGGATAAAGCAACATTTGCCCAATTAGGAAGGCACCACCAGCTGCATGGAAAAAATAAAGGGCGCATTTTGCAACCCTCTTAACTCCATTCAATTATTTTGCAAGCCTTCCACGAGACAAGGGCGCTGGCAATGTACAAACGGTTTATTGTGTCGCTTGTACATGAAATAAAGCTGCTGGTATTATTTCCTTTTGATTGTCTATAGTGACACAATAGTTGATATATCTCCGAGGCTGGAGGATGGCTGCATTGGATTAGGACTGCCAGCTATTGCAGCTTGCAGTATAATTTCAACCAGGATAACGGAAATCTGGCGTCATCGAAGAAGAGAATCTTTTATATATAAAACATTCTCACCCCCCAGTTCACCTTGTTATATTTCACAAACAAGAAATACTTTCTTATCCACTCGTTAGACATGAAGAAGTTTATATTAGCAAGTACCATATTCAGCGCAGTTCTTGCTGCTGAAGAATTACCAAAGATCCAATCACATGATTTGATTGCACCATCGTCATTTGTGTATTCAAATTCTTCGCTCCCAACTCCAAACAGAAACCAAGCTTTAGCTGCAGACGAGACTTCCTCTGATGCGGGTTCATCCGAGTCAGCTACAAGTCTGGTTTCAATTTCGTCGAGTTTGGCCAGCCATGTTTCTAATTGGATTTCTAGCGGAGTTTCCAGTTCTGTTTCCAGTTCTGATTCTAGTTCTGTTCCAAGCGGAGTTTCTAGTTCTGTTTCCAGTTCTGTTTCTAGTTCTGTTTCAAGCGGAGTTTCTAGTTCTGTTTCCAGTTCTGTTTCTAGTTCTGTTTCAAGCGGAGTTTCTAGTTCTGTTTCTAGCGGTGTTTCTAGCGCAGACTCTAGTTCTGTTTTGGTATCTAGCTCTGTGTCAAACGCAGTTTCTGGTTCTGCTTCTAGTGCAGTTACCGGTTCTGATTCTAGCGCAATTTCAAGTTCAGTTTCTAAGTCAGAAAGTTCAGAGTCAAGCAAAATTTCGAGTACTGCTTCTAGCGAGTCTACCGGGAGTCTTGGATCCAAAAAAGGAAAGACCACAAAATACAGAACTGCAACAGCCTCAGAAGATGAAGAAACCTTACTCACACATACAGTATGTGCGGCGAATGGGACCTGCTTTTTGACTTCAAACATGTATAGCAAGACTAAAATTACAACCACAGTGGACGGTATTTTGACAGTTATTACTACCGAAGTTCCAGTTTCGGAAACTACTACACCATCGACCAACTTGTCTGCGAATTTGAAGCCCACTCCTCCCGTGCTAAACGAATATATAACGTCAGAGTCGAGCCTGGCTACTTCTACAAAATATTCTAATTCAACAATGAATTTGTTACCGACCCCACCCTTACAAAATGAGATACTGGAGAGCGGATCTTCTGTTACAGCAATTCCTAGCTTATCATCCTCTAGCAAGCGTCGTCAAAGAACAACTATTCTTACAGTGACCTCATGCTACTACGATAATTGCGTTCAAGTTGTGGAGACTACTGGCCTCACCGTTATTACCAAGAATGGGGTTGTATACACAACTTACTATCCTTTAACTGGTGAGAGTACCACCACAAGTGCCCTGGATGCTATTCCAACACCACAATTCAACGCTAAGGAGTCTACCACCGAAACTACAACCATGACCTCTTCTCCAGTCGAGTCCACCGAGAGTGCCACTACTTCTACTTCAGTCGAGTCCACCGAGAGTGCCACTACTTCTTCAGTCGAGTCCACCGAGAGCACCGCCAACTTCAAGGAGGTGACCGAGACCGACTACTCCACCAAGATTATCACCACGACCCATTGTTCTGACAACATGTGTCATCAGGTGCAAGATATAACCTCCTCCACCACCACCACCTCAATTTTGCTGGAGGTTGTTACAGAGACTATCACAAGATCCGAGGAGCCTGTTCCAACGACCGAAGAACAAACCACTACTGTTGAGACGTCAACAACGGTTACATCTTCGTACAAAACTACATTGACCACTCTGACGAGTGCAGGTGAGATCCACACCGTCAATGTCATTAATAACAATATCGTTACCGAGACCCCTACATCACAGTTTGTGGGTCTTTCTTCATCCTCTTCTTCTCAAGGAGAACACTCAGTATCCAGTTATGATGGTGCTGCCTCCGGCCCTGTTCGCGTAGGCATTATTGCATTGGTCTCCTCCATATTATTCATGTTAATATAAGGGAAGTACCAGGGCATGGGCCGTAGAGAAACTTCGAAAAAAATAGAGTATACGGATAAAAAAATAATAAAATGGATTTAATGAAAAAACTAGTATTGGGATGTAGAGGGCGACAACATTCATTTGTATTAGTAAATATTTCCAGCATGATATTGAATATAGAAGGGAATTCAACAGGATTCTACAGCCCCGAACAGCCGTGTATGGCGAAATGGGTAATTGTGTTATGAGAGAGTTTAGACGTTTGTGAGAGTTTAAAGAACTGTGTCGATAAATGTAATTTCCATCAATAATTTGAATCTTTCATCAATAGAAAGTATATTCCAAATACAGTGGCAAGTATGGCTAACATCTTTTCAAGTGTTTAAAACGACAAAACAGAACATTGATCATGCTCACAAGACAGGTTTACGTCAGTTTTGGATCAAAGGCATTTTTTTCTCACACAGCCGAAAATCAGCCTCATGACCAATGGGTCTGTTAAAAATGGACTCTGTTACTGGTAACGTGAGAAACACCCTTTTTCGGCCTCGGGCAAGCATTGCAATCGTATAAAGTTGCCTCCAAAGAATGTGTGGGACTATAGTTTTTCCGATAGAGGAGCACCTTGAGGCATTATTGAATATGAGCACTCTCCTAATAAAGTATATTTAAGGTGGGTTCATCGATAAAAGGTTGCTGACCGTATTTAAAGTGGTTATTTGAGGATTATGCGTATATAGAGAGTGTATATATCTACTAAGAGTCTAGGGGTGCCGAGAGCGTGCCATATTAAGAGCTCAGATACCGAGCGAACTAGGCCATATTTATGAATACACGTGCTGTATATATTGTGACTATATATCTAAGAACGCAGCTATAGATCGTATTTATGAAAGAAGTAACTGAAAGTGTACATAAGAACGGAGTACCAAAGATTACCATGACACTTTTCGAAGAGACAGTTTTCTGAGAGACTTGTCTGAATTCGTCATAATCTTTTGGACCCTTCAGCTATATTCTTCGAGACGGATTTTTGATTGCTTTGGCATCAACATATATCCAGTTCAGTTGACACTCCAAATAATCTCGGCGGAGATGAAAGATCTTTTAGTAACATATCAAAGACCCTATACTGTAGCAAGATAGCAACGACCCTTTACTTCAGCAATATACCAAAGAGACCTTTTATTTTAATAAAGCAGAGCATTCATAATCGCACCTCCAGCATCGTGAATAACTTGTATTCGTATCGCTTTTCAGGAAAATCTAGTCCTAGCTGTGTTGGTTGAATATGGTAATATCTCACTAATGATTATGAAATCAATACTCCAGAGTATAAACATCGAAGTTGAGGAGAAGCCTTCATTTTACCATAGAATGATCATGGATTGTGCGTTAATTACTATGTAATTTCTTAAAGAAGTAACTCTCTCAAAACTATATTTCAATTTCGATGGTTATTTGTGAAAAGCAAAGCTATGGTAATCTCGTGAAAATCGATGGCCAATAATCTTAATTACGACGTCTTGGATCTTCGGCAAATTGTTAAAATAATGCTAGCTGGTAAAGCTCAAAGTACTGCTGGTACTATAATCACCTCGTACTAAAGCCATAGCTCTTTCTTGGTTAAGCTATCTGTATTTCTAAAGCAATCTGTATTTCTTGGTTAAGCTATCTGTATTTCTAAAGCAATCTGTATTTCTTGTTTAAGCTATTGCTATATCTCTGTGCAACTATTACTATTTCTCAGTAAAACTATCGCCATTTTTAATTAAACTACCGCTCTTTCTCAGTGAAAACTACAGCATAAACCACTTTAGCTCTCACATATATGCTAGGAAAAGCATACACACACCAACATATTCTTTTTCAACACTGTTTCACTCTGGAACAATTTAATTCAATGGTTTCCTATGAAGTTAGATACCTGTACAAAACTATTAATTCACTGTCCAATGAACCTTTTAGTCTCTCTTAGTTTTCAATGAACTCGCTACTAATCAACTTTTCAATGAACTCGCTACTAATCAACTTTTCAATGAACCTCGCTATCAATCAACTTTTCAGTGAACCTCGCTATAGTTAATGCTCGCTCGCAGTAATCGCTCAATTGCAAACAAATGAAAAACAAATTTCAACACCATGGACGCCTATCACGAATTCATAGAACCCACACGGGTGAGCCATTCTGTGGGTTGCCATTTCATCTCACCCACACAGAAACACCTCATTCTAGGCAAATCCTCACTACTCCAGATCTTTGAAGTTGTCAAAGGCCCCACATACAAGCTCCATTTGGTGGAACAGTACAAGCTCCACGGGCTCATCACGGACTTGATACCGCTCCGTACGATCGAAAACCCCCAATTAGACTACCTACTCGTTGCCACCAAAGCCGCCAAGTTCTCTGTGATCAAGTGGGACCACGTACATCACACCATCACGACGGTGTCTTTACACTTTTACGAGAGTTTGATACAGAACCTGACGTTTGAGCTGTTGTCACGTTCGAGGCTCTTGGTGGAACCCACGTACAACTCAGTGTCGTGTCTCCGATTCAAGAACCTCTTGACGTTTTTGCCTTTTGTAACTCCCGAGGATGACGATGCAGATATGGACGACCTTGAAGGTGTGAAACGAAGGGACGGCCCTAAACACAAGCCAGAGCTGTTCTTCGATCAGAGTTTCTTGATGGACGGTGCTGGTCTCGACGCTTCTATCGGCGACATTATCGACCTCCAGTTCATGCCCAACTTCAAGGAACCCACGTTGGCGGTGGTGTCGCAAACAGCCCGTGCTTGGGCTGGTAACTTACTCAAAGTGAAAGATACAGTGCAATTCATGGTGTTGACGCTTGATTTGGACACCAAGACGACAGTGAGTGTGCTCAAAGTAGAGAACTTGCCCTATGACATTGACCGTGTGCTTCCCTTACCGGCACCGTTGAATGGGTGTTTGTTGATGGGTAGTAACGAATTGATCCACGTTGATAACGGTGGTATTGTACGTAGAATAGCTGTCAATCAGTACACAGTGTCCACTACAGCCTCGACAAAAAACTACCTTGACCAAACAAGCTTGAACTTGCAGTTGGAGGAAGCTGCCGTTGTACCGTTACCCAACGATACCCGCTTGTTGATGGTGTTGGCGAACGGCGAGTTCTACTACATCAACTTTACTGTTGACGGTAAATCGATCAAAAGCTTTGTGATTGAGGCTATTGACCTGTCGTTATACGAGAAACTCTCGTTCCTCAGCGATATCACGGTCCTTGACAACAACTTGCTTTTCATGGGTAACCAGAACGGCAACAGTGTGTTGATGGAAACTGTGTATGAAGATTCCCCTCAAGAGTCGCGAACAGAACAAGTGATGGAAAAGCATGAGCAATCTAAGCAAGACGATGAAGATATTTACAGTGATGACGATCTCTATAACGATGACGAGGAAGTGAACAAGGTGATGATCAAACACTCAGCGATCAGCTTTGTCAAGCACGACGAGTTGGTGAATAACGGTCCGATATCCAGTTTCACAATGGGTCACTACTCGACGGAAAAGTACAAGTCCAACTTGTTGAATCCTAATTATAACGAGGTTTCTATTGTGGCAAACGCTGGTACGCACGATGCAACTAAACTCAACATTATCACTCCCAGCATTCAACCTGTGGTAGCGTCATCCTTAAGTTTCTCCCAAATCAATCGTATGTGGACAATCAACAAAAAGTTCTTGATCACCTCCGACGACACCAACTCGAAATCGGAAATCTTCCAAATTGAAAAACAGTTTGCACGCTTAAACTCAAAGGACTTCAACAACGATGAGTCAACCATCTCCATGCACGAGTTAAACGATGGAAAGTTCATCTTACAAGTGACTCCAAAACATATCATTGTATATAACCATAAGTTTGAGCAGCGAATATCGCTAAGCGATGAAATCCACGACGACGAGATTGTCAACGGTATTATGAAAGACGAGTTCCTCATGATATTTTTATCGCGTGGTGGAATCAAGATATTTGCCTTGAACACCTATAACGAGACGTACACCACGATGGAGCTCCCCAAGATCCTCGCAGATACAACCATCACTACGGGGTTCATTGCCAATTCCCAGTTATTGAATGCCGTTCTGAAAGATGTTAACTTACTTATTAACAGAGGCGCCAAGCGTAGACACGGATCTGACGACGATAAGGCTAAGCCTTCTGGGGATCTCGGGTCCAAACAGAAAACATTTGTTTTGGCCACAGGTGATAACAGGATTGTTGCTTTCAATAGGTTCCACAACCAGCGGTGTTATCAATTAAACTACGTGGACAAGTTTTCCGAGTACTTGAAGTTGAGTTTCTTTGAGGCGAGATCAAAAGACCTCGACGACCCCATAATCAAGCAATTGGTGTTTGGCGAATTGGGAGACCGGTTCCACAAACAAGAGTACCTCTCCATTTTGACCATCGGTGGTGAGGTTATCATGTATAAGCTTTACTATGACGGAGAGAACTACCGTTTTAAAAAGGATAGCGACTTGGCTATCACGGGGGCTCCACACAATGCGTACCCCATCGGTACTGCCATCGAGCGTAGAATGGCGTACTTGCCCAATTTGAATGGGTACACTGGTATTTTCGTCACGGGACTCACTCCATACTTGATTTTGAAGCCAGTACACTCGCCTCCGCGTGTATTCAAGTTCTCCAAGATCGAGGCCGTTTCCGCCGCGCTGTACTACGACGCTAAAGTGCAGAATGGACTTATCTTTTTGGATTCGAAGAAAAATGCCAGAATCTGTTCGTTACCACTTGACTTTAACTATGAAAACTTGTGGCCCATGAAACATATTCCGATTGGTGAACTGATCAAATCGATCACTTACCACGAAACATCAAACACATATGTATGCTCCACGTTCAAAGAAATCCCATATGACTGTCTTGACGAAGAGGGTCAGCCGATCGTGGGGATTGACCCGTCCAAGCCGCAGGCTCGCTCGTATAAGGGGACCATCAAACTCATCTCGCCCATCAACTGGAGCGTCATTGACGAGATTGAGTTGAAAGATAACGAGATTGGAATGAGCACCAAGTCAATGATCTTGGACGTGGGTTCCTCCACCAAACGCTTCAAGAACAAAAAGGAGTTTATCGTCGTCGGTACCGGTAAGTACCGTATGGAAGACTTGAGCGCCAACGGCTCGTTTATTGTGGTGGAGGTGATTGATATTATCCCAGAACCGGGCAAGCCAGAGACAAACCACAAGTTCAAGGAGGTGTTTAGGGAAGATGTTAGGGGTGCCGCTACATCGATCTGCGACGTGAGTGGCAGGTTCTTGGTCGCTCAAGGCCAGAAAGTCATTGTCCGTGACTTGCAAGATAATGGTGTTGTGCCTGTGGCCTTCTTAGATACCTCGGTGTATGTGTCTGAAGCCAAAAGCTTTGGTAACTTGGTTCTCTTGGGCGATTCCTTGAAGAGTGTGTGGTTGGTGGGTTTTGATGCGGAACCCTTCCGTATGATCATGTTAGGTAAGGATCTACAAAGATTGGACGTGAATGCTGCCGATTTCATAGTCAAGGACAGAGAAGTGTTCATCGTAATCGCAGATAACAATAATGTGATTCACTTGGTTCAATATGACCCCGAGGACCCATACTCTCTTAATGGCCAAAGACTTATCCCTAGAGCTTCCTTTCAATTGAACTCGGCAGTTTCGTGCTTGAGAGCAGTGCCCAAGACCCAGGAATCGTTCAACTATGAAAAGCAAGAAAAACACATTAGCATTTTGGGAGATTACCAAAGCATTGGTTCTACCAACGACGGTTCCTTCTTCTCCATATTGCCGTTGAACGAAGCTAGCTATAGAAGAATGTACATTTTACAACAACAGTTAATCGATAAGGAGTACCACCACTGTGGTCTAAACCCGAGATTGAACAGGTTTGGTGGGTTGTCTGCCACTGGCAGTGATGTTAACACCAAACCCATTTTGGACTACCTGGTGATCAAGTCGTTTACAAAGTTAAATGACGATAGAAAGAACCAGTTTGCCTCCAAAGTGAGTACTAAGGATGCACACCATGACATATGGAGGGATATCATCGAGTTGGAGAATATCTTGAAGGATTTGTAGTTCTCCTCATGCATTGTCTGATTATTCCTTAGGATATTGATTTGATTGTATAGAAGATGATCGATTAATATCTGCAATGATTGGTTACATATAATCAGATAATGTCTGCAATGATTCATTACATAGAATATCTAAGGATAATTACATAGAGCAGAGTTAAGGGTTCAATTCCCTTTATTTAATCTATTCTTTTATTAATTTGTAATCATTCATATGATAAATATTGTAGCACCAGGTCAAAGTAGGGTTTTGTCTATACCATAGAAAGGAAGAGCCAGAGTATTTAGTCATTGAGTTGATATTTGGGGCCACTTGGGTTTCCAAAGAAATTTAAAGGCCCTTTATGATAATCTCACTACTCTTGATACTCGCGATGATTAAAATTAAGCTATGATTGCGAAACTTCATTACACTTATTATCAAAGTAAACTGCAAGTTCCAATACACTTTGCATTTGATTGTAGAACTTGTTCTAGTTTACATCACTGGGAAGTTAATAACTTTACACCTAAACGGGTACGTGGATCGTTATTATTGAAGTTTGAAAGAGGAACTTCTTACATAAAGAGCTTCTTTAATCAATTCTGCAATAAATATAGCTTCTCTCTGGTATACTTTTTCCTTATCATATGCTTGGAATCTCCTAGACCTTCAGATAATTGATCATCTGAAACTCAATAATCATCGGATATTCACACTTAAAAGGGAACAACTCTCATACAACCAATTAGATACTGTTACTCTTAGAAACACTCACTACAAACACTACACACTACAAACACTACACACTACAAACACTACACACTACAAACACTACACACTACAAACACTACACACTACAAACACTACACACTACAAACACACACTGCTACAATTTGAAAATTCACACTCTTTTACCGTATAGATCAAAGAAGATCGCACTAAACTCAATAAGAAGGCGAATTTCAGAAAATCAAACAACATGGCAAAAAGAGCAAGAAAGTCTGTGACGTTTGAAAAGAAGAACAGCATTGTTGAGGACCACGTTGAGGAAGATCGCGAGCACTCGGAGGGCCAATTGAGTGGAGGTAGCGCTGAAGAGAAGAAGAGCAGCGTCGAGGATGTGGCCTTTACGCTCGAGTTTCCCAAGGTGAAGCAGGTGTACATGGGCATTCCTGTGCACAACTTGTTGTTGTTGGTTGGGATGTACCGGTATGGACTCACAAGCAATGTTGACGAGGTTATGTTCAAAGGTTTGTCGGTGCTTATACCCGTGCAAATGGTCCATGCGTTCACCATGATACACAATATCGAGCAGCCCGCTCGCCGGGGCAAGAGGAAACACGCTCGTGCCTTTTTGGAAGACACCAGTCCTTCCTTGTTGATAGTGAGCAGTATTCTAGCGTGTCTTGTTCTTTCCGTGCCGCTTTTTGTTGCGCTCCTCTTGTTTGGTGCTCCATTGAGCCAGAACGTGCTGAGAACCTTTGTCTTGGCTGCTCACTTAACGTTGTTGACTTTTAACCCGTTGTTTATCCTCACCAAATTCAAGGTGCTGTTGCTCTTGGACATTTTCAAGCTTGACAGAATCTACCGCTTCATCTTCCGCAACCCTGTTTTGGCCTCCAGCTTCTGCGCCATCATCGGCACTTGGATGGGTGTGGTGCCCATCCCCTTGGATTGGGACAGACCTTGGCAACAATGGCCTATCACCCTCTTGACTGGTGCCTACATTGGTACCATCATCGGTCCCATCATCAGCTTACTTGCTTGATATATTTAATATTTAGTTATTCTTCATGTGTATTTCTGCAGTCATCAGTAGAATTAGTGCAATCATCAGTAGAATTACTGCAATAATCAGTAGAATTACTGCAATCATTAGTAGAATTACTGCAATCATTAGTAGATTTTTAACTCATAGTTTACATTCTTAAATTCTTTAGTTCTTCATTGGATTATAATTCACTGGAGTGCACTGATTCTTGACTGTTAACTTTTCACTCCACTAATCACAAAACGCGATAAAAACAAAACAACATGGTTGGATTCCCACGAGTGCCATTGATTAATGGGGACACAGATGATGACGCGTCGATCCACTTACACCAACGTGTGGGTCCCTCACAACCATTGAGAAGAAGAAAACAGTCCACTCAACCTGATATTGACCAAGAAATCTTGCTGGTGATCAACGATACAACCTGGAAAGACGATGGGGTCGACTTGGACCACTACTACAATTTATACAAGGAGGGGAAGATGGTTGAGTACATGTCCAAGGAGAACTCGCCATTCCTCGACTCTCCACACCACGAATACGACTCGTCTCGTTCATATAGCACTGACTCGAGTGATGAGGAGCTGAGCCCAGAGTTTTTCGAACGAAATCAAGCCATAAAACCTAGACAATCACTGAATGGACATTCGGACTCGGACTACCCAATGGTAAAGCCACAGAAGCCTATTCGAAATGATTTCTCGAGATATTCTTCAAACAAGATACACAAATCAAACCCAAACGGTTACACAGCGAGAAAGACATCAAACTACATAGATGATTCACAAACTGATCAACTAGTTCAGCCACCTCTAGCACGTAAAACAGACCAAGCCTACCAACTAAATCAATCAAATCAGACAAACCATGCAGATCAGGCAAACCATCTTCACCTAACAAACTCAGCAGACCATGCAAACACTACACACCAAGAAAACTCAACAGACCAAGAAAACACTACACACCAAGCAAACCCGTCTACCTCTTTGTCGAAACCTCACAAAAAACCATTGGAAAACTGGGAATTGTACATTGCGTTAGCTATAATTTCATTTTTGGTAACCACCGGCTTAGCCTTGAAATATAGCAATGTGCCTGGTTTGGAAGCTGCCGCCCCAACCCAAGTTAACACACGGTTAACATCACAAATTAAATCCATTGAGAAAAACTATGATAAACTCAACGACTTCACGAGCAGTATTTCTAAAAGGCAGGACTTTTTGGAGTCAAACTACCAGTCCCTAAACAAGGAAATTAACTCCAAGTTTGATGCAATCAACAATAAATTCCAGTCTTTTGAATCGAGTTTGGTGGCTGGAAACAAGCAGTACAAGGATTTGGTGGGGGAATTCAAATATTTGAAATCTAATCCCCAAAATATCGATGAATCGTTACTAGATGAAATCACCCTTAAGCTATCCAAAATTGAAGGCATCTTTGCCAGTTTCGAAGCTTCCAAGAATCAAATCTGGAACGATTTATTCGAGTCTTTACCTAAACAAATACCGGTATTTGTAAAGAACAACCAGGTACACGTTCTTCCTGAATTTCAGTCCTGGATATACTCCTTTGTCGAGAATTATACAAAGGGGAATAGCACCAAAGACTCATCTGAAATCTCCTGGGAACAGTTCTTGAAAAATAACGCAGACTACCTAAATCGGTTGATTGATAAAAGATTGAAAACTAATACTCCAGAGAACAATTTCAAGTTTTTAAATAAAGATAAATTTGAGGCCTTTATCAAACAGAAATTCATTGCAAATAACAAGTATGTGTTTGAGAAATTCAATAACCTTGTGGACAGTGTTAACCTTGCCTCAAACGTAACTTTGGGGCAAAATAGCAAATCGGTTAACTTCAACTTAGAATCTAACAAAATCTTATTGAATAAGTTGCTTGATATTTTCTCCAAGGGCTCCATCCAGGTAAACTACGCTGATTACAATCTTGGCTCCAGAATCCTAGGGTTCTTGACTAAACTCAACTTGAATCCAAAAATCAAATCAACAGTTGGAACAAGATCGCTAATTGGCAAAGCATTGTTTGGGTGGTATGATTATATCTCTTCTCTGGAAACTACGTTAATTCAGTCGCCCAAATACTGGAAATACAATGCTAACAATGCATTACTTGATAACGATGCTAATTGGCAATGTGAATCGAATCACTGTGCTGTGGGTGTCAGGATGTTCAATTCCATAATTTTGACTGATCTTGTGATTTTGGGGGGCGATGATAAAGGTGTCGATGATAACTCTGGCGCAAAGGTGGTCTTTCCATCTGTAGTAACGTTGTATATTAAACCAAAGAAATTGAACCAGGTTAAAGCATTGCTCGAATACTTGAACTCCTTGAAATTAGCAGTTCAACCAAGCCAGCATGAGAATAAGTACCTAAAGAAGTTTATCAAAGTTAAGGATTACAAAATATCCAAGGGATCTAGATCCTTGAGTCACCTCAAACTCCCTGTATCCTTGATCAATTTGAGAATTCCAACCAAGGATATTTATCTTGAGTTTAAATCTCCAAAGGGTACTATTGTATCTTTAAGCAGCATTAAAGCATATGGTATCACAGAATTAAACGCCTACAAGTACAATGAGCAATTGGAGTTGGTTTTGGATAAGTTGTATGAACAGGACACTGGGGAGGAATCTATTGGAATCATTGATTTGAACGAGGAGTTGTTCCCGGAGGATATCGATGCAAACAACGATCAAGCTATTTTTAATTGGGATGGCGTAGATGAATATGATAATGTCGGTTTTGATTCTATTGCTCTAGGAGATGACTATGCATATTGATAACATAGTATAATTTATTCTATTATTAGTACTGAGTGTAGAATCATTTTATTTTGCGTGGGATATATTAAATGCAGGTTATATAATACCAGTCAAACAATTCAGAGTGTGCCAGCTTCAACTTCCCCCATCTGACTGTCACACAAGTGACTTAAAGTTACTAAAATTGTACTTTATTCATACCACTATATATCCTTTTTGGCTACAGTCAAATAATATCGTATCCCTTATAATTGAACATTCCGTTCCATTATCTCAAAAAATCAGATTATATTAGAAGCGAAAAATTAGAACGCTTTTAACCATTTATGTCGATATTCTCTCCTCAGATCCCTTCTTTTCTTTCTCTATACATGCCAGCATCGTATTCTTATCCTCAATTTCCAAACCGTTTTATTTTGATAATTGTTACACAAAAGAATATTTTGCACCCCCTTCTAATTATGGCAAACCTTTTAGCAGTGGCATTGTTTTCTGCAGAAATACTAATTTACAGCCGACTGGCTGCAATTTGCAGCCCTTTCCATATGTACCAACGAACGGTAGGAATGGCAACAACGCGGTTCGCGTAAGACGTTTAAGGGGTATTTAGGGGCTATGTTAATCTAATTCAAGAAAATTATCGTGTTCTCTCGACAAAGATCGCGACTTAATTAGACTTCTCAAACTCTTCAATTGAAATACGAAACTACAAGTTCAAGCCCTGGTATCTTTGAATTACATTTGTTGCACTGATATATTATATCTTTTTTAAGGGCTAGATCTACCAGCTCTAAATTCCAAACAAAATCACAGGGCTCAATATTCGAGACTGAAATTTGCCAGCATTTTTGGCCTTACGCATGCAATACCAATTTGCGATCTATATCCAATCAACCTGCTGGTTAAGCTAGTTGTAACTAACGACTTGAATAGTAGCTTAATTTGTTTGCTTCACTTCTTTTGAATCTTATTTTTTTTTGGCACATCAAGACCTTTGGATAATAATTTACATCGATTTGATTCCCTATATTCTACTATTTGTATTTTTATACAATCAACCATCTTGTATTAATGTACAACTTTGTTAATGAATTTTTAATATTAATCACACAACGAAGTGAGCCCGAATATAAAATTGTAGAAAAAAATAATATGAACAATAAAAGAGGGTCACTGTTTGGAAACTACTTTCCAATGAGAACCTCAACCTCCTTTATTTATTACAGAAATTCATAAATAGACTTAGTAGAGGAATGCAAAGATACCCAACAATCCGACAGCGAAAGCTGGGGAAGCAGCATTGGCAATGTTGGCAGTTGGAACGGATGGGACTGCTGGAGGAGTAGAAGTTTTTTCCTCAGGCAGAATGGTACCTGGAGTGGTAGTCTTGGTGGTTGGAGTGGTTGGAGCTGGTGGAGCTGGTTTGGTTTCGGTGGTTGGTTTTGGAGCTGGTGGAGCTGGTTTGGTTTCGGTGGTTGGTTTTGGAGCTGGTGGAGCTGGTTTGGTTTCGGTGGTTGGTTCTGGAGCTGGTGGAGCTGGTTTGGTTTCGGTGGTTGGTTCTGGAGCTGGTGGAGCTGGTTTGGTTTCAGTGGTTGGTTCTGGAGCTGGTGGAGCAGGCTTGGTAGATGGGATTGGACAGTATGTAACGTAGGTAGTATGGTTTTCAGTGACAGTTGTAATACCAGTAGTCTTTGGAACCACTGAACACTTTTGGTCTTTACAAGATGTGATGGTGACAACTGTGCTCTCAATCTTGGTAGCAGTCAGAGTCTCATCACTTGGAGGGTAGGTTGGCAATCTTTGAGTTGAAGTAGACAGAGGAGCTTGTGTGGTTGGAAGTGGACAGTACGTGGTGTATGTAGTGGAGGTTTCAGTCACAGTAGTGAGACCAGTAGTTTGAGTAGTGGTGTGACAGCCATTTTCATGACAAGAAGTGACGGTGATAACAGTAGTCTCAATGTCAGTAACAGTACTTGTGGTGTTTCCATATAAAACACTTGAGGACAAAGCAAAACCAGACAAGGCAGCGAGTGGAATAGCAGTAGAGAACTTCATAACGTGAATAAAAGCGATGAATAAAAGATAATAAAAATATGCTAGTGATTGGGGAAAATTGTAGCCCTTTTATAATCATTTTGGAGTGCTCGTGGGTAGTCTATATTGCTATTAATAACGGATTAATTCAATTCGCTTTAACCATACTCGCACAGGAGCCCACAGGACTTTTTTTTGCAACCCTAGTTGTGATTGTGAAATTTTACATTCGCTAAAAAATATTTTCTTTTCTTTTGCTGCTTGCAAATCGTAAGAGAAGTAAAGCAAGTAAAAAAAAGTTTACTTCACATTCCACACATCACCGAAAGCCAGTAACGTTTGAGCAAAATGCAAGTAAAAAGTTGACAGAGTTGCCATGCTAGAGTCTTAAACAATCCCGCTTGACATATCTAACCAAGAAGTTGTCTACTCGATTTTTTTTTTGCCTATCAGCTGGTGTATATTATTAGCGAGCTCTCTGGAGTATTTTCGTGATTATACCCTACTTCTGACTTAATTGATACTACTCAATATATGTCTACTGTTACTTTCTGTCTAAGCTAAAACAACAATCGCTCAATTGTGGGCAAACAATGTGCTGCATTCACGATCTGTGACAAAAACCTGGAACTCTATTATAATTGTACAGGGTATGTTGGATCAATATGCAAGTCACCCTATATCGGGGTTATTTAACAATCCCTTTGAGTTAAATTTTCCAGGCACAAAACACTTCAAATTTATCCACATTAATAACGTGACATTGTGTATTTAGCACACTCAAAGAGCTCGGTTTCTTTATTTATATCATGTGGAATAGTAGTCCCGGGTGTCAAATAACAATAAATGGTATCCATTTTCCAAGTGTTACTTTACAAAAGGAGGTGCTACAACAAGGTGCTCATATCCCTGCATGGCTTTTTTTGTGAGGGCGTTCCTGTATTGCGTTAATATAGACTTCAATCACAGTGACTTCCTTCTTTACTTTGTAAACACAGCTTTTTATAGAATATCCTTCATTTTTAGAAAGACAAAAAAAAGAATAACATGGGGTGTACTCTATGGCAAGGAGTTCTTTGGTTGCAACCAAACGTAAAGTTGCTTTAATTAGAACAATTAGCAGCCCCTGATTCCGCGACATGGTAACTGTATATACTCAGTGTCGGCATTTAAGATGACATGATAATAACTACACATACAATTTTAGTCCACTGTGACTTTTTTAGTCTCAAGGACTGTCATGATGACTCCATATGACATTAGATGATTCCTATAGACAACCCAATATAAAAAAACGCATGTGGTTAAAACAGCTTTGATCCACTGCGCCCTGAGCGAATAAGAAATAACACAAGAATCAAGTTGTGATTTATCAGTCCATTAAATGAATGCTAAATACTCTGATCCATATGGACTGGACAATTCTTTCTGAATTCAAGTGCACCACTCCTCATCCAAAAATTCCTTTTGATTGGTTTCTTATAGATTTACTAGTAAAAAAAACTCTGCCATCATTGAATTCAATCTGGATTTCCCCAATTCAATAAATCATTGGATTGTCTTTATGCTGAATCCTCACATTGGTTTCCACAGTTAACATAAAACAAACACCAGCGTTCCTTATTGACACCCTTTTGGTTTGAAAAAAATCTTGACTCGTCATTATATTTCATTATCTACATATTCACAACCATCCGATCAGTTTTCTTGCTTTCTTGTCGTGTCCGATTTTGGTAGAGATTCGTCCGCTTTTTGTTAACAATGAGCCCATTGATGGCTGGGATTTTTTTTTGCAAAATCTGTAAAAATCTTTCCAAAAAATGAATCCAATTGCCGAAGAGAACAATTAAGAATTTGTAAAATCGAAAATTATTAAAGTACGACACCAAGGCTGTCAACGCTTGCTCAACTTGCCCTGAGTCAGAGAAGGTCTGATATCCGATTTATCCTTAATGTTAAGTTTTTATGACTTTCACTCTACGTGTTTCAATGTCCAGACTAGAGTCTTCCTTACACCCCCATTCCGTTTTCTACCGTATTCAGATAATTGTACGTATTTGAACGTAAAATAAAGTCCTTCATCTACATTAATGACGAGAAAATGGCGTTATTTCGATTTTGAATATTGATAAAACATAAGAAATCTCTTGAGGTATAAGCAACAAGATTGTAAACAAAAAAAAAAAGAAACAGGTCTTCATATGATAATCGACGTCACTATACATTAATGAATGGGGGTTACTTCAAATAGATTTTGTAAGTTGCAATTTCAAACGCTCTAAGCTGAATTTCCAACTCATCCCCATTCAATTGTAACTCTTTTGCAATACTAGAATCTTTTTCATCTTCCAAGGCGTTTGTTTTGTAAACCTTGCCAATACTAAGAACCAGTGAGTCAAACTTCAATGTTGCTGAACTTGCAGCTCCAAGCGATTCATAAACTCTCAAAACAAGACTTGTTTCTTCTGTTTCAGTTTTGAAAGCCTCATAGTTGTTGACGTCGTGATCGTTTTCACCTCTCTTTATATGAGAGAGAATCAAACTACCATGGTCGCCCTTAAAGCGGATTGCACCTAAAGCCTTGGAGATACTCTTCGAGGAGTCATGAACTCCATGCTCCAATTTATAGTTGAAGTTATAACCCAAATGAACAGTGGATTCGCTGAGAGGACCAGCATGTGGATACAATGCATATTCAAAGTCATGCTCTCCCATATCAGCAAGATCGTCTGGAGCCTTTGGAGATCTCAATAATGAGAGTCTGATCAAGTTGCCGTGGATAGCACCACCGTACTTGCAGTTGTTCAATACCGAAACACCGTACTTTCTTTCAGACAAATCCATAAACTTGTGGTGGGCAACTTCGAACTTGGCCACATCCCATGAAGTGTTGAAATGGGTAGGTCTTTCTGTGATACCAAACTGAGTTTCATAACTTGCTTGAGGAGCAGTGTAGATAGTTGTTGGGAATTGCACCTTCAAAAACTTGTTGGACTCATGCCATTTAACATGGGACTTGAACTTAATAAAGTTGTTTTGTACATCTTTGGCATCCGTCAAACCTTGAATGGAAATGACAGTTTCAATCAGTGACTTTTCAGAAATAGCATGTGTAACAACAATACTTGACTCTAACTTGTTGTTTTGTTTGATCAAAGCCTTACCATCGTTCAAGAGCTTAAACTTGTTCAACGAGTACAACTCTGTATCCCAAGCGGGGAAACTCAACGGCTGATCGTCAAAAAGAACATACTGGTTACCACCGACAACTTGTTCCTTAGACTGACTAGTTTGCTTAGTTGCATCCTTAGCGATAATCTCACGCTTATTAGTTTTATCATACAAGGAAGTGATAATACCATTTTTGGAGATCTTTGCATCGAGCAAACCGTTACTCAAAACGAACCCGTCGTCGGATTCTTGAACAGAAGCTGGATAGAGGATAGAGTCCAATTTGTTAAGCTTGCTTGTACCGTCAGTGTTTGCAGAGACAGATATATTCAAGGAGCCGGTGCTTGTCTTTTCAGAGTATTTACTCTGTGACAAGGATTCAAAAAGAGTAGATTCTGGAGCAATTTCAACCACCTCTGTTCTGTTCCAAGGTAAAGTGTTAACATAGGTGACATCCAGAGGCTGAGTCTTTTTTGACTCCTTTGGAGACAATGCTTTCAAGGCATTATCGATCAACTTATACGTGTGTTTCAAGTTGGCGGTTAACATAGGCAAAACCTCATCGTAATAAACCATACCAATACAAGAGCCTGGAATAACATCGTGGAATTGACACAAGGCCAAGTCTTCCCACAAGGCGTGGATGTCCTTACTGGGATAAGTGTAATCCTTAATGATGATGGATGCATAAGCAGCCACCAATTCCAAGTCGTGCAATTTGATTTCGCCAAAACGAACCAACTTCTTGGTCAATGCTTGCGTAGTGTAAGTACCTCTGTGGAATTCTAGGTAGATTTCCCCAACCCATGTAGGCAAGCTTTCACCTTGGTTTGAGTTGTCCAAGATGTGTTCGAAAAAGTCGTCAATGGTATTACCAACATGGACTGTTGGGATGGCGCCAGTGGTATTTGCAAGGCCTCTGCATCTTCTCAACTTTTCGAGCATTTCCTCAGTTGGACCTCCACCCCCGTCACCGTTACCGTAGAGCAACAAACCTGCAGGAACGTCATTCTTGTTCTTGTGTTGAGCCAGTGATCTGACCACATCACCAAAGTGAGCAGCAGCAGTGTAGGTATTTGCTGGAGGCATGTGGACCAAAACCTGGGAACCATCAATGGCACGCCAGTTAAAAGTACTCAATGGAAAGTTGTTGATATTATTCCACGACAACTTTTGGGTAAGGAAGCGAGGAATACCAACCAATTGACAGATTTGGGGGATTTGAGAGGAGTATCCAAATGTGTCTGGTAACCAAAACACATTTGTAAAGAAGCCAAACTCGTTGTATTGGAATCTTTGACCCAAGAGGAACTGTCTAATTAAGGATTCACCATTGGGCAAGTTTGTATCATTTTCAACCCACGAGCCACCAACAGGTAAGAATTGGTTTGTTGTGAACTTGTCCTTCACCTTTTTGTAAATTTCGGGATGGTAAGTTTTCAACCACTTGAACTGTTGCATTTGCAGCGCCACAAAGACGTATTCCGGATACTCATCTGCAATTTTAAGTTGGGTTGTCCAAGATCTGACAATTTTACGTTTTGTTTCCGCAAACGGCCATTCCCAAGCTGTATCGATGTGGCAATTACCGAGGGAAAACACATCGATGCGTTTTCTGGAGTTGTCTTGGAAGGTGTCGTAAACATTTTCGGATTCCTTATCTGATCCGAGTAATTTTTCAGCCAATTTACGACCTTTAGCGATAGACAGAGGGTCTTGTGGGTCGAAAGCATCCATAATCTTTGTTGTTATGTCTAGTGCCTGGTGTTTTTGCCATGTACCATCACCCAACTCGCGAGCAGCGTCACCCAAAATCCAAAAGTCCCAAAATAACCTACGAGCCTCCATGTTTGGAAGAACCAAGTGGGCGTCATTCAAACGGAAGTAGCGATTGGGATCAGGGTGACCATTATCGCCATTACCGAACATTCCGTTACAAGCAACTTCAATATAAAACTTTTGGGGCCCCGTCTTGAAGTGTTCTTTTTCCAAGCGGAACAGGTTCCGTTCGCCTCCACCAGTAAAAGCTTGCAAGGGGAGACCCTTTGAGTTATAGATAAACGCTTCAGAACTAGAATCCCAGTTGATTTCAATATTCTCCTCTTTCAACCAAGCCTCAGGGATATCGATTTTGAAGGTTACCCACCAAGTTTTCCATGAAGGACCAAAGTTGAAGCCCAAGCCGATGTTCTGCCATTCGACCTCGTCCCAGTTGATATCCTTGAAAAGTGGTCTCTGAGTCTTACCCTCCTTGCTATCGGGGACCCTCCAAGCTTGCATGTTGGGGAGCTCGATTCGTTCTGTATCGTAGAACTTTGGGAGGTTGAAGTCGCGGTACTGGCCACCGTCGGTGAACTGTCTCAACCGGTTTTCAAAGAGGTGCTGAACCGGTTTGAAATTGGGCTGGCTGTTAAATCTGCTGTATTCTGACATGGTGAAAGAAAACAAGCAAGCTCTGGCTATTTAAGGGGGTTGAAATGCGGAGGTTGTAAATATGGGGTTGCAATTGTGCAGGATTATCACGTGAGAGATATAACTTAATTAAAGATAACAGGCTCAAGACGATAGAGAAACCAAACTAAACCTGTAAACTATACAAGATACACCAGATAATTACGAAAAGACACTTGTTTAAAATCAAAGCAAAAGAAAAAGGTACAATTTCTAACCGTTTAATTTATTAGCTATTTAGATGGAAACCTGCTTATCTTCTTCGATAGTAGCGACAGTGTCGTGGGAGCCAATAGTGGAAGAGTGAATGGAAGGCAACTTAGCGACAAATCCCTTAATCAAGGTGTATTCTGAGACGATTGAGCCACCCAATTCCAGGATCTTGTTTTTGACGGCGGAGATGTCAGCACCAGAAGCGGATTCCTTCAAGGTGACAATGTAGGATTTGAAGTCGGTCATTTCTATGTTTGATGGAGTTGACGAGGAATGTAGTTGGGTGTATGATAAGCCAGCAAAGATCAAGAGAGCAATAAGAAGTGATGTGATTACTTTTTGAGTGTTCTTGCTCATTATTTTATCTAGAGGGAGATTGTGTGGTTTTATATTTGCTATTGATATTGTGGAGCCCCCTGGAACGCGGCTCTGGCTAATCCCATTTTTTTTTGCTGGTCACGTCATGGCCCAATTTGGCATTACTTTAGCAAGCATAGGCCATAGTTGACACGAGTCACAAGCCGATTGAAGTTGAATAAGGTGTTGAAACAACAACAGATTCCCTTCGACCACAGGAACTTTAAGTATCAGGAACCGCTACGAATAGGAGCCACTGGATCCATTAGTAACAGGAACCATTAGTACCAGTTGGCTTAATGTTTGATACGATTAACAGAGTGCTGGCCAGAATACACCGTCATGGGTATATAATCTATACTAGTTTGGTTGTAGCGTCCCTGTTGTACGTGTTGTATTCGTTGACAGGGTCGTCGGAAACACCCAAGCCCAAGCCCAAGCCCAAGCCCAAGCCCAAGAAGAAGATTGAAAACCAAGGAAAACTCACTGAAGCGCAAATTGTGGATTTGGTCAACAGCTGGACAAAGAGACAGTTGTTTGCTTATCTCTTCCAACACAGTATATACTTTGACATAGATGCTGACATACAGGAGGTGAGAGCTAAGGCTATTCTGTTGTATGGGGAGTCTCAAAAGTGACCGTGGTGGTAACCAACAAGGTTTTTGTGTGAAGATATATAATGAACGAGCGTAGCGACTTCTGTAGAATCATGTAGATTTAGAATCAGAATACTACAGGATCGAATACTGAATCACAAAAATCATCAATGAAGCAATAAATCAAAATCAAATGAACCAATCAAGTGAATGAAATAAAACCAATTAATTGAATGAAATAAAACTTATTAATTGAATGAAATAAAACTTATTAATTGAATGAAATAAAACTTATTAATTGAATGAAATAAAACTTATTAATTGAATGAAATAAAACTTATTAATTGAATCAAATAAAACCAATGATGAATCTGAATGAAATCAATTGAGTCAATGAAATCAATTCAAACGAACCAAAGAATAAAGATCAAATAATAAGAATTCACAAATACAAAAGAATCATCACAAACCCAAAACACTAATCTCAGCAATGATCGCATGTGCGAGCTTATCAAAAGCGAATTATAAAGCAAACTCGGACATGGTAATCTGAAAAAAGAATAATTACGAGGAATAAACCAAGACAAACTCAGAGCAAGTCTTTGATTATAATGCACATGCTTAAATCTTTATGAAGGAACTTTCAATGCTCGATTCTTCAATACTCAATTCTTCAATGCTCGATTCTTCAAGTCTTCAATGCTCGATTCTTCAAGTCTTCAATGCTCAATGCTCAATTCTTCAAGTCTTCAATGCTCAATGCTCAATTCTTCAATTCTTCAATGCTCAATGCTCAATTCTTCAGCATTCATTGTATGTTCAATGACGTTCAATCCTTATTCTGGTGGTTTGCAGACTACAGACATTGAAAGTCTAGAATTTTGTGCTTATTAAGATATTATGGGTTACCGGGAATTTCATCTGGCCCCTTAAAAGTGCATGACTGGACGAATTTTTTCCCACTGTCTAATACTTTCTTCCCAATACAAAATTTTCAAATATGGTCAAAGCTGGTATGTTTAAAGCAATTGAATATCGCCATTCATTGATGTATAATTAGAATATCGAACGAGAATAAACCGTTTCCCCCTGTCCTTTTAGGGGAAAGTAAAGGGTACACTAAAAGTTTAGAATCCGCCCCCTGACCAATTGAAGCAAACAAAATTGCTCAAATGAGAGGGTGGGCATAAATTGGTAGGATTGGCGAACTTTACGGATTTCTTGAATACTAACAATGCAGTTGCTGTCTTAAGAGGTGATTCTAAGGTTTCTGGTGTTGTTTACTTTGAACAAACCGCCGAATCCGAACCAACTACCATCACCTATGAAATCTCTGGTTTCGATGCTAACGCCTTGAGAGGTTTCCACATCCACACCTTTGGTGACAACACCAACGGATGTACCTCTGCTGGTCCTCACTTCAACCCTTTCTCCAAGGAACACGGTTCCCCAGAAGATGACAACAGACATGTTGGTGACTTGGGCAACCTTTCAACCGACGCTAACGGTATCGCAAAGGGAACCAAGCAAGACTCCTTGGTCAAGTTATTGGGTGCTAACTCCATCTTGGGTAGAACCGTTGTTGTTCACGAAGGTACCGATGACTACGGAAAGGGTGGCTTTGAAGACTCAAAGATTACTGGTCACGCTGGTGGTAGACCTGCTTGTGGTGTCATTGGTTTGACCAACTAAGTATGTTAACACAATTATGATATGATGCATTGTTGTAGATTCTCCTTTTACGTTTAGGATTTGGATTCTCCTTTTCGTTTAGGATTTCGATTCTCCTTTTCGTTTAGGATTTCGATTCTCCTTTTACGTTTAGGATTTCGATTCTCCTTTTACGTTTAGTATTTCTCTTCAAAGATATCAACATGAAGTTTGATTCTTGATTATTTGATGTGTTCATGAGATTACGATCTAAAGTTACCGAATGTTGATCTATTGTAAATGAATTCAAATCTCCAAATCATATAGTTTTAACTCAATAGCTTCCAGAGCAGAATAATAGATAATTAACTCAATATTCAAAGCACGAATAATGGTCAATCAAGTCACTCTTCCAAGCACGAATAATGGTCAACCAAGTCAGTCTTCCAAAACACGAATAATAGTCAATCAAGTCACCCTTCCAGAGCAGACTTTTGAATGAACATTAAATACCATGTATTGAACTGGTTTAATAGTTCTATTTCAATGAACGTTAGTGAGTATATATATCACGCGTGCAGTGTTTGCGTTCTGGATGATAATTCAATTAGCTCATTTATCTTTTTTTGCAATGATTGCTAAGCGCTTGAGTATTTTCATCAGTTACTTGAATAGATCAGTAGCATTTTCTCAATCCCATTACTCGTAATTGAATATTCACCAACTTTGAAGAATCAACAAAAACAGGTAACAATTATCAATGTATTTACCATAGCTAATTCCGTGGCTACAATAATCCAGAGATCTACATAGGGTTTATTCTTTATTGTCAGTTGTATAGAAGATTATCCCATGAATACTGAGCTTTTGGAGTTGTTGAAATTTTGCGATGATAAGGAGTATTAATCACAATAAAAGTAATGAAATGAATATACGGGGATACAAGTTTAATGGCAAGCACAATTAAAGACGAGTTGAACTAAGGGTGGGAGTACGCATTTCTTGAGGAACGACCCAAGCTATAGCCCTAACCTCTTAACCACAGAAGTTGCCACTTTTTACAATTTTAATGGGAGTCATGAGTTTGGTACGACTTAAATTAACAATTGACTCGAATCTCATGTGAAAGATTAATCATACTTGATCATTGGACAAATTAATTACACAGAAGGGAAGAGTTGAAGTTTCTTTTAGAATGACATTTACGAACACCATTGGTACCCGATTTTTGTAGATTGAGGGAAGAACACAATATGCAAAAGATGAATCCGATGATAAAAAGAAAGAAATATTCAAGTAGAAAACATGAGGCTCGTCTAAAAACTAAAAGTGAAGGAAGTTGACCTTTTCAGAGAACCTATGTATAGAACCAATATAAACAGAAGGGTTTAAGGGAACCTTTGGGTAGAGCCAAGATAACTTGGTGATGTAAGTCGCCAAATAGTGCAACAAGTGTAGGTAAGAAGATTGTGGAGCATTTCTTCTGGAAGCCTTCACGTGATCACGTCACTTTTGTAATTCGATCAGCACGATTTTTATCCATACGCCGAGTAGTATATTAGAATGGACTATGAATACCGAAGTAATTTCACGTACATAGTGGGAGTCGAACCCACTGTGTATATCCCTCTTCACCATGTGGACTATATAGAATATCGCAGAATGTGATGGCGGATCTCAAATGCAAGGAAAGTAGACATTTTCCATAACTGCGTTAAAAATTACCTTTTGTTGACCGAAGGAAGCTATCAAAAAGCAAAAAAATAAACTACTGTAGACAAACCTTTTGTGGCCGACGAACAAATAGAAGATCGGCCGCTTAGTCGAGTGGGAGAGATAGTAAACACTAAAAAAGGCGGCTTTTGGCCATATTGGTTATGTATTATTTTTGATTTCTTTTTGGGCATGTTTATTTTTATGTTAGCAAACGTCTACTATCGATCAACCTCGTGGGGAAAAAGCGATGAGATGGCCAATAGATAACCACATACGGCATCAAAATTTAAAAAATTACACTAGACACGTTTGTTTCCACATGGGGAGATGAGAACACAAAGATAAGAGGACCATTATTGGTATAAAAGGGATTGAAGGGCCGCCTAAAGTATACAACCAGTAGACAATTAAATCCATAATGATGTTCAAATCTTTCTCCACCCTTTTGGCATTGGCTGCTTTCTGTGTTGCCAAGAACGCCGACAAGGAAGCTGTCACCACCACTCTCAGCACTGCCACTGTCAAGACTGACGACTGTGGATGTACCACTTACTCCACTGCTTCTTACAGTACCACCACCTCTACTTACTACGTTGTGAACGACATTTTGGCCAAGGATGCCGATGCTGCCAACATCTACCCAGTTAACAGCTGTAGCAACTTCTTCAGCAAGTACAACTACTGGTCCTGTCACAACACCACATTGGTTGACGATGCCGACCAATGTTGTTTCGAAGACTTTGGTGTTTTGATGCAAACCCAATTCTGGGACTTCAACACCGACTTGTTGGCTCTTGCCGTTGCTGGTGGTAACTCCACCATGACTCTTGAGCAAGCTCAACAAGCTTCTCTTGACCAAGCACGTGAAGACCCAATCAAGAAGGCCTTCACTATTCACGGTTTGTGGAACGACTTGTGTGACGGTTCTTACAGACAATACTGTCAACCAAAGTTGGAAATCAACGAAACCACCGACAACATCGTTGACATCATTGGTAAGAACTTTGGTGAAACTGACTTGTTGGCTTACATGCAAAGCCACTGGATCAACAACGCCAAGTCTAACGTTCCAGGTGGTGCCAGTGTTGACTTGTGGGTCCACGAATACAACAAGCACGGTACTTGTATGAACACTTTGGATCCAAAGTGTTTCAAGGGTCAATACACTCAATTCGAAAACACCATCAACTTCTACAAGAAGGTTGTTGAATTGTACAAGAACTTGCCAACTTACGACTTCCTTGCTACCGAAGGTATCTACCCAACTGTTTCTCAACAATACAACTTAGTGGATGTCCAAAACGCTTTGGCTAAGCACCACGCTGGTTCTCTGGTTTACGTCGGCTGTGTTAATGGCTCTATCGACGAAATCTGGTACTACCACAACTTGCGTGGTAACGTCTTGACTGGTGACTACAAGCCAATCGACTCCTTGACTAAGTCCACTTGTCCTGAAAAGGTCTGGTACATTCCAAAGCTCGGTGACAACTAAACCTGCTGGGTTAGTTCTCAACCTCTTGCCGTTCGCAATGTACATACCCCACCTGTAAGTAGATTTTGCAGTTAATAATATTTGTATAATAAATTCCCTTTGTGGAGTAGATAGCCTTAAACGTGATATTCAAAGTCGTAAACTATTCCCTTCATTAAAGGGAAATGGTACTATGAGCATATAATACTATGAGTTTATATTAGTAGGAGTTAATATTAGTATGAGTTTATATTAGTATGAGTTTATATTAGTATGAGTTTATATTAGTATGAGTTTATATTAGTATTAGTTCATATTAGTATGGGTTTATATTAGTATGAGTTTATATTAGTATGAGTTTATATTAGTATGAGTTTATATTAGTATGAGTTTATATTAGTATGAGTTTATATTAGTATGAGTTTATATTAGTATGGGTTTATATTAGTATGAGTTTATATTAGTATTAGTTCATATTAGTATGGGTTTATATTAGTATGAGTTTATATTAGTATGAGTTTATATTAGTATTAGTTTATATTAGTATTAGTTTATATTAGTATGAGTTTATATTGCTATGAGTTTATGGGTGTACAATAAGCATTTAACTATTGAGTAAGAGATGAATCGCCTATCGGAAGAACTAAGGGACACAAAGATATGTTCGCAGCCACAAGACCAAATACGGCCACTTTTTCCCACGAAATCGGCACTCAGATAAAGCACCTACACAGCCTCCACTGGTTAACATGGGGATCGGTACTGCCAACCAAAAGTCAACAAAATTCCAACAGGCAACACTACTGTACACATGTTTAAGATTCCACGACCGAGCTGTGATCTCAGTTGCTACAGTCGCTACAGTAGCCAGAGAGAGAGAGCCAGCATAGCCTATCGGCACACAAAAGGCTAAGCTTTTTTCCAAGCCCATAAAACCGTGGCCGTTCGCTATATAATGAAATGAAGTGATTTTATAGGGTTTTTTTGTCGTCTGTAGTGTTGCACGTCCGTCAATAGAAGGTTCCGATAGAGGAGTCAAAAAGATACAGGAAAGGTCACCCCCGATTGGAAAAAAAAGATAGCCAGCACTCGTAACATGACTGACGGTAGGGGAGACGCCATGAGGGACTCGGAGAGTGAGACGGGTGTGGACGCGCTGGGTACGCCGGGCGATAGACAGAGTCCACACCAGACACATTTACAGGCACACACACTCACAGTGGATTCACAGAGCACACAGAGTATACTGGGTTTACAGAGCACACAGCATATCAACACACAGAATGTCAACACACAGAATATCAACTCACAGAATATCAACTCACAGAATGTCAACACACAGAATATCAACTCACAGAATGTCAACTCACAGACACGGGCACCACAAGACACCACCAGTGTAGCCAGTGTCCCCAGTGTCCGCAGTGTCCCCATTGGACCCAGTGCAGCCAGCGAAGCCGGCGTTGTAAGTAGAGAACCGCTGAGCACTCCAGCCACCCGAAGAAAAAGAGGACTCTCTTTAAGATCACAGCTCTTCAACAAGGTCCTTCTCGACCAGATAACACCGCCAAGCGACCCTGCGAGCGAGAAACCGAGTTTTCTCAACTTTGGGCGGAGCCGTTCAAGCACACTTTACACGACAGATTTAGCGTCTACGATAGAATTGAACGATCTTCCGAACGATAGTTCTCCCCAGATTAACATCATCCCCCCCGATTCCCAACCACACCTTGCACCACCCGATTCACACAATGCGTCAACATACAACCTCCAGCACCTCAACCTATCGAGATCAACGTCAAACCTCTCTTCATCTTCATCCATCAACGATGACACCTCATTCTTGTCGAAGCGGGACCGTGCCGAATTCAAGCGCTACCGCACACACAGCAAGTTCTTGAGAGTATTGTATGAGATTTCGAACCGCATATTGGGCATCAAGAACTTACAACCGACAGAAGCGGGAAGAATGATTCCGCTTCTGACCAATCACCAAACCACAAATGAGTATTTCAATGATGCCTTTTATAGCACAGTGACTCTGCTGCTTATCGACGAGCGTACCAACAAACCGTACGTAACCAACCTCATCACATCATCCAAGTACACAGTGTACAACTTTTTCCCCAAGCAATTGAAAGCCCAGTTCTCGAAAATTGCAAACTGTTACTTTATGGTTGTAGCGATCATGCAGATGATTCCCGGGTGGTCCACCACAGGCCACTACACCACCATCATCCCGTTATTGATTTTTATGTCTGTGTCGATAGCACGTGAAGCGTTTGACGACTGGAAGCGTCATGGCCATGACAAGGAGGAAAATAACAAAGTCACAACTGTGGTGAAAGAAAATGAAAACTTGAAGAGTTTTGACACACAATCGATATCCACGATTATCACAGAAACAATACAACCTTTCCGAAGCAGAAGCAGTTCGGAAGACGAAGACAACTCGTATCTCAATGAGGAAATAATGACCCGTTTCAACATGAAAGAGTATAAAACCCGCTGGAAGGACGTCAAGGTGGGCGATATTGTGAAAGTTCACGAAAACGAGTGGTTCCCAGCGGATGTCGTGCTTCTTGCAACAAGTGACTTGAAAGGCCAGGAAGCATTTGTAGAAACAATGGCCCTTGATGGGGAAACAAACTTGAAACCTCGTTCTCCACATCGTGAAATCGCAGCCGCGCTTTCCAAAGTTGCGGGTCTCAAAACAACCAAAACCCTCTTTACCGTCGAAGATCCCAACATAGACTTGTACAACTTTGAAGGTTCCTTCGACTTGAATGGCGAAACTCACGCTTTGGGCCCAGACAACGTGGTGTACCGTGGGTGTGTGTTGAGAAATACCAAGTCGGTATTGGGGTTGGTGGTTTTCACAGGTGAAGAAACAAAGATTCGCATGAACAACATCAAGAACCCACGTACAAAGGCTCCCAAGTTACAACGTAACATAAACTACATTGTAACGTTTATGGTGCTTATCGTGATTTTGCTTGCTGCATTTTCAACTATGGGACAACGCATAATCTATCTGAATGAGCGGGACAAGGCGTGGTATCTCTATGACCAAGATGCGGGAGTTGCAGCCACGTTGATGGGTTTTATCATCATGTACAACACGTTGATTCCGTTGTCGCTTTATGTGACGATGGAGATAATCAAGGTGATGCAGTTGATGTTTTTGCAATTTGACGTTGACATGTACCACGTTGAGTCGAACACACCAGCAGATGCAAAAACAGCAACTATATTAGAAGAATTGGGCCAGGTAAGTTATATCTTCAGTGACAAGACGGGTACGCTTACAGACAACTTGATGCTTTTCCGTAAATTCAGTGTGTGTGGAGTTAGTTGGCTCCATGATGTCGACATCATTCAGAAGGGAGAAGACATAGAGCTTCCCGTTCTACCACGCATGAGCATGCACGAGCCACGTAACCTGCTGACCCCAAGGGCAAGTATGGATATCGGCTCACGTAAGAGCACCACGTCGATTGTGCGCCAAAGCATGGACGTTGGGTCTATAGTATCTGGACAATCACACCACACTTGGGTCTCTACGGCTCAACCACACAAGGTACAGAACATTGGCAACTCGTTGGCGCTCCTCAAGTACATACAGAGCCACCCACAAACCCTATTTTCTAAAAAGGCAAAGTTCTTCTTGTTGAGTATAGCCTTGTGTAATACGTGTTTGCCACGAGCTACAGACGATAATGATGAAGACACCAATATTATTGATGAAGCCAATATCGAGTACCAGGCAGCCTCACCTGATGAGTTGGCGTTAGTCGAAGCGGCCAGAGACCTCGGATACATTGTATTCAACCGTCAAAATACACAACTCACAATCAAAACGTACCCCGACGGATTCGATAATGAGCCCAAACTCGAAGTGTATGAGGTTTTGGAGGTGATTGAATTTACCTCCTCGAGGAAAAGAATGTCTGTTGTTGTGCGTTTCCCCGATAACAGAATCTGCTTGCTTTGTAAAGGTGCGGATAATATCATTATGGAAAAGTTAAAGCATGCTGAGGTAGCCAAGCGCAAAGCCCGTGATATCGCACACAACTCTGCTGACCGTAAAACGATGGAGGCGGAGGTGGTATTGCAGGCACGTATGTCGCAAGACATTGGACGCGGGAACTCTATCAGTTCGTTCCGTAAGAGTCTAGCGTATGGACCGCAAGAAAGACTCAACTCTATCGATAATGCTCTTTCAAGTACCCAGGATGAAGAAATTGCAGATATCGCTTCGCAAGCCAGAAAATCATTACATGCCCGGCAAGTGAAAAAGTACTTGATGGAACAGCTGGGATCAAAAGAAACTGTGAATCCAGACCAGCAGTTTATTCCGAACGACGCGTTATTGGTGAACGATGAGTTTTTGATTGAAAAGACATTGGAGCATATTGAGGAATTTTCTACAGAAGGTCTCCGTACCTTGATGTATGCGTTCCGCTGGCTCGACCAAGCTGAATACCAGACGTGGGCAAAGCTGTATTCTGAAGCGAAAACAGCGTTGGTGGATAGAGCAAAGAAAATTGCGCTGGTGGGCGCCAAGTTAGAACTCAATTTTGAGTTGGTGGGTGCCACTGCCATTGAAGATAAACTTCAGGACGGTGTGAGCGAAGCCATCGGCAAGTTGAGAAAGGCTGGTATCAAAATGTGGATGTTAACTGGTGATAAGCGTGAAACCGCTATTAACATTGGCTATTCGTGTACTTTAATCAAGGACTATTCCACAGTGATTATTGTGTCTAACGTGGATGGTTCTGACTCGCTTATGGATACAATCACCTCGGCTACACACCAGTTGGATTCTGGGTGTGTCGCGCATGCCGTGTTGGTGATAGATGGTGGAACGCTTGCGGATATCGAAAAAGACCCCACACTAATGACATTGTTCTTAGACCTTTGCGTAAAAGTGGACTCCACCATTTGCTGTCGTGCATCGCCCTCGCAAAAAGCCGATATGGTGAGTGCCGTCCGTGAAATGGACAGAAAGGCTGTCACATTGGCCATTGGTGACGGTGCTAACGATATCGCAATGATCCAAAGTGCCGATATCGGAGTTGGAATCACAGGTAAAGAAGGTTTACAGGCAGCCCGGTCTGCCGATTACGCTATTGCCCAGTTCCGCTTCCTTCTCAAGTTGCTTTTGGTCAATGGCCGCTACAACTATATTCGGACGTCCAAGTTTGTCTTGTGTACATTCTATAAGGAATTGCTCTTTTACTTGACCCAAGCGGTTTACCAGAGAAACACTATGTTTTCCGGCTCGTCTATGTACGAGTCATGGTCGTTATCCATGTTCAATACCTTGTTCACTTCGCTCCCAGTGCTTTGCGTTGGTATGTTTGATAAGGATTTGCAGCCAGCTACATTGTTGGCTGTGCCCGAGTTGTATAACAGAGGAAGATTATATCAAGCTTTTAACTTGAAAGTATTTATTTCGTGGATGATAGTAGCAACGCTTCAAAGTATTGGTATTTCTTTCCTCGCGTATTACGGCTGGGGGTTCACCGCTCTTACAGATAACACAACGTTCCCATTGGGAACACTCGCGTTTGCCACCTTGACCATCGTGATCAACGTAAAGTGTGAGTTTTTGGAATTGCAGAATAGACAGTGGTTGGCATTTGCAGCCTTTATCATTTCTGTCGGGGGTTACGGGATCTGGAACGTCCTAATTATGTTCCTCTATAGGCTGAAGGCTTCTGAGATATTCTTTGTTGCGCATGGCTTGGAGGAGTTTGGAAGGGATCAAAGCTGGTGGGCAGCCCTCTTGATGCTTATCACGGTTCCACTTCTTTTTGACTTGCTTATAAAGGTGTTTAAGTTTATGTTCTATCCTAGTGACGATGACATCTTCCGTTTGTTCGAAAAAGACTTGGGAATGAGAAGATTGTTTGAGAACATGGCGTACAAGGAGCTCCATCAGGGTTGGACCATGCCTAAGGAACCATCTACAGTAAGAACTCGTCTTGCTAAGATTTTTGGAATTACTGTAGCTGAAGAAGACATTACAAATGCATTCAAATTGGAAGACGACGATACTACGGGTACTTTCAGCAGAAAAAGAGCAGGTACGAATCCACACGAGTTTGAGTTACCTCCAAGTGGTGAGGGTAAGGCTACGGGCGGTGGGTTCGAAAGGAACATCGACGGCGATTACGAAATATTACCAAGTGGCTCCAGAGTTAAAATACGCAACAAGTTTGCGTGGGAACTTGGTAGTTTTGTTAAACGGAAGGAGTCGTCCGATGAAGAGATTGATGCTATTATCGATGAGAGATTAAATGGCTTGAAAGAGGAGAGTAAACTGGCATAGTATTTATGTTAAAAAAAGTATGAATAAGTAACTTATCGAATGTAGCGAGTTCTCTCATCCTTTCATTTTTGTATAGTGAGATTAGCGATTGCCCTCTAGCTTTACCGATTTCACATGCAGACATGAATGAACGCATGGAACAGTAAATACTATTCTATGGAATTTTCAAGCTTTAGTTAACGAAATTCATCAACCATAAATCGTTGTATCTAATAAGGATTCATTAAGAAATCTTTAAGAAATCTTTAAGAAATCATTAAGAAATCTTTAAGAAATCATAAGGAAATCATCCACATTTAAATATAACTCTTCTAAGAATCGCTATTTCTACAATTCATAATTATAATTACATTTGCTGTTCATTGAATTGTCATAAATCACTTAATACACGTTCATGGACCTGACCACTGGGAGTCTTAATGATGATTCGGTCGCTAAACCTTATTGTAGCTATGGTTGCACATCAAAACTTCGTAAGACAACTTGCTACACTCGTTGGATTGTTGTTATGCCATTCTATTCTTATGCAACATATTCAAATCATGTTCCAAGTTCAGTATAACACTTTTCAAATTTCTGGCCTTTGAGTTATGTTTCAACCAATTCTCCACCTTCAACCTGTGTGTTCTCAACTCCCCGATAATAGGCCTTTTCACTGTCACATCGGCTTCGTACGGGTTTAAGAGTGTTTGGAACAACGGAGCCCAGATACCCGCTTGCCAGTACCTTTTCAACGGTAATTCCAAGCTCACCTCTTGTGTTCTTTTGGTCTTGATGTATGTACCAAACAAAAGAGTATGTATAATGCACGCCAATCCGTAATAATCAGCCTCATATGTCCAGGGTTTGTTCTCCCTCATTTCAGTACAATCCTGCTGGTCAGTCTCCCAGTCACTTACAAACTGAACGTCACTATCAAACATGGTAAGGTCGATGGCACGGCCAAAGTCAATCAACGTGATCGACTTGTTTGACCATCCGTGGGACGGTTCATAAACCTCGGATAAAGAGTCCGTGGATTCGAAACGCACCATGCAATTGTCTGCCTTGAGATCTCCGTGGATGATGCGGTTGGCGTGCAAAGTTTCTATAGCTTTCATGAGTTCCACAGTGAAATGCATAACCACGGTTTCATCCACACTCCGCTGCTGGTTGGCATAGTGATTGGCTACATCAAGTAGCGTCCCCTGTGAGCAATACCTCATGAACAAGTAGCTTTCATCCTGGAAGCAAAAGAAAGAGTCTGGCTTGACGATAAGACTACTGAGGGCCTTATCCTGGCCAATGAGCCTTCTGTGGATTTGGTTTAAAATATAAAATTCCCACTGTGAAGCGGGAGACTCGATCTTCATTGCCTTGAGTTCGCCAGTAGTGCCTGTTTCCACAAGGTACACCACGCCATAGCCACCAATACCCAACTCGTGGATCAAACAGTAGATTTCGTCCCCACAAAAGTCGATCATAGTGGAATGCGAGCCTTTGACGATGGTTTTGTTGTTCTTTCCAGTCAAGGCTTTGAACTTCGAAACACACACGTGTGGGAGCTCATGAAACCCGGGATACACAGAGAGTGGGATGGGGAGCTTCGCCAACATCTCGCTTCGCACCTCAGGGTGCGCGGGATTCACCAAGTTTATGCTGTTCAATGACGGTTGCTCGACAAATGGAGAGCTATGATTATCTTCACGGTCCGTTGGGGGTGTAATAATTGGATCCATTGGCCCTATATGATTGGATGATTCATCTAGTTTCAATTCTGCTGCTTGAGATTCGGCATAGTTTACATGGATGGTTTCCGTTACAAACCCGTCATAATTGGTTGTTTGGTCTCCATTTTGTTCTGGAAGTTCTTGTTCATCGTCAGAATTGAGTGCCTGTGCTGCATCATTAAACATATTTACCACTTCGTGGTTGGCCATACGTGAATACATGGTGAGCGTTGGTGATGCGGGTCTTCTAATGGAATCATCGAAGAATTTTTCATTCAGTGGATCATCATTAAGAATTCCTTTTTCACCTTTGAGAACACCTTTATCGTTGTTATCTTCGTAATATTCTCCTTTGGGGACATTTCCGTTGTTTTCATTGCAATTCACTTCATCCCTTTTACGGATTGGATCATTATGCAAATCCTTTGGTGCATCCTCAGGGCTCTCATTTTCTCTGTTATCTGCCTGTGTTGCAATTTCCGTATACTCTTCGTCATTCTTGGCTGCTCTAGTCATTATTAAAACCTCCATGGGACAGAACTCCTGCTCTGGTGTGTATAACAAATCGATATTCAAGTAAACTCTTTCTGATCTTTTCCCTGGAACATTGATTATTGTGTGTATATGTCCCGTAGAGGGGTCCATTTCGGTGTGTTGCGTCGGTGCAGGGGGCGGTGTCGACTCAGGTTCATCGCGATACACAGAAAACTTACTTGAGGACAGTCTTTCCAAGGTGGGTGCCTTTTGCTTGAGCACCTCGCCAGCCCATGGCTTTGCCGTGAACACGTTTTCCTTGATTCGCGACTTGATAGAGCCAAAGTTCGACAGAGAGCTTGGCGATTGTGTGAATATCGACTGGATCACGCTCTGTTGGTCCACTTCGTCGGTAAAAACCTGTAGTTTTTGCTTTTTGGGTGCCGGTTGTGCAATGCGATGTGGCGAGTTGACATGAAATGTATGTGGAGAGTGTGGAGATACCGGATCACCTTTCTTAATAGCCAAAGCATTACGCACCACCGGTGAATGGCATTCTGGAATGTTCTTTGTACGTTGCTTATACTGGTTATACGATCGCTCTAGTCTAACCAAGGGTTTTGCTCGTGCTTGGATCCCTAGCTCGTAGATCATGGCGGCATCGGCAAGCTTATTTGTCTTCTCCAAATACACTGCAAACTCCTCATAGTATAATGCAAGCTGGTTCCCAATCTGTTTCTTTGCGAGATAGACAAAGATATCTCTTGGGGAGTCGGAGAAGTTGGCGTATTCCAACCACACCTTGAGGTACCGGGCATCATTTTTGTATTGTATGTTGTCCCGGAAGAAAGACGTGCACCGTTCAAGGAGCGTCACTAGACCGCTTTCGATAGATGCTCCCAGAGGGTAGTTGGTGTGGATCCACGCAATGTACTCGATAAACGGTTGAAGCGGGTCGTCGTGCTCGTCAAGCACACTCAACTCGTTCTCCCACGCTTCACGCTCTTTCTTCAAGTTTTCTTTATGAATGCTCATTTTCGAAGTGTTCTTGAGCACACTCATCTTCGACACTCGCCGCCCGGTATTGAGCGGCTGCATGTTCTCCTTGTGGTCCTCAATGGTCACAGCCTCTGTATGGCCCAGCATGATGGTTGATTTTTTTTTTTGTTTGTTTATGTGAAGAGGCTAAATGTGTTTGTGCGCGTCGGGCGCGGCGCGACAGCGCGCGTCGCTTTAGCGGACACTTATAGCGGACAAAATAGCGTGTGCCCTTTAGCGTGCGCGCTTCTTAGCTGCCACATAGCTTTTCAAAGACGGTAACTTCGCTAAGAGTCGGACAGTAATTAATGTATATCTTTCAGCAACTTCTTATAATATCTTTAGCGATCTTATGGGAATTGGTATGACTATACTTTGGTGTCTGCGAACTCTTTCGATCATTGGGGTCTCAATAGGAACTCGTTCTGTAATGTTCCAGTAGTCACCAGTTCATTATCTTTAACGATCCAGTAACAATCTTTAGTGACCGAGAGCAGTGCGTGTACTTAGCAATTGCCAGTGAATGTTGCGAATTACCTTAATCGGAATTAGAGGTTATTGTGTACAGGTAGATGCTATGCAAAAGAAAGCCAATGCAGAATCTACTTAAAAATGTTCCATAATGCCACTTGATGTTAGCCCTCAATAGTCATGGTCACTCAAGTGAAATTATATGAGCTTTTCAATGGAGTTTGGTAGAAGTGAAGAATCATTTACATACAACCATCAACTCATAGAACAAAACAACTTCAAAATAGGTATGAATAATACAAAGTCATTTATTTATTTGTTGAAGTATCTTATTTGCTTATTAAAATACATGTATTGAACCTAAAATATATGTTTTGAACTAATTAGTAAATGCATTAAGCCTGTCGTCAATAGTTGTAACCATTCTTTAGTGGCAATGTTAACCCTCGATGGTGTTAACGTATTCTTGCGAAAATTGTGATAAATACATGAAATTTACATAAATCCTCAATATTGCTAATCATACTATGTATTGAATGAACAAAACCTTTCAAATGGTTTATTTGGGATTTCGTGAGACATGTAGAGTAAATCTAGTTTGAATCTAGTTGGGACATGTAGAGTATGTTGGTTCGAGATGTGAGTCTAACTTTTCAAAATGCGACATAAATATCTCTTTTGTCGCACAATGTCGCGCTCCGCGTTATAGCCAAATAACATGCCAGATGTTCTCAAAAAAGCAGATCAGAATGGAGGTGTTGCTTAGCATTCTAGCACTTTGTGCGTGTACACAGGCGCATCGGTACTACAACGAGACACTAGATCTCAAGCCACTCCCCCGGAACACACTCCTGACATCGTTCCAGTTTGAAATCGAGTCTTTGCCATTCCAATTGGCTTACCACGATGAAGAATCCAGAGTGAAAGGCGGGCTTGATTCGTCGTCACACTACACATACTTCCCCAAAGCTTTGGGTCCTATCATCCACTTGACCAACACAAGAGAATTGCACTTGCGTTTTGGCCAGGGTTGGTGGGATGCCGAGTCGTGGGGGTCGTTACCCTTGAATGGACACAAGAGCGGTGGTACCGGTGTTGAAGTATCTGCAATTATTGAAGCTCCAGACTACGAGGCCGCAAAGGCCAACTGGTACAAGTTATCGAACACGTTATCCGGGTTCTTTTGTGCCTCCTTGAACTTTATCGACGATGCCATCACCACCTCCCCAAAGACCTTAAACGAAGGTAGCTTTGTGCTGAAGCAACAAAACAAGTTGTTCCACTTGCGTGCTGCATTACCCAGTGAGCCTATTTGTACGGAAAACTTGACTCCCTTCCTTAAAATGTTGCCAACAAGAGGCAAGGCCGGTATCTCTACTCTTTTGGATGGTCACAAAATCTTTGATTCCTTATGGCACGGTATGTCCATCGACGTCACCACTCACTGCACGGACGGATCGTGTGCTTTGAGATTGGAACAAACAGTTAACAACATTGTGGATATCTCAAGATCAAGACGTAAGAGAAACGAAGGTGGGATTCCAAAACCAACCCCAGGTTACGCTTTGAGATGCGATGATTCCAAAACTTTCAACATCTGGCAATGTTATCCCTTGGATGATCCAACAGATTTGAGATGGAGCTTGGAAACCATCTACGGTAGGAAAATCAAGGGTCCTGCTTTTGAAGACGACTTGAAATCAACGAAAATTAATATCGACATACATCCATCGTGGAAAGTTGCCTTCAAAAAGAGCATCCCCGAGGGTGATGTGGTGTGGGATGTTAGCAACGGTGAAAAAACCCGTATTGAGGAATATGTCAAAGAGCTCGAAGAATTGGACATCGAGTTCACAACCAAAGATAGTACAAAGACTCTTCCTATTATCCCACCACCTTTGAAGGTGTCACGTTCATTGACTGGTTACTCACAGGATAAGGGTGGGTTCCGTGTATCCTTCAACAACCCATCCACCGCAGAATCTGTCGAGTTTGAGTATTTCGAGAGTTTACCTTGGTTCATGAGATTGTACTTGAACACATTGACTGTTTCTCTCACAAACACCTCGGGGGTGTATACAAATATTGTCGACGAATCGGCCTTCATCAAGGAAAGATACTTTAGACCGGCTGTGGATAGAGCGAGACCCTCGCATTTCGAGCTCAGAGTGGTATTGCCTCCAGCCCTGAGTTTGACCTTAACTTATCAGTTCGATAAGTCATTGTTGTTCTATCACGAGTACCCACCAGATGCTAATCATGGATTTGCCATTGAGCCTGCAGTGGTGACTGTCTTCAAGAACAATACGCCATCGTATGAGTTGCGTACCACTAGTTTGTTGCTTACACTTCCAACTCCGGATTTCTCTATGCCTTATAACGTCATCATTTTGACGTGTACAGTGTTTTCGTTGGCTTTTGGGTCTTTATTCAACTTGTTTATCAAGAAGGTTATTACCGAGGAGGAGTTGGATAAGATTCTTGAGAAGAACCCGGGTTTGGTGGGTCGCTTGAAGGCCAAGATTGGTTTGTTGAAGAGTAAGCTTGCTGGTTTAAAATCATTCGTTAAGAAATGAGCATAATAAATTGTATATTATTGAGTACCCAAGAGGAGTGGTTGATTATAGCATCCGCGTGTAGAGTGTAATGTCGAGTGTAATGTCGAGTGTAATGTCGAGTGTAATGTCGAGTGTAATTTCGAGTGTAATGCCGAGTGTAATGGGCCCAATAATCTTCAGTTACAAGTATTTGGGTCAAATCAACCTGTCTCTCAACGTAGTACAGAGCTAGTCTATAAAGCAAATACGGTATACTAAAATCTCCCAACACTTCAATTTTAGTAGCCCAAATCAGTATGGTAGACACTCAAGAGTTCATACCCAGTGGTTTAACTGTCAAGAAAAGTGCACCACTGACGTTATTAAGACATAGCAACTTTAGTAACCTTAATATCGACTTGCTTGAAGATTATGCCTTTATTGAGTTGAGATACATTGAAACTTCAACATTGACTATCTTAAAACTATCAAAGTTTCAGTTTCCAGTCATATCGAACATACCCAAAGATATTTCTACAGCAGTTTCACGTATTTTTGGTTCATGTTAGTCGCTAGAAATCTACTAGATATAAAATACTGATAACTGAACCATAAATATATTTAGCTAATATGTAATACAATGTTATATCCAACTAATCTAGAATTCAGTGAAAATTCTAACTAATATAAAATTCAGTAAAATCTTAACTATATATAATGCAGTGATAACTCGATCTAATATACTATTGTCATAACAAACCACTTGTCAAGATCCACGCAGGTAAAACAGTTTTCATTAGAGTATGAACTGTCCATTGGTTTCCTCAGTCCGTCTATCATTATCATAAGAACGAGAATCAAGTCACTTATGTTACTATACCAAACACACTTATAACATTCCACCAAACATTTCTATTTTCTCTAAGCTTAGTCTTTTTTAATTTCCCGCTAACCATTGAAGGATAAACCATGAAGGACAAACCAAGGATAGACCATGAAGGATAGACCATGAAGGATAGACCATGAAGGATAGACCATGAAGGATACACCGTTCAAGGATAAACCATTAGAAAGGATCCTCATAAGGATCTTCCTCATCGTAATCATCATCCTTTTCATACTCATACACGATAGCCCCACCAAAGGAACCCAAATTCTCTTGTGCTTCCATGTACGGGAGTTCCACCTGCTCTTTAGCCAATCTTTGTTTGCTGCTTGTAGTGAGATTGAATGTAGTGAGATCTTTCAACAAACTTTCATCTTCTGGGTTTGGTGTTTGTGACTTTTTCAAGACTTGGTACTCGTGCTTTACCAGGTCCACTTTGAAATTGTAAATGAGAGATCTACCTGACTTTCTTCTGTTTGTAAGTGTAAGTTTGAAGGTTGAGCTATTTAATGCCTGATCGACGGGGAGATCCAACTTGGAGATTGCGTTGTCCAAGGTTTCCTCATCGATATTTGACAAGGTATCAACCTCGAAAATAGCACTTGCGATAAAGGATAATACACTTGTGGGACTTGGATAGTTTGGAATCGGACATGTTTGCGGGATGTTTGAGTGAAATGTGGCCAACACCGTTATAGAAGGACTGGTTAATGCAGTCACAAATACAGTGAGCTCCTCTGTTGGGATGTAGTTTAGGGAGTCCACAATGACGAGGGTTTTGGCCAATAGACCAGTGCTCTTTGGTGTATCCAGAGCCACGATTGCAGATATCTGCGAGGTTGCTAAGCCATTGCAATCATGGAATGTAGTAGCATAGTGTGGTTTGTTCGTAGTTTCGTAAGACAAGTAGATGATAGTATTGTTTGAGCATTTCAGAGCAAACTCGTGAAGCAACCAATAGGACGACTGCTTCAAGCTATCCACAACCAAGAGGAATGGTGTGTTTTCTTTCAACAGTAGGAGGCGATTGAGGAGGACGGTAGCGTTCTGTGATGCCATTATGAGATGAGATCTGAAAAATTAATGGTCGCGCAAGATTATTACTCCTTAGCACACTGCTAGAGCTAGAGAATACACCATTGGAACGCTATACAACACGCCCTATACGCCACAGTATACACAGTAGGGTGCCAACACATACACAGGAAAGAGCGAATACGAGATCTTGTATAGATTATAGATTCTCCATACAGATTACTGATTATACGAAATCCTATACGGATAACAGATTAACGGAATCCTATACGGATAACAGATTATACGGAATCCTATACGGATAAGAGATTATACGGAATCCTATACAGATTACAGATTATACGGAATCCTATACAGATTACACAGACTACACGGATTTGGATTACAGCTGGTTCTTTCTTATACTGGTTGTTATAGAGATACGTATCTGGAAGATTCGTGTTGAGGTGCCGATTTTAGTGGTCGAGATCCAGAGAAGAACCTATAGATATTCACTACTGAAACTTATCTATTAGACTGATTGTATTCACCAGATAGCAGACCACAGATCCAAATAGAGGATCATAATATTGCATACAAAACAGATCAACAGATCTTCTAGCTCAACAATAGACTTCAAAAGATTTACAGAGCATCACTATCCTAGCTCAACAATATATTTCACAAGATATCAGAGTAACAGACGATGAATCCAAAAGGTTCTTACACCATTCCGACGTCGTTGAAACAACAACTTCTCGATGAATACACCAAAGAAGAAGCGACAATGGCGCATGATTTAGCTGAATCCAATGACTATAACAAGCAAAGATACACACGTACGATCGACTTCAATCTAGCCAAACTGAAGTCGTATAAACAGGTTATGGAAGAACGCGAGCTTGAGCGCGAAGAGGTGCGCGTAAACAAAATAGTTGATGAACGGAACCAGGAGCAACTTGAAGATGCACCGCGCAAGAGGAAAAAGAGATGGGACGTGACACCGCAAGAGTACGAGTCGTCAGTCACGTTGAGCGCGAGTGCGAACAAAGTGCTCGCTCAGCAGAACAAAGTGCCCATTATCAAGGGCATCCCCTTGACGGACGAGATCCTAGACAAAATCCTCCCAGCCAACTACGTTAAGGTGCTGGCTCCCGTGGGGTACGTGCCTGGTGACGATGTTCCCGACGTGAGTGAAATGCAAACGGACTTTTACATACCGGAAGCAGGCCCAGGAACAGAGTCGTTACAAGTAATTGGACCCAACGATATCCCTGGAGTGAGCGGGCTACAGTTTTTCAAGCCGGAGGACTTGAAGTACTTTGGAAAGTTGGTAGATCCGGACGCAGATGCCGATAAGAATGAGATACAAGCAATGAGGCTTGTGTTGAAGGTGAAGAACGGAACGCCTGTTGTGCGGAAACGGTCACTTCGGCAGTTGACCGAGGGCTCACGCAAATTGGGCTCGCAGGTGGTGTTGAGTATCGTACTCCCTATCTTGGTGGAACCCTCATTGGACGAACAGGAAAGACACTTGATGGTGAAGCTCCTAGGCAGGGTCCTCTTCCAGTTGGGCGACTCCGTAAAACCATACACACACAAAATCTTGCTGGTGATTTCTCCGTTGTTGATCGATGAGGACTTCACATTGAGACTCGAGTCCAGAGAACTTGTGGCCAATTTGTCCAGCACGGTGGGGCTTGCCACGATGGTGTCTAATTTGCGGCCAGATTTGGACCACGCTGACGAGTACATTAGAAATATCACATCCCGAGTGCTTGCCATTGTAGCCAACACTTTAGGTTTGCACACATTTATGCCCTTCCTCAGGGCAGTCATCAAATCAAAGAAGAACTGGATGGCTAGACATACAGGTATAAAGGTTGTGCAGCAATTGTGTATATTGTTGGGAAATGGGAACGGTACTTCTCTCTTACCTTATTTATCGCAGTTGGTGGAAGTGGTGGCTATTGGTATCGAAGATGAGATCCTCCAAGTTAAAACAATCACAGGATCGACAATCGCACAATTGGCAGATACTGTCAATCCCTACGGCATGGAGTCGTTCGAAAAGGTTTTGGAACCAGTCTGGTTTGCCATAAAGAGACACAGGGGAAAGGCTCTTGCTAGTTATCTCAAGGCCATCGGGGCGATTATCCCCTTGATGACTTACGACTCAAACTACGAAGAGTATTCAAACTACTACAGCAAAGAGTTGGTAGGCGTCATTACTAGAGAGTTTGCTTCCCCAGACGACGACATGAAGAAGACAATTTTGAAAATCCTAGTTGCTTTACCAATCTCAAAGGCTATGATTAAGGACTATAATAAGGAGATCCTCCAGCCGTTTATTAGGAACTTTTGGAACAGAAGAACAGCCTCAGATTCGTCACAGATCACTAGGCTTTTGGTCGATTGTACCGTGCTGATTGCCTCAAAGTTTAACTTTTTGGATGTGCTCGCCCAGATTATCATTTTCTGTAAAGATGCTAACGAAGCTCTACGTAAGCTTGCGGTTGAAGCCATCCACAAAATGGTGGCAACGTCTCCGGAATCGTTGATAGGCTTGTCTCCCCAGTTGGAGCTGCAGTTGATCGACGGTATCCTATTTGCATTCCAGGAACAAACGTTAAACCAGAGAGTTTACTTACAGGTTTTTGGCTCCGTGGCAAATGCATTGAATGTTCGACTCAAACCTCATATGAATTCAATCATTAGTAGTGTACTTTACAGACTAAAGAACCAATCCCCAGAAACAAGACAGCAAGCAGCCGATTTGATCTCGGTGATGGCTCCGGTAATCAAGGAATGTGATAATGATGATGAGCTTTTGATGAAGTTGATCCTCATATTGTACGAATCTCTCGGTGAAGTTTATCCCGAAGTGTTAGGCTCTATCATTGGTGCCTTGAATGCTTGTATTGAAAATGTCGACAAATCCCGCCTTTATACTATGAACAACCCATCCATTAACCAAATCTTACCAACACTAACCCCAATTTTGAAAAACAGACAGGAGAAAGTACAGGAGTCGTGTATAAAGTTAATTGGGTTAATTGCACGCAAAAACGGTGACACTATCAACGCAAAGGAGTGGATGAGAATTTGCTTCGAATTGCTTGAAATGTTGAAGTCTACAAAGAAAAGAATTCGTATTGTTTCCAATGACACTTTTGGTGCTATTGCAAAGACAATAGGCCCGCAGGATATCATAGTCATGCTCCTTAATAATCTTAGAGTCCAAGAAAGGCAATTGAGAGTGTGTACAGCAGTTGCTATAGGTATCGTTGCAGAAACATGTTTACCTTTCACCGTCCTTCCATCTATCATGAATGAATATCGTATCCCAGAAAAGAATGTCCAGAACGGTATTTTGAAATCTCTCAGTTTCTTGTTTGAATACATTGATGGTTCCATTGCTAAAGATTACATTTATGCCATTACCCCATTGCTTGAAGATGCTTTAATTGATAGAGACCTTGTTCACAGACAGACAGCTGCAACTGTGGTCAAACATATGAGTATGAGTTGTTATGGATTGGTTAATAATGAGGTCGTCGCTGTTTTCGTTCATTTCTTGAATTTATTAATGCCAAATATCTATGAAACATCGCCTCATGTGATTGAGCGTATATTGGAAAGTATAGATGCTATTCGAATGCTTGTTGGGCTTGGTACATTTTCTAATTACTTATGGGCTGGGTTGTTCCACCCGGCAAGAAAGGTTAGAACTCCGTACTGGAAAATGTACAACAAGGTATACATGCAGAACAGTGATAATCTTGTTCCGTATTACCCTGTCATCGAGGGCTTGCCGGATGGAGAGTATGGTATTGATGCAATGGATATCATTTTATAATAGGAAAACTCAATATGCCGCCCAAACTATATACTTTTCATCACTTGAAGAAAAATTATACAATTTTAAACCCTTGTAGAAAGTATGATTACTCATGTATCTAATGGGGTTTTTTTTTTCGGCATCATCGCCAGTCGACCATTTAAGCAATCTCAATTATCTAATAGATATATATAATTCGAATTGGCTATGACATATATGAATCATCAAAACAATACAATATACTTTAATAATTGAATGATTAGAGAATTCAATCGGCTCTGCTGTTTAAACAACTTTTGTCAAGCATAAATTGCAAGATGTTTCAGGAAGCAAAACATTTACCTGAGGTCTTTGGTGATTAATATGTAAATACCATCTATTTATCGTTTTATTTAACATATAGTTTGTTGAAAAACTTAAACCATATTATCACCGAGTACTAAGTCAATACAAACTACAACTATTGCGAATTCCAACAAGTTAAAATTAGGTTTTGCTATACTCACTTTTCTTGATCCACTATATAACTATTCAAGTGCATTATCGAGTCCTCTATCACACCTATTTCCTCATAAAAATCATTATACAACTGCTGCATAATGTAATCTCCCAGAAGAACGAGTTCCAGTTCATGCTTATACGATCGTGTGGTGTGACGGCTTATTTTACGAGATTGAAATTCGAGTATGGCATCACCCTCAGAGTATTCACCACATTCCACATCACAAGGACAAAGATGGTTCACATCGATATCACTATCGTCTGAGTTATCTGAGTATGAATAACTTGTAAAGGCAGGTACACCAGAATAGCATTCAAGATGAAGCTCTTGATATTTAGTGATATGATATGGAATTTGTGCTATCCATTTGGTGACCTTTTCCCCAGCAGGCATGTTTGGAGCTTTGCGAGGTTCAAAGGAGGCTGGGAACATGCCTTCATATGGTGGTAAAGGTGATTCTTGAGGCCAATCTGATGTAGGTTGATTTTCTGATCCTTCAATTCTTGATTGTTGATTCGTCAAATAGAGTTCCGGAATACAATCAGGAGGCCTTATAATCAGGGAGAATCCTAAATATCCAAGAGAAAAGATGTTCTGCAACCTCTGCTCCGGTACTATTCGTGGGTCTTCTTTCACTTTTGTAGTGGCGTCGGGTAATTGCAATGCTGGGAATGTGCTCATGACTGGGCCCATGTGTAGGTGGCCATGTACAGGTGGTGTATAGGGTACATCCATATTGATAAGCGCTAATAACAAATATCTCTTTTTTTTTGTTTTCAAGCTTTAGTTTGCTTCTTCTTGTTTGACAACACGATTTGAATGGACCTTTATTGTTGTAAAGTAGTAGAACTGAACGTTGTCAATTCTAGCGTTGGTGTTGTCGGTAGATAATTTGCACCCAAAAGTTGATACTAAAAAAATCGCGAAAATTACAACGAAAACAAGCCGGATATGGTTAGCAGATACTGTGTGATGTAGCAAAGGTTTTATTAGTGTAAGAACATTTAGACTTGATAAACAGAATCTCACTCAAAAATTTCTGTTTTCAAGAAGATCGCTTTCTGTTTCCTGGTATATAATGTTGTTTTTCATATATATGGAAGTTTCAGATACCTTTATTGCCCAATCACTAGAGTTTGCTCGTATGACTGTAGGGGTCTGTTAGTATGTCCTTAATTTAAGCGTTATAACAATGTACCATCGATAAACGTATTGTCAATAACTTTTCATCATTATTGATATTGCGTCCATGTATTACCTTACTATTGACAATGCCTCATTTTATAACAACAAACTAGGAATGTTAATATATTTTGATAATAGCACACTGCTTAATTCAATATATAAAAGATCAGAAATACCACAAGCATCATTTGACATCCAATGGAAAGAGTAATGAAAGCTAAATATATTTCTTTCATTTTATTGTAACATAAGTGCTTATCTATGAGCTGAAAATATATCCTTTATTAAGAGTGGTTGGGCCACTTGAAACTCTAGATTTATCTATTTTTTATGTGAACTTTATTCTTCGAGTTCTCGGTTTATGTTGTGCACTGATTTCTAAATTCTTTGGCGGTATTTGAAATATGCAATGCTCTAGAAATCTGCTAAGGAGCTTGAAGCATCTCAATTATTCTTCGAGTTTATGATTTTCGCAGTATTACCTTAGAGTTCTATGATTTTCTCGGTAATACCTTCATGTTCTTGGTATGTAATATCTTAATACTATTGGTTTTACCATAATGCTCTATGTAATTAAAGTTTTCTAAGGCTATTTTAATAACCCGGATTACACTATCATCTCATACTGGAGTTGATGCTGATGATTTACTAATGTTTACTGATTAGTTACACTTGGGATTATGTAGTCTTATTACATTGCTACGCACTAAAAAGAGAAATCAAAATATGGTGAGACGCACGCGAAGTGAATACCAAGACGAGGAACCCGAGAGAACAACACGAAAGCGTAGGGTAGACTTTGAGAATAGATCCAACCGTACAACACCCGACACTGAATATTCTCGGGAGCCACAGCAATCGCGCGATGCCTCCGAGGAGCCGGAACAGGACGGTGAGCCTGACATTGAACTCCAAGGGATTATCAATCAAACGATACGATTCGTTCTCAGCAAAGGCCTCAAGCAACAATTGTTGCGTCGGGAGCACTTTAAGGAGATTATCACTGGCAAAAAGTACACCTTTGATAAGGTGATTGAATCTGTTCGTGGAGAACTTGAGGAGGTGTATGGGATGACGCTTGTAGACGCACCTTTGGTGAGCACGCGTAATTCGAGGAACACAGTCAAGCCTGGACGGCCACCGATGGTTCTTGTGGGTAACTTGGAAACGAACACGCAGCGGGTGCTCGGTGAGCTTGTACGCCGGTCGACTCTTGCTGTGCCGCAGACGAAATTGGCCTCCACTGGGTTCATGGTGGTTGTGCTATGTATTATAGTGATCAACGATAACAACGTTACGGAATTCGAGCTTCTACAGGAGTTGAAGAGGTTTGGAGTGAAGGATGATCTCATCAAGGTTCCTGGACTCAACCAGACGATATCGGAGATCCTTGCAGACGGAGTACGGTTGGACTATCTTATCAGGGAAAACAATAGTCGAGGGAACCCAATCACGCCAATGTCAACTTTCTACAGATTAGGAAGGCGAGCGGTCCTCGAGTTTGATCCGTTGGGTGTTATGAATATGATCAAGGCTATTGTGAATGATGAGTTTCCAGGTATCTTGGACAAGTTGATACCTGTACTTGAGAAGGCATATGGGTTCAAAGTGGATACGAATCCTGCGTTGGTTGAGTTTATAGAGGTGAATAGACTGAAATAGGAAACAGATTATATGAGACGAATCGTTAGAGACGAATCATAAGAGACGAATCATAAGAGACGAATCATAAGAGACGAATCATAAGAGACGAATCATAAGAGACGAATCATGAGAGAAAATCGTAAGAAGTCTGAGAAGAATTTCATAGGAAACTAAGCACACATAACATACCAACATGAATTCACATACGATAGCAATAAAAATACACATAGGATAGCCATAATAAGAATTCAATAATATAGTAATAAAAAGCATATATTCACGTGAGAAACAGCATAAGAACTCACAAACGAACTTGATCATAACTTACACAATCACACAATCACACAATCACTCAAATTCACATGTCAAAATATTAACTTGAGTCCGTATAATTTTTCAGGATCTTCAAATTTAATCATCAATATTATTCAAATGTGGCTGTTGGCAGCTTGAGATCTTTCTAAAGTCGGAGTTTCACCCGATTTGAGTATTGTAACGATCACCTACCAAGTGGTCACAATTTATGACTTGTATATCTAGCATCTGAAGAATCCTTGAGCTTGAGATACACCAATATACATCATAATACTTCGGAATAAGACCATAGTAAGGCAACAAGAGCAAACTATAAAAATCAAGTATGAAACAAGTAGAGCATATAAGAACACGAGTACATATAAGAACACAAGTAGAACATTAAGAACACAAGAATAGGAACACAAAATTAAGACCAAAAGAATAGACATTAAGATGGAACTTATGGATAAGCCCATACAAATACGAACACAGAATATGAACACCGAATAGAATACGCCTAAGAATAGAATAAGGTGATTTGAAATCTCCAGTCTGAAAGTCCAGCAAAAGGTCCATCCCGAATATGGAATAAACAATGGAGATCAGGTAGGCATGTAGTTTACTAGAGTATTGCATCATGTGTTATAGTTTACTGAAGAATTGCATCATGTATTAGGGAGTTAGAGACTATTGTGAACATTAAAATGTTGTTGGAGTTATGTGATGAGTAAAACTACACTACAAACAGGCTGCAGTGATACAGTGATTAACACAATAAAGAGGGTAACGTGGATTGATTCAGTGATACATGTTATGTCATTGATACAATCATCATGACTCCGTATCACGGATACTGCGACTGCCCCCCGCTATCAAAGCTAGCACGTGAATCGCGCCACCCCACTTTTGATTGTGAATAGTAAATTCTACTTTTTTTTGCCATCTATCAAACACGATCTCGGAAATTGGAAAACCTCTATACTAAAGCCCTCCCATAGAGTCTGTTTAACCCATAAACCCCACCCACATTAAACCCTCATAAATCCTTCATAATTACGCATAATCTCACATTAAAGCAACCCCACCAATTGCGCGCGCGCGTGCCCCCCCACGTCTCGTTTGGATGGGTTTTGTCTATGAGCTGTTAAAAAAAGGGCCTAAAAATCTGTGCATATGATAGAAATACCTCTTATATAGTGGAAAAAAGCAGTCTTGTCAAAAAAAAAAAAAAGTGCGAGATCATTTATTTAGAATGGCGTTAGATACATTAGATTTGAGTGTTTTGGTCACATTGGCAGTTGCAGTTGTGGCCTACTTTAGCAAGGACTATGTGTTTCCAGCTAAGAGCAACGAAGGAGGGTTTCTTATGGATACTTCGGGCGGATCTCGTAATTTGATCAAGACTCTTAAGGACAACAACAAGAACGCTATTGTTTTCTATGGGTCACAGACAGGTACTGCTGAGGACTACGCAACCAAGTTGGCCAAAGAGTTGAGTACACGTTTCGGGTTGAAGACGATTGCGGTGGACTTTGCCGACTATGACTTTGATACGTTCCATGAGATCAGTCCTGACGTGTTGACCTTTTTCTTGGTTGCCACATACGGTGAAGGTGAACCGACCGACAATGCAATTGATTTCTTTGAGTACTTAAACAATGACGCAGACACATTGTCGACATTGAAGTACACCATTTTTGGATTGGGTAACTCCACTTATGAGTTCTACAATGAAATTGCAACCAAGTTGGATGAGAAGCTCGAGGACTTGGGCGCCGAGAGATTCGCCGCTACTGGCTTGGGTGACGACGGTGTGGGCACATTGGATGAAGACTTTTTAAGTTGGAAGGATACCGTGTTTGATACTTTAAAGAACGAATTGAACTACGAGGAGCATGAAATGGTGTATGAGCCTTCCTTCACTCTTGTCGAAATAGACGAGTTGGCTGCGGAATCAGCTGTATCCCAAGGTGAACCTTCCAAGAAGTACATTGTCGGAAGCGACGATTTATCTAAGGGCCCCTTTAACCACACTCACCCTTACTTGGCTCCTGTCGCCGTTTCAAAGGAATTGTTCTCCGGCTCAGACAGATCTTGTGTGCATATTGATTTTGATATCTCGGGCTCAAACTTGAGGTACTCCACAGGTGACCACTTGGCTGTTTGGCCTTCCAACTCAATCGAAAACATTGCAAAGTTTGCCAAGGCATTTGGTCTCTCCGATGCCCAATTGGAAACGGTGTTTGAGTTGAAATCCAAGGATTCAACAGTTCATCTCCCATTCTACTCACCAATCACTTATGGTGCTGTTGTGAAACACCACTTGGAAATCTCAGGTCCCATTTCAAGACAATTGCTTCTGGCAATTGTCTCCTTTGCCCCATCCGCAAAGGCTAAGGAGTTGGTGGCCAAGATTGGTGGCGATAAACTCCTCTTTGCTGAGAAAATCACTGCTCAAAAGCTCAACATTGCTGACGCATTATTGTATATTTCTGATGGTCAACCTTGGAAAGACGTCCCCTTCACCTTTATAATCGAATTCATCTCTCACTTGCAACCACGTTACTACTCTATTTCATCCAGTTCATTGGCTGAAAAGACAAACATTAACATCACAGCCGTGGTTGAAGCAGAAGTCACGGCTGATAACCGTCCAGTCACTGGTGTCGTCACCAACTTGTTGAAAAATATCGAAATTGAACAAAACAAGACTGGCGAAAAGCCACTCGTTAAATACGACTTGAATGGTCCAAATGGCAAGTTCTCAAACTTTAAATTACCTGTTCACGTTAGAAGATCCACCTTCAAGTTGCCTTCTAGCACTACTGTTCCTATCATCATGATTGGTCCAGGAACCGGTGTGGCTCCTTTTAGAGGATTTGTGAGAGAAAGAGTAGCTCAAGTGCAAAAGAATGACCAAAAGGTTGGTGAATCCTTGTTGTTTTACGGTTGCAGAAACGAAAATGACGACTTTTTGTACAAGAACGAATGGCCAGAGTACTCCAAGACTTTGGGCTCTAGCTTTGAACTCTTCACCGCTTTCTCAAGACAAACCGGAAAGAAGGTTTACGTTCAAGACAAGTTGTTGGAGCAAAGCGCGAGAATTAACAAGTTGTTACAAGATGGTGCATTTATTTATGTCTGTGGTGATGCCTCTAGAATGGCTAGAGAAGTCCAAGCTACTTTGGGTAAGATCATTGCAAATGAAAGAAATATCTCTGTGGAAAAGGCTGCTGAATTGATCAGATCTTTCAAGGTCCAAAACAGATACCAGGAAGATGTCTGGTAATTTATGTATTTAATAAAGCTAATTTCTATTTAATATCGTTTGTTTATGAAGCATAGTGCTACTGTGTTTCAACATTACTCATTATTGCGTCCTTGCTGTCTCGACTGGGTATCCTCGCTGATTATTTGTATACACTATTCTCTACAACTGGCTATAATATATACGTCTTAGCCATAGTTTGTACAGTCATACCATCTCTATAAACTCAATCGTATTTAAACTTCCATAACATTGGACAGTCTACAAATTACTGCTATTCACCCGGTATTCAAAAACCAGTGGTGTTTGTAAAATGTAATTCTCAAGATGAATGTATTGTTTTGAAATCTTTATACAAAATGGAGTAAAATAAGCTTTAACACAGAAGTGGCTTGGACAATAAAGGTCCCTAACCTAATCACAGATTGTGAACAATTTTAGCTCGTACTTTACTGTTATGACAGCCTTTATAAGAAATCTGTAGATAGCCTCCTACTAGTGTGAAGAGTACTTAACAACTCGGTTTACTAACAATTGATATGTTGAACTTAATGTAGAATAGTATAAGATAATATAACTATGAAATTTGTGAAGAGGAACTGTTCATCTTTTAGTGCTTTAGTAGTTAGCTTCAACTGATTGTAATAGTAACACCTTGCAATATTTTAATGCCATTCATAATTAAAATAGTAACATCTCTTAATAATAGTTTCATATTCAACTAAATATAGCACTCTGTATCCACCCTCCAAACATTCCAATGATCATCTCCTAATACTGAAACAGTTACCTTTCATTACATTCCACACCCAAGGCGTTGTTCCGAGAACAGTGCACTTGAAAACTTGACTAATCAGAACGTACCAAGGCTGCCTTATTATTCTTCGATGATCTATCTTTGTCTTGTGTTTGTTTATAGATGCAATGTGTATATTTCTGATTCAATTGTTGCATCAGAGATTCTCCGATCATTCTACTCTTAAATTGACTCTCTCTCTCTCTGCGTACAATCACCAAAAGTCGTTCAACATTGTTTACTCCTTAACTGCCACTCTCGCAATCGACAGTGTCCATTCTTTAATTGAAACTTACACGGCACCGTCCATTCTTTAATTAAGACTCACACGGCACCGTCCATTCTTTAATTAAAACTCACACGGTACCGTCCATTCTTTAATTAAAACTCACACGGCCCCTTCTTTAACGGAACCATTGCCCACAGTTTCACTCATAAACTGAAACTCTTACGGTACTGTCCATTCTTTAACGGAACTATAACCCACTCTTTAACTGAAACTCTCACAATCAGCATTGTCCATTCTTTGACGTTACCATCACCAAGGCGTCTATCCAACACCTGGACCTGCGACGCCTGAAACCATATGTTGCGTTCACTGCTCTAACAGTCCTTCCAGATGCAATCCTACTTTATGTAGAACCATCAACTATATAAACAGGAGGATTGACCTTCTTCTGTCCATCATCAAACACATCTATCTACTCAATACATTTACAATGAAGTTCCAATTCGCTATCTTAATTACCAGTCTTATCGCTGCTTCCAGTGCTATTCCAGTTCCTGCTACTGATGGTGTCACAGACAACGTTCACCACAAGAGAACTCTCGATCTCGTCAGTCAAATCATCAACTGCTGCTTGGAGTTTGCTGGTGCTGTTGTTGATGGCGGTGCTAGTGTCGTTGGTAATGCAGCAGGTACTGCTATTGGTGGAGCTACTGGCAATCCTTCTGGATCTGTTAGTGGTTCCGTTAGTGGTTCGGCTCCGGCACCTGCTCCAGCACCTGCTGCTCCAGCTACTCCAGATACCCCAGCTCCAGCTACTCCAGATACCCAAGCTCCAGCTCCAGCTCCGGCTACTCCAGATACCCCAGCTCCAGCTCCAGCTCCAGATGCTCCAAACTCTGGTGATTCTTCCTCTGGCTCGGCCAATGGCTACGGTTCTGGTTCCGCTTCTGGCTCTGGTTCTGCTACTGCTTACGGTTACGGTTCCGCTAGTATCTAATCTTACTGCTATTAGTGATAATTATGCCATTCCAATTCTAATAGTCTTCAAGTTCTGGTATCTTTGAGCTATAGTCTCTGGTAAGCTGGTAATAATCTAGCGAACAATATATTATCCAAATTTATTATCTTAACACCGATTGTAGCTTCTGGCCAATACACATTATCTTATGACTAATCGTAGCCTCTGATCAATCCACATTATCTTATCACTTATTGTAGTATCTGGCCAAGCATCCAGTTTGTATTATAAGATTTGAATTCAATTGGAGTTCATCAGGAGTTGACACATAGCCTTCATCACCCGGAATCACTCCTGTGTCACCCTACACGATACACCCGAAACCACACCTGGCCCACTCAAAGGTCATCTAGACCACTTTTGGCTCTTCGGGTATTCTGGAATAAAGTTTACCGTGCCGAATTTACATGAATTATGCTGAAGCACGCTGTTGTAGCGTGATATTTACGCATGCTGCAGTAGCACTAGTGTCTGCGTGACCCTGACACGTTATCAAAGAGAACAGGAAGACATTGAATACAGAAGACAAGACATTGACGTCTTTACAGGATTTAAGTGGACATAAAATTAAGGTTATACTATTGTTTCTCGCACAAGAACGGACCGATCAGCAATGGACATCTGCAGCAAACCGCCATTTATCCAGTTTGTGGTTTCTTTGTGGGCAAGCAATTGCGTTGCAAGGTTGGCTAAATTTATCTATCAGATGGCTAGATTTCTTGATTTCGGTTTACGAAATGTGATCTATGGTTTAAATAAAAGCAATGGTTTACGAAATGTGATCTGTGGTTAACATAAAAGCAATGGTTTGGTGCAATGGTCTGGTGCAATGGTTTGGTGCAATGGTTTGGTGCAATGTTTTGAAAGAGTGACTGGTTTGGCTCAGTGGTTTCAATGATTGTACTGATTTAGTGCAATTATTGGTTTATTGGGATGGCTTGAATAAGTGCAATCGTTTTCAATAGTTTGCTGCAATGTGCAATAATGACTGAAATGTCCAATAATTACTGAAATGTGCAATGTTCACAGTAGCAGTCAAAGCATTATTGCAATTTTTTCTTTAGCTTGTCTTTATTGAAAGAAATAAAGAACACTGGAATATCGAAAGGAACATAAAGAGTCCGAATGTATATGATAAAAATGAGTATAAATTGACACGATAGGAATTAGGATTATAAAAGTCAGTACAATAAAAATCAGTCGGTTGTATTCCGCCTGTATCCCGATTATATCAGATTCTAGTACGATAAGGGTAGAATACAAACTAATTGTAATAAATCTTGTGGTGCTGGATGAATCTCTAACGACTGCTATACAGCACTACTTGGTATTGATTGAGATAAATGATAGAGCTGCCGGTGCTCCTTTATATGGAAAGTAATAAATCATGTAGCACTACCAGCGCTCCTTTATATGGAAAGTAATAAATCATGTAGCACTGCCAGTGCTCTTTTATATGGAAAGTGATATATTATGCAGCACAGCCAGTGCTCTTTTATATGGAAAGTGATATATTATGCAGCACTGCTTCGCAGTGCTATTTTGTATGGAAAGTGATAACTCTGATAGCACTGATCTTGTAGTACTGATTTGCAGTACCCCCAACTGCTAAGCCAAAGGATCAATTGAATCAGATTCTTTAAGCCTGATACAACACTTCCAACGAGGATTCACTGTTGTATTGACACTCTTAACTTTCTCGTGAACTGAGAGCCAATGCTTGTACTTCAATTTTGATTTCAAGTCCAAATCATATATATTACAAGTAACCAAGAATCTTCCATAATTTGGGACATTTATGATGTTCTTTTTGTTGTTGAATGAGTTGTGGATGTTGTTGAAGCGGTCAAATTTTTCAAATTTGATAAAGAGCCCCACATCACGTAATGTCATTACCAAGAGGAGTTCGGGCAGCACGTCCATCATGGATTTCAAGTTATAAATTAGGTCGGATTCGCTCTGGATCTTCTGGTACAGCCTCAATTTTTGAAACACATTGTCAGGTTTTGACAAGTAGATCCGGAACAATGTCTTCACGGGCAACTTGCCCTCGATGGAGGTGAGGATATCGGAAGGAATCGGCTCAAAGATGTCATCCAACACCGTGTCCATGGTGTCCTTATAAACTAAGTCCAAAGGACAGAAATGTCGCTCGACATTTTTGATTTGATTCAAACTGCACGTTCGGCAGTAATTGGACGAGGTGTTGTCATATAACCACTTTGGTTTGATGTTAAATATAACAGACTGGTTCTTCGGGCTATCGTGATAGAATTGGCAATACTTCAGAAGAGCGTATTTTGTGTACTCACCATCAATAATATTCGGGATCAACAACCCATACCGCTCTGCAACCATTAACTTGTTGCCGTGGTTGTCCAATTCGGCCGTGAACTCTGTGGTCAACACAACCAATTGAATGTCCATGATCTCGCTCTCAAATAAATGTTTGCATGTTAACTCAATGAAATCATACAATTCACATGTCGAGATATATTCATCCTCTTCCTTTAATAGCCGAACGCGTAGAAGCTTTCGCTTCAAATAGTCGTTGTCCCCAGTGTATTCAAATAGTATATTTGCATTGCCCTTTGCAAAATACCTCCACTCATCAGACGTTGTAATCTTAGAGATTTCCATCCTATTTCATCAATTCCTTACAACCAAAAAAAGATATTCAAATATATTTATATTTACAGAGGTTTTTTTTATCCTCCTGTCCTATATTTTTTAACCCTTTTGTTGAATAAAATCATCACGCAAGAAAAGGCAAAAAGAAAGGTGGGAAAGACCCTGTTTAGCTTGATCCCTATTTTCCAATCAAAAAAAAAAAATTCTCTTCCAGTATCAGGATTACAGTTTCTTGTTCTCCTCTCTAGCCTGTGTGAACATTTTGGTGAATTATGAAGGAGATTTGGTAGTTGATTCGGTAAATGATCCTGTGGGTGATTTTATGGGTGATCTTGTAGGTGATCCTGTAGGTGATCCTGTAGGTGATCCTGTAGGTGATCCTGTAGGTAATCCTGTAGGTTGTTTCTGTTTTTTTGGGGGCACAGGTGTGAACCAAAAAGTATTAAACCTCGATAAAACTTGACTTATTCCTTGGTGCCTTAATTAGGCTTTTATCTTAGATTTGGCTCGGAGAGAAAGAAAAAATGTCTGTAGATAAATAGACGGACAAAATAGCTAAAAAGACAAAATGCAGAATAAAGAAAATAGACATTGTGATAGACAAAAATATAGAATAGATAAAAGAGACAATACGAACTGAACAGAATTTGACAATATAATCAGAGCGGAATTTGACAATATGAAAACAACAGATATTGATAAAAGAGAATAGACAACAAAACAAATCAATAATATCTCACTGCTTGACAGCGAGGCTGCCAAAGCAGACAAAAGTTGATAAAAAAGCCATCGATATTGCCGATAACCTTGTTTTATCAACAATATTACCGGTTTTTTATTGTCGGGAAACTTAATTACGGTTACAAAGTAGATAGGAAAGACATCATGTATGAAAAAAAAAAAAAAACATAGATCAAAGCAGCTTCACCCCATTAAAAATGCTGTGAATTTCTTGACTCGTGAATTGGGATCCATTTGAAACCTGGGAGTTTGTATTGAAAAGAACTTTGCCTGGGCCTGTTAATTTGAGGGAGATTGGTTTTCTGTACCAGAGCGTCAGCAAATGTATTTTTGTTTTTGTGGTGAAGGAACTGACTGCACTTACAAGCAGCTGGAGCTCTTTTGGTAATAGGAATTGTGGTAATTTTATAAGCTTCGTGAAATTTGCGGTAAGATTTGATAAGGTTGTGAAGCGTTTCATGGGGCTAAACTTTTGGGAATTTAAGAGCCCCACCAGAATGTCTGACACTTTTACGGACGTGGCCACGCACGCATTCGGATTCACCCAAACCTCTTCGCCCTCTTTCAAGTCGTACTCGAATAATTGCGTATGACCGTCGAGCACAATCACCCCCGTACCCAGAGTTTCGTATGTCTCAAACCTACGTAACACCAGCACAGCATTAAATTCAAGTCCGAAGCCACTCCATGATATTAAGCTACTGCCGTTCATTATCACCCATTTGTCCTGGCGCGCAACCTCGATCATTGAGTAGTTATCGCTATTCCCACTCACAATCAAGGAACTCGCTACCCCAGACAGCAATTCCTGATATTCAGACAGACCCATCGTCCGACTACTAAGCTCCAGTACATCCCCATCAACGGCCACCAAAGCATTCCGACGAATGTTCACGCTCGACGACGCTGGAAGTGTCACATTCAATAACTGGCTAGGATTTCCAATAGCACGAAACTTGGGAAGCTCCACAAATGGACCGGCCCCAGTGATAGCCGGCTTCGCTTGAACAGCTGTATCCCCCGCGTTGCCTCGTATACGCTGTAAGAAACCTCGGATCGTTCCTCTTGTTATCGTACTTGGTTTCATCTTGGTTTCGAAAATTGCGCTTTTTTTCTTTTCACTAGTGAGACCTTGGGGATTGTGTGAGCCATTAATACTAAGAGCTTTGCATCGCAATGAAATACAATTGCATTATCATTAACGAACACTAAGATAAACCTTTTGCTAATCTTTTGCTTTGGCTGAAGATATCGCATTAGCACTAAGATAATTTGCGTGGTCAAAGCTGAAGAGATTCAGCTCCTAGTGCCATAAAAGGAGCCATTTAGCGTCAAAAGTGTAAACTACAATAATAGTAAACCTAGAAATATATACAACCTTGGACTAAGTAAACATGCATTCAGATGAACCTTTCCCTTGGTGCGCCTATATATATATATAGGGTTAATATCTTCCCATATACATGGTTAAGATATGCCCATATACATAGTTAAGATATGCCCGTATATATCGTTAATAGATGCCTGTGTATATCGTTATAATGTGCCCCTATATATCGTTATAATGTGCCCACATATAGCTGATATACATGATAAATTAAGGTAGAATTGGCATCTGCTCTGATCAGAATTCTGACTCGACAGTATAAGCCAACCCCTACAGATGTTTGGGTTGAGTGATTAGAGCATGGATAAGCTCGTGTGTATTAATAAACTTAAGCTGATATTGAGTATCAACAGGTTAATTATAAAACCAGATTAGATACAGCAGCTTGCAATATGTTATGTGGGCAGTTCACATAAACTAAAGCACAATTACATGGAGAGCATTTATTCTAAATAAGGCTATATACATTGAGACAAACCTGCTTAAAGAAACATCAATAACAAGAAACTATTGAGTTAAATAGATATACTCATCAATCCCATAGACTAATCATAGATATACTTAGTAATTCCATAAGCTAATAATAGGTCACTTATCTCAAGCTAATTCCATAAACCAATCATAAATCACTTATCTCATACAACACTAATTGAATGCAATTGGTTAGGCGAACACCGTAGTCGGATAACTTCATCAGATATGTTCCATGATATCTGTTCTACTTGTACAAAACCTTTGGCTAACTGAATCTGAACATCATGATTCCCGTTCCTCAGTACCTTCGAGACCATTTTCTAACTATACTGTTATGCTAAGCATGTGTTTTCCTACATGATTGAACCAACCCATAGATTCCTATAAACCCAATCCGTAGCTCTCAAGTGTTCGTTAAAAGTCTCTCTAGCGAAGCGTTTCAACTTAATCACTCCTCCACATTTGGCTTCTACCAGCCAAAGTCCACCACACGTCTACCCCCGCAATCAAACTCTACAACCCAATCAACTCCACAACAAACCATCCTCAACTTTTCAAGCTGTTAACAAATTGGACATCTTGCGCCAATTGAAAAAGACTCCTGAGTATATTGCTCAAGCCCATTACTCAAGCCCATTACTCAAGCCCATTACTCAAGCTCATTGCTCAAGCTCAATGGGGTCAACAACTTAAAAGTTTAATTAAGGTGTCCCGAATCGAACACGTTAAACAAGCTTACTCAACCACTCGTCAGCATCACTGATGCTTTTATAATAGGCATCGTCCAACAACGTTTTATCCACTTCATTGGCGATTTTTGCCAACTGGGTAAACTTACCCCAGAAAGAAGTAGCACCAGTAAAGTCCTCCAACAACTGGTCAGCAGTAATTGAATTCAAGCCATGAACATTAATGTTAAAGGTCAAGCTCTTAACTTGATAGACTCCGTGTAAAAGGTGATCCTTGGCCCTTGTTTTGGCATCTTCGAAACTGGCACCTCTCTTTAAATGCTTGGCTGCAATTTCAAAGTAGATTTCAGCGACAACACCCATCAAGGTGTTGTTCATATCTTTGTAAAATGGCAATTGGTCCACCAACTTGTACCAGTCCTTCTTCTCATTCAAGGTTGTTTTGAGAGTGTTTCTTTCCTGACGCACGATGAAATCCACCAAGAGACACTGGATGGAGTTGATGACATTGCCGTGAATAAACAGTACGTGTGATCTGAAGTTCAAAAGGTTTCTGGAGATTGGACCCTGGTAGTTGATTGGAGAAACGTTAAACTTGTGAAGAGAAAACACTCTTGAAATCAAGGAAATGAAGGACGTTTCAGGTTGAGCCAAATCCCCAATATCACCAGTATACTTGGAAGAACTTGGAACACTGGAAAACTCAGAGTACGGGTCTGTTAACTTGTATGTCTTCGAGCTGATTAAAAGCAAAACCAACACCAAGTGGGTCAACTGTTCTTGGTCTACGTCACCCTTGGACTCCTCCACAAACCGCTTGAGGATTATACCAATGGGCTTCAAGTCCTTTGATTTTTCGTCGATAATCTGGAACATGATAAGTGTTCTCAACAAGATCGTGGACACAACGTCCAGGATTGAGGTGACCTGCTGGTCGGTAGTGTACAGCTTGGGAGATCCAGTGATTTCTAAGCCGGAGATAAAATCGGATAAATCAAACGAGTCTGACGACGAGTCTGATGACGAAGCGGTGTGGTGGAACACGTTTTCGAGCTTCTTGGAAACCGAGGGAGTAATCCTGTTGTTGATCTCAATAGGGGTGTTACGGTACCAATACTTGACGTTGATTTTTTTCACCTGGTAATATCTGGCCAACAACTGCGTCAACAAGTTTGTTTGCTGGTCCAAAATGTCAACGTAGAACTTTGTGGATATCAACTTTTTGTAGCTTTCATTCACGCCAATCTCCAAAGGTGGTCTGATATCTAAATAACCCCTAGTGATCGCTTCAAGAAGGGTGATTGGGAGTAAGCCAAAGGATTGGTAAAAGTACAATTCAGGCGGGAGACGTTGGGATATTATATCGTGTACGTCGTTGGGGACCTTCACCACCTTGTTGTCTTTAGTCAGTTGGGAACTTTCCTCTGTAGAATCCTCCGGTGCAGGATCATTCGACAAGTACTCCACGTTGCTCTTTATACCCAACTTACCCATTTCGACATTGTACAACTCAACATAACCTTCCTTGTTCAAGATCGGCAAGTACTTGATTGCAGCATGACCTTTGAAATACAACTCCAACAACTTGGGATCGTTAAGACTGGCAATGTATCCGTACAAGTCTGTGATTTTGTTGCCGTTGAAAGAGTTCAACTGGTAGATGATGTCCAAGCCCAATTTGAAGTAGCTTAGTTGAGGATAGGGTTGTACTGGGTTCGGTTTTGGTAACGGAGGGAAATTGGGGAAAGTGATTGGCTGGATGTTACAGCCCACCATTAAACTCAAATCCAAAAATTGTCTTTCCGTCAAGTTCAACTCGTTCAAAACCTTACTCTTGACGATAAATCTAAAGTCTTTTGATTGGAACTCCATGCCCAAGATGAATTTGTCTATTTTAGTTAGCAACAAGTCCGTTGAACCATAGATGATGTCAATCACGTCATTTTGGTGCAAGTAAGACAATTGGAATGAAGCGTCGTATGGGGCAATGATATAGTCGATACCCATCGAAATGAAGTACTTCACGAGATCGTGGATCATCGGTCTCACGGGTAAGGGGTCCGTGAACAACCGAAACGACTCAATCGTGCTGTTGTAAGTGTAAGGCTGTCTGTTGCCCAAGTTCGACCAGCTCGTTTCATGGTGCAACTCTTGTGGCGACAACTCGTTCGTCTTGTACTCAATATTCTGCAACTGGATGTTCAACCCAGAAATCACAAAGATGGGCTTGATGTTGAACTCCTGGAATACGTGCAAGTCGGATTGGATGTATTCCTTCAATGAACTTGGAATCCCACCTATGCTCGGGAGAAACTGCTCCTTCTTAAACGTGTATATCCTGCTGAGATAGTGCTCGGCATCAATACCAATAGTTGCATTCTGCAATATCTCAATGGAACTGGTGTTCGCGAGCTTTCGCTCAAACAAATAAGACTCAAGAGACTTGATAGGCATGTCGATTCCTTAGTGTTTTCTGGGATTTGCAATTTGTTGTTTCTTTTGATATTACATGGTTTTGGGGAAGGTACACGACTTTTCTCTCCACACTGTGCTTCTCCGTGTATAATGTTTCTGGTTGTGTTTGCTAGTGTTCCGAAATGTTTGCTAGTGTTTGGTTATGTTTCTGACGGTCCTTATGGTGACCCTCTAATGGCACTTTCTATATATTAATTGTTTCAACTGAAAAATTGTTGCATTCGTAAACCTTTAAACCAGTGAATTTACAAAACCATAACGATAGCAGATCATGTCCGAAATCGAACCAACATCACACTTCATAACCCAATCATACCTTAGCCGTAAAGCTTAGTCTCTACGTAGAAGTAAAACCGTATATCCATTCTGTAATCTCAAAAATCCCGCCAATCTAGTACAAGCCCATTCCTCCTCTATCTACTCTTGAAACTGTGTATACTCAGATTCTCTCTGTGCACACTTGAGAAATTCCACTCACGTACTCTTTGTACACTTTTCAGAAATTCTAATTCACTATCTGTACACTTGTCAGAGATTTCAACTCACATACTCCTTCTAGGTCTCCAATCCGTAAGAGAACTACTCTTAAAACCCGAATCTATTAGCAACTTTGTTACCATCCTTCTAGTTCAAACCCTCTCTTTGGCGAGCCTTTTTCAAAATCCTTTAGTTCGTCATAAACATATCTCTACCTGAATCACCTGTTACTGATCGTCATCCCAACAATCAAACTTCGTATAACATTTCTGTACTTTTAGATATTGGGTGCAAATGAGTTCGGCACGTGACTTGTTTCTTCTTCCTGTTGGTATTAGTCTCCATGGGACGTTCAACTACAATACAACCTTATTCAGATTCAAAATGAGCTCATGACATTTTATCAAGTTTATTAAAAGGATTTCAGATTGGCAGTATACTAATAGCTGTAAATCACTAACAGAAATACACAATCCCTTCTTACTATTTAACTAGAGAAAATGATATTGCTACTATTATTCAACTTTAATTCTTCTTCAATATATGAATAACCTCAATATCCTACAGCTCCTCTGTAGCTTTTGATTTCTACGACTCATTTATAGCCTCTAGTTCTACAACACAATCATTATTCCTCGTTAGTATGAGTACATTCTATGATAAACATTTTAGGCATCATCGCCAAAGAGATTGTCCAAGGCACCGTTCTCTGTAAATGGATCGTTCATGACATCAACAGCAGTCGCCTTTTTCTTACGTGCGGCTGCCGCAGCTGCTTCCAACTGCTTTTTACGTTTGCTCATCTCATCGTATTCATTCCCGCTATTGCCATTCTCTTTCGAAATTCTAACCAATTCCAATAATGCCGATCTCTGGTGCTTCAAGCATTTGGAATTAACCAAGAGTCTTTCAAAGTTGCTGACATGCTGAGTGGTGATGTTAGGCAAGTATTGAACAATCATTCGTGCTGGATAATCATTCTTGGATCTCAAGGCACAGTATAATGTCGTTAATGCAACCGCGGCTTCTCCGTGTGTTTCAACAAAATAATCGTCCAACAACACCACAAGCAACGATTTAAGCAAATTGTCGCAAAGATACTTGTCAACTTCGTCGTCTTTCAATAAAATACCTTCCAAAACGTTCCGCACCACTAAAATTGTGTTGAAGGAACATTTTGTATCCTTGAAAGTAATTAGATGACAACAAAGTTGTAAGAAAGGTGCCATCACCTCCTTATTGCGAACAATCAAGAGGTGGTTAGCATACTGTGTATCTGAAACGTTCTTTGAGTTAATTTGGCTGGAAATATCCATTAATAATCTGACAACAGTAGCAGTCAATTGTCTCAACATGTGCTCCTCCATCATTTCCTCTGATAAGGTCTCGTCATCCTCATTCCCCATCAACTGCAATCCATTCAGGTTCACTTTTTCCCATTTGGATACCAATAATTTGTCAAGATCAGTAAAAACCTTTGGCAATAACTCCGCCATAAACAGATCAACAAACTTCAGGGGACAGAATTTCACCACGCTACGCAAACAGCTATTGATCATGTGCTTCCAACTGTGCAAAGTGACGCCGCTTGTGTCGCCTGCTACAGCCTTCCATAACAAACTGGCGATATTTGGAACCTCATAAAAGGTATCTTCCAATTGTGAAAGTGAGCCTATAGTTAAAAATGCATATTCTCTGGTGTATCTCACCAAATGACCCACGGAATCAGCAAAATCTCGGAGTGTTAGAGCTGCCTTTACGTTCTCTTCAATGAATGTCTCTTTGGATTGGATTGAAACACCTTGTTGCCAGAATCTTTCGGTACAACTGTATCCAACAAACGATTGCACTGCTGGTGGCAAGTCTTTCCAGTTTTCTGGGTTATGATAGGCTTGAATCTGAGTTAACAATTGTAATATATGGGGGATGATTGGTTGAACTCTTGGCTGCCACAATTTGAGTAAATTCAAATACTCTTCTGAAAAGTGACTCAACTTTTCTATACTGTATTGCAAAAATATTCTTGTTGCTCTGATGGGGAAAATGGAGGACCAGTGATCTTTTAATTTCACTTTCAAAAGCTTCCCCTCCTCATCCATAGTTGTGTCCAACAAGTTTGAAGCGGCGGATATCCCACGCTTCTGGAAGTAAGCTGCAATTTCCACGATACCAATTCTCTCCATGAACCAATGCAAGTCCAGGAGCCCTTTTTCTGTCTCTGGCAGTGACCACGCAGATAACTCAGTATCCACAATCTTCGCAAACAAAACATCTTTGTCATTAATGGAGGATCTTGAAGCAATAACCAACAAGAACGACTTGAATGCCACCACTTCGTGGTCACTAACCTTTTTTGACGACAAAATATTTGCAACCACATTCTCCAATTCGTTGAAGATCTTTTTGAGTGACTCTGGCATTATGTATGCTAATCTGTTTAATTCTGTGCCGCAGCTTGTTCTCAAGTCTCGGATGAGCTCTCGTTCTTCATCATTTATATTAGGAGGGTATTCAAAAGTTGCTGTAGTCAAAATCTTCTCTAAAACCTGGAACATCAAGGGACTCACATCTTTCAAGAGCGGCGCAAACTGAACCATAGTCTGTACTTGTTTACGTATCAATAATGGACTAGCCAAATTCATTGCTAACAAGCGCTCACCCAAACTTTCAACCAATTTGTTCAATCTTCCGTTGACCACTTCGAAATCCTCACCGCTGTACCAGATTCTCCATCTGGATATACCTCTGATACAGTTTTCGATGATGCTAAACTGGGAGGTACCATAATTCAAAGGCTCTGATTTTTCCTCTAGGTTGTACTGGTTGATACATTTCGATCCCATTTCTGAGCTGAAAAAGTTTTGTAATCTATTTTCCAACCACATCATTCCCTCCTCTGGTTTCTTGCAGATGGTGATACGAACAATGTCTTCGTTAAATTTTTTGTAGTTTTGCAAGAAGGAGTTTGCATCTGGCAGGGAGTCGAAGTCTGCAGCCAAGTACTTGCTTGAAGTTGTATCATCGTCGTAAGTGTAGGTGATTGTTCTATTTGCAGCCACTTCCAAGAGATCTAGTAAGATTTTAACTATGGGTTCCTTTGAGCTCAACTCGTCGAATCTCAAGATGGTGACCCACATTTGGAGGGAGAGGCCCGAAATAATCAAACTTTCGTGGTTTGTAGTGGACAAAACAAGGGCCAAGTAGTTGTCTATGTCTGATTTTTCCCAGGAGACTTTATTCTTTTGAGATATGTTGAGGTATTCACTCAATGAAACAATCATTTCAACAGTTTTTTTCAAAAGGGCGTACACCTGTTCGTCAACGTCATCTGGGTCTACCTCGAGGGACCTGTAGAACTGTGTTAATTTCTGGATACCCTCTGATGTGAAGATAGAGCCTATGAAGAAGTCAAAGTCTTCGGTGTTTGAGTAGGAGCGAGTGAACAAGATGTGTAAGCAATCGACGGCCAAAGTTTTTAACTTTGTATCTGGGATAGTGAGGATATTAATCAATGTGTTCATTATGTTTTCAGCTCTCAATACGGACGGATGCACCCAGTGCAAGCACGTTTTAAAAGTGGACAATATTTTCGGCACAAAGGTTTGGCACGCTGGGGAAGAAAAGTCGTTATTCAGCAAGACTTCGATCAAGTATTGGCTCCAGGTGATGAACCAACCGTCAGCGGAAGATTTGCATATGGCGACGTTTGGGGCGTGTTCGTAGATGGCATCGAGCACCGAGTTGGGGGTCACAATCAAGACACTCAATTGGTTCAAGATGGAGGTTCTTTTAGAGGCAATCACGTCGTCCAACAAGTAGATATCCTCAAACAAGGATCTGATGATGACAAGAGAGAGTTCTCTTGCGGTGACGTTGAGGTTCCACAACTTCCACAAGTCCAGGTCCATGGAGGACCACCCGTCTACAGCGTCCTGGTCCGACACCAGCGGCTCACTCAGGACGGAGGCGGATTCGTCTTTCAAAGTCTTAATGAGGTAGCTGCCCCATGTGCGCTTTGCAATACCTATCCAAAGGAAGGCGATTTTCTCCTTGATATAGTGCGGGTCATCAGGCTGGATCTTGTTTGCCAACTCAATCACCCAGTTTCGGATAGCCAACGTCTTGGCTCCATCGAAAAGGTGATACCGCTGGTTTATCGAATTCAGCAATAGCGATAGCCCAAAGTACCGCACAATGTAATTCTTCCCATTGAGCTCAGGTACTCCCAACTGGTACCCCCAGTACGGCGACTCGTCGTTCGCCTTGATAGTCTCCAAAAACAGCTGCGCTTCTCGCCTCTGCAGATTACTCGACTTAGGATCATACACAACCCCAAGTGCGCTCGTTATTTGATTCACTCCTCCACTGTCCATAGTCATACTCTGTTCCGGAGGCTGGTCTCGGCCAAAACGTGTTTATGTTACTTAAAAATTTCGGCACCAGCGAAAAAAAATGATTCCAATCGCAATCAACAGAAAAAAATGATCACTCTTTTCACCAAATGTCTAAAGTGGAGTGCGATGTGTTGGTGTGTTGGTGTGTTGGTGTGTTAGCGTGTTGGTGTGTTAGCGTGTATTAGCGTGTTAGCGTGTTGGTGTGTTAGCGTGTTGGTGTCTTGTTGATGAGTGGAAAAACAACGAAGGTCGGGAGGTTGCGGCGACATTTCGGACATTTTTGAGTAGTCACCGAGTAGTTCTGCGAAGCAGTGCTACGAAAGTGCTACAAGTTTAAATAACAATTGGTGTAGCACATAGTAGTACCGAGTAGCACGGCAAAGCAGGCTAAACTGCGAGTTTCAATAGTAGCTGCCTACAGCACCGAGTAGCACCGAGTAGCACCGAGAAGCACGAAATGCTACCTCAAGTCAGTGCTTCAGATTAACTAATAAAGCCATTTCCCAGTACTATAGATTACTGATGCGTGCCCACCATGTTACGATTGATTGGTACCCATTAGTATTCAGCAATTTAAGTGTACTAAGTCAATTATAATGCATCCACCCTAAACCAACACTTCACAGTGTGGGGTATTCCGGATATTATACGTATTGCTTACATTAGTTAAGCTTATTCACTGGTATTAGCATATTCTGTGTGTTCTGTGTATTTAGTATTCAGCATATTCGATTATTCTGTGTATTTAGTATTCAGTATATTCGATTATTCTGTGTATTCTGTATGCTTAGCTTATTCGATTATTCTGTGTATTCTGTATGCTCAGCTTATTCAGTCTATTCAGTCTATTCAGTGATTCGATGATTTAGTGTATTGAGCATCCTCAGCGCTTTAAAATATAGCGTATTTAATGTATTGAGTGCATTCTGACATTGAGCAACTTCAGCGGCTTTAAAATATTCGGCTTATCAAACGCATTCAGGGCATTCAGTATGGGCTTATTCACCATTGCTACACTTTGACAATGTATTCGGTGTATCTAATGTGTTCAGTTGATTGGCTTTACTCAGCAAACTGATAGTATAAGCTAATTGAGGCTTTCAGTCTAACGAGCTTATATATTGTATTGACGTTCAGTGGATTTCGCATATCCGTTGTAATATCCAATGTTGATTGCCAACTTTTTCACAGTGTATAACTTATCTATAATGTTCTCTGTAACAGTTGAATTAACATTGCACGTAATATTCAGGTTTTTTAGCACATTGGGTGTATTCGAAAAGTATTTGGTGTAGCAATTTCATGGCACAATGTATCAGTGTTAACTCAATGCATTCATAGAAGATAGATATTCTATATTTTTGAGGTATATTCAAGTGGATTCGAGGGTACAGAGCGCAACTTGTTGGGTATTTTCAAGTGTAACCAGTGTTCATAAGAGTGTAAGTTTCCATAGTGTATCTCCTCCCTCTTCTCCTTTATGCTTCTTAACTCTACACTCTCACTTAACTCTCATCTCTTTCTAATACACTAAATATAAACTCCTTTCATCGATGGGTCATCATTCTACTTCATTATTATCTTGGCCCCATAATTTACGCTCCCTTTGTTAGTTCAATCTAATTAGTTCTCAGCCATCCCTATTAAACCCCTCCGCAATAATCTTACTCTATTTCTCGGTCCTAATTCTGGGTCTAATAATGTAATATATCAATAATTCGTCTATGAAATCCGTATTTCAGCATTCTCTGATACGTCTAGCTATATTCTATTAAAGCAAATTAATGTTTTCTGGTAAATCAGAAAGAATTAACCTGTATGTCTAGCACTCCCTCTACAGTGTGCTTGCAGCCTTTATTTCTGCATATCTGATGCACTTTTGCTTTTGAAAAACCAACATAGTCTGAAACATATATTGTTAATATCTTTCCCTGTATTTGTTCATTTATTGCCTATTTTCACTCAGAGCCATCTCCATGGATGATATGTTTTTATCAAATACTGGCTGCGAAAAAAAACACGACACTAAAAAAAAAACACCAGAATTCTTCGAGGTCTCGTTGAGTCAAAATATAGTACATATTATTGATCATCATTACTGAAGAAAATCCTTTACTTGATGGTTTCATCAGGAAGTTGGGTTCGTTCCCAAATACGGTGATAGTATACTTAGGATGAACTTTATGGTTCAATGAATCTAACCTTCTATAACAATTTATTCATCATCCTACAGCACTTTATCTAGGCTGAGAGATCACTTTCTCCCTGAAATGCTCTATAATTCCAAAATACCCTCCAGTTCTTATATTCTTATGTACCCTATAGACTATTAGTAGATAAATTCCCTCTATGGTTTTATAAGAGTGCTTTTTAGTGTAGTACTAAATAATTTCCTGGGGTAGTAAAGACAATTTGTAATTCTGTTAAGAAAATGTCACAATCAATAAAAATGTACTACAGATGGTTTCATATTACAATGGTATTTTCTATATACTCCATCAGTGAAAAAGTTGAATAACCATACTATAAATAAAACTTTCTCTTATCCTTGTCCATCTCTGATCTGTGTTCCCATATAGTGTCACCACGAATGCCCTTCTGCATTCTTCTTAATTTCAAAGTGAACTGAGGACCTAACTCTTGCAACCCAACCTTCTCTTCGTTTCTGAAAACATATCTATGTCTTCTAAAGAAAATGTAATCTCTTTGGTTGTGTAAGGTGACCACCTGCCTACCTTGTATTTCGGGTTTGTGAGGAAATATCGATTGAAATAATCTTCCGACGGTTTTACCCATATGTGTGTTGAAGTTATTTAAGACCAATTCTGGAATGTGAGTGGTTGCTCTACCATGACCCTTGATGAACTTACCATCCACGATAGAGGTCAATGAGAAATAAAATGTTGGTCCTTCGGGTAAATTTATAAATGTGATTCCACTCACCTTCTTTTTGTCTTCGTTTACGACCACAAGAGTAGTGAATTCTCTGTTGGAACAATACTGGGCCATTTCAACCATGCTGTACTCTTTCTTTCTCTTGATAAATGTCACGTTTGGTAAAAAGTCCATCAACATGTCACAGAACTCATACGCTACCTTGTTGGCCAAAGGACTGGTGGTCAATAAAATCTTAGGGTCTTTTCCTAAATTCTCAAAGTATCCTTGAAATTCATCTACTCCTTCAACCTCCTGCTCGATGGTCTCATCAAACACTCTCTTACTTTCAATCGTATCAGGCACGTTCTGCAACAATCTAGCCTCCTTCAACTCAGGATTGGCACGCTCCTCCTTGGCACGTTCGGCTCTCATCTTATGACGCTGTTTGATCTTATCATGCTGTATATCCTCATACACCTTCTGTCTCCTTTGCTTGTTCTTGATGCCTTTCAAGGCTTCACTAGTGCTTTCTGACATGTTTAGAGATGAGATGAGATTTCTATTTTTTTCTTTTAGGGAAAAAACAAGAAACAAGAATGTCACATCAAATCCAATCCTCACCTAATGTTAAGTAGATGGACCGCACAAGTGAAACCACTCCAATGGAAGTTTGACGATCGTATATCCCCAGGACTGACTCGCCGAATGATGGACTTGTTGAATGGAGTATTGGGGTCAAGTCAGGAGTCGATCCCAAACCCACTTCATTATGGCTTTCATTATATGTATTACATTCATCAAAACAAACATCTTGGTGCCGATGGCTATGATAACGAGCAGGCTCCCACAGATGAATCATACGCCAGTTTGTTCAAGAGAAGGATGTGGGTGAAGGGTTCTCTAGAATTTAACCAAAATGTTGCACCTATTTCTGAGTTCACAATTGAAGAGTCAATAAAGTCTGTGCGACCAGTTGCAGAATCTGCTCTCGTAACAATTTCACAGCAGTTTTCTAGTAACATAGGACCTATAGTTTCTGAGTTGAGAAGCTTAATGTACACTAACAAGCCTTACATCAAACTGAAAAACTCGTATAAAGCTATGCCCGCACAGCATACAAAACGTATCTCCTTATCATCGACAGATTTACTTAAATTTAGCATGCTTACCTATAATACTCATAAAATTCACATCAATGAAGCCTACGCCACTCAAGTCGAAGAGTTACCTAATCTTGTTGTTCATGGACCATTCATGGTTACGTTGATGCTTTTTTGGTTTGAGTCTGTTTTCAAAACAACTGTTCGTCTGTTCAATTACAAGAACACCGAACCTTGTTTTGTCGGTGACGAAATTGAGTTAAGGTGTCATCAAATCGATAACTCCACTTTTCATGTGGCTATGGTCAATGGTCTGAAAAGGTTCCTTGATGGCATCGTTCGAACAACCGTTGTATATTTCTAATAAACTATTACCTCTCAACGTCTGTGGCGATTGGCACCAGAAACAACCATAGTCGGATTTTTCTTTGTAATTGTGTACTATCCTTATCTCCTATTAAAACCAACCGATATCTTATTAAAATGAAATCACTAAGACTACATAATTGTAATTGTTAGAAAAGTTTCGGTTTGAAGTCCAGACTTCCAATTGCTTCATCTTTGAAATTACCAATGGCCAAATATGTAGTATATATAGCAATACTTTACCATTTACGTTACCTAATTTTGCGATCCTTTTTTTTTCTCCAAAATTTGTCAAAATTCTGCCAGATATGTTCATATTCTTGACAAGACATGTTCTCTATCCTGTAGGAAACGAATATTCGGTATTTGAAACTCAATCTGTGGTAATGAAACTTCAACATTCCATACACAAAGTGTCAAATTTCTTGAATGACGTCAACTAAAATATCATAATAAAGGAAATGGCAGTTAAAAGAAGAATAGATCGAATAATAATAACGATGAGAGTACATCCATAGTCAACACAAACAAACTAGCTTATAGGTATTCGGAAAATTATATACATAAATCTGAATACCTTTTTTTGGAGGTGTATACACTACTTATGGGCGTGAACTCTGTGCAGCGACAAAACCTGAGAAGCTGGAATTCGCAGCCACCAGATATAATCTTAGCGGCTCATAAAAAAGACAGAAGCACATTTCCCTCTTTAATCCTCTTCCCCATGTGTTAGGAATACTTCTCCAGGTGCTCTTGTGATTACCGTTGTATAAGTTTATAGCATGCTAGAATATCATTCTGAAGAACTGAAGAGAAAAAGGTGACAAGAATCCTATCATGGGGCCATGGTGGAGTAAACGGGATTAGTTTGAAAAAGTCCGAATAAAAGAAGAAAAGCAACTTATGACAGATGTCAAAAACGTTAATTGGCATTGCTATTAATATGGCAAACAGCATATGATTTGTTGACATCACGATTGCGGGTTACCGTAAACCTAAACACTTGTCTCCGAATCCCGTTGAAAAAATTGTTGTGATTGCGCCGAAACAATACAACTGATAAAGAACAAAGTCGAGAAAAACAAGAACAAAGGTTAATACCGTTGGTAGTTCCACCCTTTCAATCTGAAAGGTGTGATGGAATAGATGTTATAGAACTTTACTAAAACATATAGAAGCCGTAGAATATTGTATTGATGATTTAAGAGCCACAAATGTTACATTTGATATGATACTTTTACTCGGGGACAAACAATAAAACCTAGAGTTTTTGGTTTGTATTTGCATTCACATAAGTCCCAACAACAAGTTTGTCGGCGACAATCCAAAATTTCCTAAAGTATAGTTTTTTATCATGAATTCAACGGTGACGTTATTAATAAGCTTCGATAATATGCAGAACAATGCGTTTAGTAGTCTTTGTGGAAAATGTCGAGTATGTTGATGAGGATCAGCTTTCTGTGGGGATATTTGATTTTGTTTCAATACTCTTCTTGTGTTCGCTTGCGCTCTCAAGAGGTCATGAAGTATTTTCTGTGGTTTTCTGTATGCTGTTTTAAAGTAAAATACTATTTGTGTAAAATAAATATCAACTGTGGAGTTAGCAGCAGTAGTCAAATATGAAAAAGGTATAAAGGTAACTGTTCATTCCTACTTTCTTGATCTTTAGTCAATATCTCCACACACACAATCAATTTTCACAATGGTTTCATTCAAATTCTCAACTTCTGTTTTCCTTGCCTCTTTGCTCGCCGGTGCTAATGCTGCTCCAAACGGTAACATCATCAACGATGGTAGTGCTTACAGAGATGGTGTTTTGCCAAACGGTTTGACTTGGGAAGCATCTGGTTTATTGAAGTCCGGATGTCCAAGCAACATTCCTATCAGGGACTGCTACACCCTTCAACTTAACCCTACTGGTGAACAAGCAACTACAATGAACGGTAGAGCTGGCAGACAACGTATTGAATTGCACACTCCATACGCTTCCAATGGTCAAACAGTCAACTACTCCTGGAAATTCGCTTTTGACCCAACTGCGGAAACATCTGAAGGTTGGATGCACAACATGCAATTGAAGGGTGAAAATCCAGATGGTGAGACTGTCAGATTACCAACTGGTACTTTTGACTGTTCGAGAGGAAACTGTGTGTTGAGTGCCGACATCGGGTCCGTCAGCTCCAAGCCAATTCCATTCAACACTATCAGAGGAAAGACCATTATTGGTAACGCCAAGGTTAAGTACTCCCACGGTGGTGATGGTTACATTGACATTAAGATTAGTTTGGCTAGTAATCCAAATGCTCCATTGGCTACTTTATACTACAATGGTCCAACTTTATACTCCAACGCTCAAATTTCTTCCCTTAAGACCGGTATCTACCGTCAATGGGACCCAAGCTTTGGCTTGCAAAGATTGACTGCCTACGCTGGTGATATCACTTGGAACTAAATTTCCAAATCAGGTTATTCCTAATTTTTCTTTGGGTTATTTTCCCGGCTTCGGATAATCTACATCTGGTTATTTTTTGTCAGGAAAGCAAGCGCGTTCTTACAGCTCCTTCTGCCCTTATATTCAGTTATACAAACTTCTAGCATTGATTGTATACCTAGTGTGCTATATATATATAATAAAAATGTTTCAATTAAACTATTTGTATGTAAGAAGTTTGTTTATGGAGTTCCGTTATGTGTTGAATCTAAGTTTGACTCTCACAAATCTACTGCTAAGCATTTTTCAATTTTTGATCGTTACAGGTAATGAATATTTCTACACAACATTCTCCACATTTTGTACCTGATCCTCCATAACTCTTCGATATTCCTTCATTTGTTTACCCTAAGTTGCTTCATTAGAGATTCCGCTTCTCAACTGTTTTTGGCCTACTGCATACCGAATTTTCATATATTTTAAGCTACTCCGCATTTTCACACAGTCTATCGGAATAATAAAACAGCAGCTGTGAAATTCGGCTTTAAGTGAATATGTTGAGTTCGAACTTAGGAGTTTACGTAGGGTTGCAACGAAGATGCATAAAGATCTCCACGGAATATAATCGAAGCCCCACCCTTTCGTTTTTGTGACCATGTATTGAATTTGACACAAATTGGTTTTGCTCCCAAGATTAAGCTCTTTAGTGTTTTTGGTAGAAGCGGGGAATGTATGATCAATCAATGGCTCTACGCGGAATCGAAATGGATTTTGCTTTTCTAGTTACCTGGCTTCAAAACGTTAGTTTTAATAAGTGATTTGGCAGGGCATAAGAATCACAACAGGAACACTTGAGAACAATAAAGACGAGTGACAAAACAATACCACAATTCTGTATCAGTTTTTTTTATACTTTATCTGATCTTTGAGGGGAAGGAAAACAGAATGCCTCATCTCTAGAGTGAGATCAGTGGTGATGCGTTTTGAAGCGACTATTCCGGTTTTCGTTAATGCGCTCCGACGGAGTTTGACACTTGGATTCCACGCCGTTTTGTCGTCTTTAATGCCGATCATGCATGATGCACTTCTTCTGGTATGCACTGTTTGGTAGCATTTGCACTCAATACAAAATCAAACTTCGGCAATATAGCAATTCATACAGTTTATCATTTTTCCGTTTAAAGTAATTCCGAAATCATAATTTCTCTTTTCACACATTCTATATAAGATATATATTGTGGTCTTTTACTGAACTATCTGATCGTATGTCGATGATTTCTCTGGCAATAAGTGTATGGTGATTCAGACCGTACATTCTTGTTTCTCTGACAACACATGAAAGCACTCAAAACACATGACGGCTGACCTCACATCATAACTTTCAAGTTACACATCCATGGTGGCTCTGATCTTTCCAAAGCAATAGTCTTTATACTCCTCAACATAGTGGGCATTGTTGACTTCGACAATTTCAGTCAATTCGCTTACAATCTCGCCATTCCCAGCCACCAATACCATTCCACGGGGCATTTTGGTCAAGTCAGGGAATGCTTCGATTACAGTTCCGTCAAATATAAGTGATGTGATGTTATTTGCAACCTGTCTGCCCATGTACATTGCCCAACCGGCTGACTTGATGATTGGAAGCTCTACCAAATCCCCAACTACAAAGAAATTGGGGCGGGAGGTTTTTGTGTTAGTCAATTGAAGGTAATCATTTACCACTACGTTATTCTGCGGCGTCACAAACAGGCTTTGGAGCGAATTGGAAAGTATACTTGTGTTGTTCTTGTGTGAGTTGCACCAGTGGTTGAGTTTGCTAGGTATTTCTTGTGATTCAGTAGTGACCAAAGTGCCATCTGGCATTTCCTTGCTGATTCTGGTGTTGAGATGGATTTTCACCCCAGATTTCTCTAAGGATTTTCTACAGGTTTCTTTGAAATCATCAGTCAATGGCTCCATTGGGAACGATGGGTGTGGGTGGATAAGATTGACTTGTTTGCATGGGAACTGTGCTTTGATGTCACCGGCCATTTCGATGCCGACTGCACCAGCACCAATGACAGAAATCTGGTTAACTGTGTCGATCTCGTCATGTGCCCTCTTCATCTCGTCCATGTACATATCCATGGTGTATGCCTCCGGTGTTATAGGCCACGAGCGGTCCCTTCCGGATGCGAGGATCACGTAATCAAAGCTAATGACACCCGTTTCTTCACTGTTGTTATCTATTCCATCTACAAGAATATATTTTGCCTTGTCTTCAGATAACTTGGTCACTTTGCCCTGAATGTACGTAATGTCCAAACCGGCCTCCGAATTCTCGTCGTTTTTTGTCTTAGTTAACTCACTGGCTGTGTCCTTGTATATCGTTATGACATGGTCAAAGGCCAAACCCTTGAGCTCTTGAAATGGTACGTACTGTGTTTTGGCAAATTCCAAATCCACTACTGCCTTGGGCAATCCCAAGATATTAAGTAATCCTGCCTTTGGCTCCACCAAAACAACTGACACCTTATGCTCTTTTCTCTGCCCATTCAATGCTCGCTTGCTAAACTGCGTCTTCAATGCCTTCACGGCGGAAAGACCCGCAAAAGCACCTCCCACTACTAGAATGTTAGCGTGGAAATCGCTCACCTGTTCCTGTGACTTTGGTAATTGGCTCGATGACATTAAACAAAAAAATTATATTTCTGTTTTTATTCACCTTATTTCTTCTTCCATAAATATCACTCTACTAATTACCAGCTTCCGAACTCGGTCTTCATCCAACGTACACAAAAAATTTTCAAGTCTTGGAATTTCTTGTCTGGCGTTGTATTTGATACAGCATGTGTGGTCAATGTATATGGTCGTTATAGAACAGTAGACTCGTGTTGAGGTGTTATTTGTTTGAAACTGTAACGGTTATGAAGTATTTTAATTGGTACTTTGCTAAACTCTCACAAAAAATTGCTTTGGGGTGAAGTTTTCGTTAATTAGATACAAAAGCTTGGATGTAGAACTGTTGAGTGAAGTATGAAGATTGGATATTTGTTAACTGATGAACTTTCTGTGTTCTATAGAGCGTTCTGTGAACTAACAAACGTTCTTTGTACTAACGAACGTTCTTTGAACTAACGAACATTCTTTGAACTATAAAACGTTCTTTGAACTATAACACGTTCTTTGAACTATAGAGCTTTATTTAAGCTATAGATCTTTCTTTGAAGTATAGAAAGATAGGTCAACTATGCAGTCATAACAAAACGATAGATGACGATATCAACATAGTATGATGGAGATATTTATACGTTATACCGGGACCAGATCCCCAAACCTGTATATTGCGTATTGCACAGAAGTGCGGCGATTGAGTCACACGAGCTAAAACATCTGGGCTTAGGATTGTTTAGATTTAAGACGACAGCCAAGTCTTAGTGATCTTTACCCTAATGTAAAAGGATGGATGGAGTTTGAGGGCAGGCGAGCAGTGCAAAGAAATGTAAATCACAATAAAAACAGAGTTAAGAATAAATACAGAGTTCCGAATAAAGTCAGTCAGAAAACTGAATAAAGAGTAAGTTTTGGTAAAACAAAATATAGTGTAAATAAACAGTAAAATATATAAAGCGTACTGTAAATAAAGTGTCAACTATAGTGTAAATATACAGTAAATATAGCGTGAATAAAGAGTAAAATATAGTGAGAATAAACGGTAAAATATAGTGTAAATAGACGGTAAAATAAAGCATAGAAGTCAGAAGGTACAAAAATGCAACAGAATAAATACAGAGTATCGAAACTTGGAATAAAAACAATCATGGTATATAACAGAAGTGAACCAGTTATAACAACAGTGTAAATACTGAGTAGAGAACAAATGCAAAACACTTCAGAATAAAATACAGTGTAAACATGTAAAATTCGGCATAGAAGGCAGCAAAATGTGGGGTTTAGTCACATGATTGGATCGGATGAAAACGATCCTATAACTATGACAGAAGTGACGATAGTTGGAGCTGGTATTCTTGGGCTTACCAGTGCCTTGACGATAGCTGAACAGAGCAACGGGCGGTATTCCATTAGGGTTATTGCTGAGTATGGGCCGCATACTGTATCTGAGACGCCCGAGTATACATCATTCTGGGCTGGAGCACACTTCCGCCCCTCGCCCAATGAACAGGAGTCGGATGAGTTCAAAGCACAATTGATGAGGGTCACGCGCGATAAGATGAAGGAACTTGCCGAGGATGCGGCAAGCAGTGTACAGTTCCTTCCAGGGATTGAGTATTTTGACGATGCTAGACAATTCACCAACGCCGATGGGTCTTGGAGAGCAGGGTATAGTGAAGGAATTGCCGAGTTCCGGAATCTTGAACTGTCTGAGCTACCGCTGGGGACGGGTGTAAAGTATGGGACGTCTTATGTTACGTGGGTTTTGAATCCTCCTGTATTTTTACAATATTTATACGGCAAGTTACTCAAATATGGTGTAAAGTTTGAAGGAGTCAAGCTCGACATGTTGCTGCAAGTGGAGGGGGATTTGATAATCAACTGTAGCGGGCGAGGATTGGGCATTTCTGCCACTGGCTACGACGCTGAAGTTGTTCCTACACGCGGGCAAACGCTACTTCTTGATACGACTGTGGATGCTACATACACAGCACAAACCAATGGAACCGAGTGGACATATGTGATTCCACGGCCACTAGGCGGGGGTGTTGTTCTCGGCGGGGTCAAACAGCCCAACAATCTCGATGCCAGTGAAAACATGCTGGACACCGCCGATATCCTCCGCAGAGGCCGGTTGTACTTCCCATGGCTCTTTGAGACCAACCCCAAGGTGTCCCGGGTTAACGTCGGCTTCAGACCCATCAGAAAAGGAGGTGTACGTGTGGAGATTGAAAAGAATCACACCAAAACAGTCATTCATAACTACGGCGGGGGCGCGCTGGGCTTTGAAATCTCGTTTGGGTGTGCGCAAAGAGTCTATTTGTTATTAGAGTCGTTAGCTTATCAGAATACACAAAATTGACTCTTGTTCACCTGGCCCTTTTTTGTATAGTGATATATTTTTGTATAGTAATATATTTTTGTATAGTGATATATAGTGGAGTTCGCTTGATAATCTACATGAGTACACTAGTCTCCATGAGTCTTTGATTAGTGTACATGAGTGATTAGTGTACATGAGTGGTTAGTCTACATGAGTGGTTAGTCTACATGAGTGGTTAGTCTACATGAGTGATTAGTCTACTGCGTACTTGAATAATTCACCGCATACACTAGCTTGGCTACTCTTTCATACGCGAGCTTCTGCTCACATAAAGGTGGAACAATTTATACTGATCTATGCATGTATGCACAGCTGTGCACACCAATTCTCCTGTTTATCTTGACAAAATTTGTTCTTACTGTTTTTTCGTTCTCTGTGTTCTCTCTGTCCTCTTTCTGTATCTCCGTCAATCCCTATATTTCTCTCATGCTTCTCTTTATTCTAGTGCCTTAGTTTGTCTGTCTCAAGTCAGTCAGCCAGCCAGTCAGCCAGCCAGCCAGCTAGCCAGTCAGCCAGTCAGTCAGCCAGTCAGTCAGTAAGTCACTCTAATAGTAAATCTCTACGAGTACAGTGTAACATTCTTGTGCACCACACGTGGTGTACCAATTTTATTTTTCAGGTAAACACACACCCTCTAATATAAAGACGGATTGGAGGAGATTGAAAAAAAAAGGAGAACACGGCAGGATGAAGTTTGGAGAGCATCTTAGAAAGGCTCTTATTAAGAACTACTCGTACTATTACATTTCGTACGATGAGCTCAAGCACCAGATGAAAAAGAACTTGAAAGATAACGATTATGTTTGGACCAACCAGTTGGAGGAGGAGTTTTTGCAAACACTTGAACAAGAGTTGGATAAGGTTTATTCATTCACCAAGGTGAAGAACACGGAGGTGAACCGCCGAATCAAGCAAGCGGAGACGTTTGTACACGAGGTTGTGGATGCGCTCCAGAGATTCAACGCTACACAGGGGGGCCAGCCACCTTCAGAGGAGGACTTTGAAGAATTGGAACAAGAGTTGTCCGATATCATTGCCGACGTGCATGACTTGGCCAAATTCACCAGATTGAACTACACGGGTTTCCAAAAGATTGTGAAAAAGCACGACAAGTCAACCAAGTTCAACCTCAAACCAATCTTCCAGGTGAGATTGAATGCCAAACCATTCTACAAGGACAACTACGACAACTTGATTGTTAAATTATCCAAGTTGTACGACTTGGTGAGAACCAGGGGTAACCCCGTACAAGGTGATTCCTCCGCCGGTGGCTCGCAGCAAAACTTTGTTCGTCAAACAACAAAGTACTGGGTCCACCCAGACAACATCACCGAGTTGAAGTTGATCATCTTGAAACACTTGCCTGTGTTGGTTTTCAACGCTGATAAGGAGTTTGAAGCGGAAGACTCTGCCATTACTTCAATCTACTTTGATAACCGCGACATGGACTTGTACTATGGCAGATTGCGCAAGGATGAAGGTGCCGAAGCCATCAGATTGAGATGGTATGGTGGCATGAAGTCCGACCAGATCTTTGTCGAGAGAAAAACCCACAGAGAAGATTGGACTGGTGAAAAGTCCGTCAAGGCGAGATTTGCCTTGAAGGAAAAGAAGGTGAATAGTTTCCTCTCGGGCGAATTCACGGCACAGCAGGCTTTTGAAAAAGCCAGAAAGGATGGCAAAAAGTCACCCCAGGAAATCGACAACTTGGAGAGCTTGGCCAAGGAAGTCCAATACCGTGTTTTGAAACACAAGTACAGACCGGTCATGAGATCCTTTTACAACAGAACAGCCTTCCAGTTGCCGGGCGACGCAAGAGTCCGTATCTCCTTGGACACAGAGTTGACCATGGTGAGAGAAGACAACTTTGACCACTATGACAGAACAAACGGCAACTGGAGAAGAATGGATATTGGTGTGGACTTCCCATTCAACCAATTGCCGGAAAAGGATGTTTGTCGCTTCCCATACGCTGTTTTGGAAGTGAAGTTACAAACGCAGATGGGCCAGGAACCTCCCGTGTGGGTCAGAGAGTTAGTTGCCTCACACTTGGTGGAGGCGGTTCCAAAGTTCTCCAAGTTTATCCACGGTGGTGCGGCATTGTTGCCTGACCTCGTCAACTTGTTACCTTACTGGTTGCCTCAGATGGATGTCGATATCAGGAAACCAAAGGTTGCCCAGGAGTATGGTATTCTGCGCAACCAGAGGTTGTTGAAGAATTCCTCATCTTCGGGAGGTGAATTGGACGAGGAAGAGTTGGGTCCAGACTACTCCTCGGGTTACACTGGTGTGCACTTTAGCAACGACATCAACCCATTGGAAGAGGACTTGGATGAAAACACACCATTGTTGTTACCAAACACCTACCGAACTAGACGCACAAACTCCCCATTGAAAAACTTGATTTATCGCGCATACGGTGCCTTCTTATACTACTTTAACGATGACCGTACTTTTACCGTCAAGGAGGGCACCAACTTTGACTTGAACAAGACATTTGGAAGTAAGATTCCAAAGGGGTACAAGATTGCCGTTCCCATCCGTATTGAACCAAAGGTGTACTTTGCTACTGAAAGAACGTTTTTGAGTTGGTTGTCAATCGGTGTCATGTTGGGTTTCACCGCAAGTGTCTTGCTCAACTACGGTACCCGCTCCGCTTTGACTGCTTCGATCGGGTTCTTCTTGTCTGCAATGTTCACCATTGTCTACTCAACGTATACGTACCTTTGGAGACTGCTCAAAATTAGAGAAAAGAAGGCTGTGGAGTACGGCGACAAGTTTGGTCCAAACGTGGTCTGTGGATTCATTGTTGTGTCAACTTTTGTTACCTTTTTGTTCAAGTACTTGGAAAATTAAAAGTATAATAGACATGGAGCTTGATGTTCCTGATAAATATCGCAATTGTTCCTGATAAATATCGCAATTGATCCTAATAAATATCGATATCGCTTGTGTAGAAAAATAGAAGAGAAGGACGAGAGCAGAGTGAACCAAATGAAATGAACTATACAACCAATGAAGTGTAAAACGAGCAGAACCACTGGGAATAAAATCATATTGGATAACATAAACCAGAATATCAGGATCAGAATATCAGAATCAGAATCAGAATATCAGAATATCAGAATATCAGAATATCAGAATATCAGAATATCAGAATATCAGAATATCAGAATATCAGAATATCAGAATATCAGAATATCAGAATATCAGAATATCAGA